>CM076569.1:654256414-654827962 GCA_034641835.2 Pinus albicaulis
TACAGGGACAGGAGAATCTTTCTCCAAGTCTGAAGAATCTGAAGAGATCAGAAGGACATGGGGGGTGTGAGGTCTACTCTCGACAGAAAAGACCTGGTGCACCGTAGACGGGGCCAACTCAACCGATCCCATGACCAATGGTTGGTCAGGGATGGATTCCTGAATTTGAATTTCTGGAGGAGTGGGATCGACCAAGGATGACCCTTGACCAATCACGGCATCAGCCGGTGGAAGACTCAAAGAAAGCTGTTTATAACCAGCCGGGAGGCGTGGTGTAGAAACAGTCAGGTTGTCCAAGACTCGCTTGGCTTCATCCACATAAGGACAAAGTTGAATAGCATGGTGCCCTTCACACAACTTACAGGGATTGGTGATCTTACCCTGCTTCTTAGGAGCCTTACCAGTGCCCCCAACCTGACTCCCGGAAGCCAAAGACAACGGTGGGCGAACGTTGGACCATACTTCGAGTACCTTGGGAATGCCAGGGCAGTCTCGAAGAAGATGGTCTCCCGTGCACAACATGCAGGGGAACTTGACTTTCCGAGGAGGGTTGGAAGGGTTATCAAGAGGAGATTTCTCATGGACAGTAGCTGTAAATTTAACCTCTCGCTTATCAGACTTCTTCTTCTTTGTCTTCTTCTTCTTCTTCTTAGCCACCTGGTTACTTGAATCCAGACTTTCACCAGGCGAAGTAGAAGAGGAGGACGCAGAAACAGGCGAAGAAGGGGAGAGGTCCACCTTGGAATCAACATGATGTTGTTCCGTCGGAGGAACTGATTGAACAGTAGTGGAGACATTCGGAACTACAGAGGTTGAGAACAACCAAACAGGCAACCCAACCGTTAATCCAAGAAGGGACAACGTCGCCATGTAAGGAGCACCAACATTTCCAAAAGGAGGAAAATGACCAGGATTCCCTTCTGAGGGGATTCCTTGGTTGGTAAACTCTGAAAAAGTTGCCATCAAACTCAAAACCACACACGGGCTGAAAAAGAGTTAAGGGCACACGATCAAACGGTCAACAAGCAATATCTAAGCAGGCGTGAAATCGTGGGCGATTAATTTTACCACATTGGAAAGTAAGAAATTCTACCGTTTCATGTTTCAAGAGTCGAGAAACGATAAAAAGAGATTTCTCATGGACAGTAGCTGTACATTTAGCCTCTCGCTTATCAGACTTCTTCTTCTTTGTCTTCTTCTTCTTCTTCTTAGCCACCTGGTTACTTGAATCCAGACTTTCACCAGGCGAAGTAGAAGAGGAGGACGCAGAAACGGGCGAAGAAGGGGAGAGGTCCACCTTGGAATCAACATGATGTTGTTCAGGTGGAGAAACTGATTGAACAGTAGTGGAGACATTCGGGACAACAGAGGTTGAGAACAACCAAACAGGCAACCCAACAGTTAACCCAGGAAGGGACAACGTCGCCATGTAAGGAGCACCAACATTTCCAAAAGGAGAAAAATGACCAGGATTCCCTTCTGAGGGGATTCCTTGGTTGGTGAACTCTGAAAAAGTTGCCATCAAACTCAAAACCACAGACGGGCTGAAAACGAGTTAAGACACACGATCAAACGGTCAACAAGCAATGTCTAAATAGGTGTGAAATCGTGGGCGATTAATTTTTACCACATTGGAAAGTAAGAAATTCTACCGTTTCATGTTTCAAGAGTCGAGAAACGATAAAAAGATGACTCTATCTCTTTCAGAGTTGACACAAGCGTGGAAGGACAAGCGCTTGACGGTCTTTTCAAGTTTAGGGAGTCAGAAAAGACCAAATGACTGCTCAGGAAAAACTAGGCACAAAGGGTGTACCAAATATCCGTGAACCGCAATATACACCTTGGTTTCAAAAATGAAACAGAAATCGACCAAGGACTTTCCGTACGTGCAGGTAGTCTCCCCGAATGCTGTGTTCGGTGTATCACGGGTATAGGGCGGCAGACTCGGCTTCCTATGGATAAAGGATTGAAAACCTATAGGGTTCTCCCTTTATATACGCGACGGTACGGGGAGCGCAAGTCCGTACTAGCGCTGTCTAAAGCCAACAGGCGAACGACAGCTGCTAGGTTTAACGACGCCGAAACACGTCTCTAGCCTAGACCTTCTAAATGTGTTTCGTTAAGTTCCAATGCTGCCTTAGGTTAATTGAATAAATTTTACAGTTGATCTTCAATTAAGTTCCAATTTCCAGGCCTTATCGTATGTAGTGTCTCCTAAATGCAAGCTATATGCCACGATGCAAAATTTCGTTCGATGAAAACTAGTTAAATGAGAGTTGAGAGCTTTTATACAAACGAAATGAACGGAATACAAACAAGAATGTCTCTAATGCAACTAATGCAATTGCACACTTTTCATTCAAACACTAATCACTAGTAATATGGAAAAGATGACAATTTGCACTAATTAAAAAAAAACAAAAGAGACTATATATTTTTTTTGATTTTCAATGTTTAATGGCTAATGTGCACTGAAAACAAAAGGAACAATTAGAGAAATGATAACTAAGAGAGCAAAGCAAACAACATTCACTCACCAAGCAAGCAACCAAATCTCTAAATCGACCCAAAGTCTCTCAAATCGAAGAAAGACTCAAAAACACCCCAATGGACCGTGTAATCTGGGTCCGAAGCAAGGGCAAACGAATCCTGAATGAAAGAACGAACAAACACTCAAAAGACGCAACAAAACAATCAAGGACTGCTAAGAGGGCGTGGAGAATCAATCAACAAGTCGACAGGACAATCAAGACACCAAAACTCCCAAGGAGGGCTCGATTCACTATGCCACTAGATGCCCTAGGGCTCAAATCGTGAAACCGATAGATAGAGGCAAACAACCAAAGGATAGCGGTGAATTCCAGTCAAACCAAGCTCCAATACACTCAAACAATCAGGAAATCAAGAAGAAAAGTATTGGTCAAGCTCAGAAAGCCAAAAATTGAAGAAATTCAAAAAAGTCACAGGGGTGGCGCGACTGTGGCCTTGAAACTAGCGCCAGAGGCCGAGTGGCGCGAGACAGACAAATGCAACACGCGCCAAGTGGCGCGACTGTCAGGTAAAAACCCGCGCCAGTCGAGTTCTTCAATGAAAATTAAAAACAAGCTAATCTGAAAAGAGACCAACACAAGCTAAGCAAACCAAGAGGCTAAAATAATGAAAGAATCCAACCCAGAAGGTTTATCAAGCAAGGAGAAATAATCAAAGCGAACCAATCATAAACGGGACAAGGAAAACCGGACGATCCCCAGTGGAGTCGCCAATTTGTTGAGGAGGTAAATCCCCTCTGCGGACAGAGGCGATCCCTACTAGCCCAGCAAGGGTCTAGCAACAAACAAACAATGCTATGACGCAAGCTCCTAGTTACGAAATGAAAGACTTGGGATAAGAGCCTACCTGGATTCCAACGCTAGATCTGAAGAAGAAGATGTCCCCGTCCTTCAGCCCTGGCAGATCACAATCCTTCCACGATCTCCGTGAATGAACACCTGCACACAGAAGAAACGAACAGATACATGCATAGGAACCAGCATACGTAACTAAACATCGGTCAGAAAAGATATTACTCGCATTAACATGATAGAAAAAGGAGTGGAACCATAATCATAGTCATCTATTAAAGTGATAAACGAATAGAAGTTACAACCGAGTTCTGACGTCGCAGCCTCCTTCGAACGGGTCTCCGGTTGTCCACGTCTCGCAAAGTTCGCCAAGGAAAGGGAAACCTCTCCAGAGTCTCGTAACAATGGTCTCCTTGCTTAATGGGCCTTAAGGGAAAGAAGGGATTCTTTACAGCACAAAGGCACTTGGGAATAGGGAGATGCAAAGCTTCAGCACTTCAAGACTAGCTTTCCATGGATCTGAGCAAGCTTTTATAGATGGGGAAGGAGGGAGTTGGGATCCCTATTATTATGGGATTGGCCCTATCAACAAGGAAGGTTCCATAGAAGGTGGCAAAACCACTTCCTTTCCATAGAACTCCCGTAGCCAAACCTCCCAACTCAAGATAGGCAGTGGTTGTGAGTTTGTTTGAACTCAACTTCCGCCATCCATATATAAAAAATAGTCCCTAAAATGGGTGGCGCGATTGCTGCTCTATGACAGAGCGCCAAGTGGCGCGACCTCTTTACAGGATTTCCCTGAGTGGCGCGAGTACTGAACTGTCTACCCGCGCCAATGCAAAAAGAGCCGTTTTTCATGGATTTTGCAAGGAGATGTCTCAAGGGGAAATGAAGCTCATACTCAGAGGGATGCATTGATGATGTTTTCAAGGCATGACAGTGTTCACAGGTCACATAATGGGTCCTCCATTGTGCGGGATGGGGAATGGTAGGGACGGTGACAAATTACTGTGTAACAGATGCCCCCTAAAGCATGAGGTTCGAGAGAGAGAGGGGTGAAATGCTTTACGAGAACATGTCGAACTGAAGGCCCGCCGTCGGAAAACCTGCACATAACGATACAACTGATATCTCAAGTACATGATGTATATATATGGTATGGACGCAGCCATCCGAACAGAGTATGCTATAATCCGGATCTAGGGTATGGGCGCAACCATCCAACTAAGATCAAACAAATAGACTCAGGTATGGTCGCAACCATCCAATCAGTGAGTCATGTACATAATGATAATAATCCACAATCGCAGCCTGGATTACAACAGACACAATCCAGGGTCTTGCGCTCCATCTCGACCCAACAAAGTACAAGTTCAAGCATGTGAATATGTGAGCTGAAGTCGAACATGCAAGAACATCGTCCGATTACCAGCCAATGATGAAAGCTGTTAACAGACGCGAGAGAAACCACCAATAATGACAATGGTCCTCAAGGTACTACAGGTACAATCTACGGCGTGTGAATAAATGAGCTGACGTCGAACACCCGCAGAATCATCCGATCGGAGGCCAATCATGACACCCTCTCGTCGAATGCGACGAACCTGCCATTAAGGCATGCAGGCTCCAAGGTACCATCAGGAGTCTCTAGACCAACTTCCTGGATAATGAGTTGAAGTCGACAGGAAGTGACCTTGATCGAAGGTGGGCCATAATGATTCCTACATCATCGACACGAGACAGAGGAACATAATGTTTTGTTGTGAATCAGGATCATACGAGAAACAGAGGAAGGTTGATATTCGCAGAGGTCAACTTCTCTTGAACATATAAACGGCACGAATGTGGACTTGGCAGTATTGTCAACAGATCAAAGGTCATGGCGACGAGGCAGTGAACAGATGAGAGGTCAAAGAGATTACCCAAACCCATGGAAGCAAAGTGAAACAACGAGATGAGATGTCCCCAACCCGACACGAATGCAGACAAGTGCCATGTTCAAGAGCGACATACTGCCGACGGCAACGACGATGGTTCCATTTTTTCCCCCACCATTTCTGGCGAGTACCCCAATTATTTTTTATAACAAGCTTGAAGGGGATAGCATATGCTTGTGATATAAGTCCGCCCTTCGGGCGAATCCATCCTAGTGCATTTAACGAGTCCTAGGAAGGAGAAACTCGGAGAACGTCGTTTCGACGAAATCCAATGTCATCGGGGTTTAACGAGTCTGACAAAGGAAGAACTCGACGTCTTTTCATGTTTAGAGAGTTTGAAAAGACAGCTGAAAAGAAAACTCCATAGGTCCCTTTTCGTAAATAGTTCCCCAGATCCGAAAAGGTAGAAAACAATATCCGGGAAAACCTCCTAGTCGCGATAGGCTAGGGTATTCCTTTTTCGTAATCAATCCATCCCAGCCCGAAAAAGGGTTAAACTTATACGGGGTGAATGTCGATTCGTGTCCATTTTAACGAGATCGAAACGACAAGGGCCTCGGCGATCTTTTCATATTTAGAGAGTCAGAAAAGAGCTGACTCCTCCGGAGGAACGAGTGGTATGAAGGGTGGCAACTGGTTCCAGTAATGGTGGAACTGCTCAAACCAAAATAAAAGTCAAGAGGTTGGCTAACAAGACCACTCATCACAGCGGTTCCTCGGGAATGAGTAAAACAACCAAGTGAAGGCATATGATCAGCCAAGCAGATAGTGACGATGGAGTGAGAAAACCAAGGCTCATCTGGCAAAAACATGCTGATAAAATGGCAATCAAAAGAGGTAAAATAGGAATGGTTTCATTTTTACACAAGCTTGAAATCAGGAAACTCTGCTTGAAGTTGGTTTCATTTTTACACAAGCTTGAAACAAAGATAAACTATGCTTGAAACCAATTTCATTTTTACACAAGCTTGAAACGGAAACAAACTATGCTTGAAATAGTAAGCATGCCCCCAGCATGGTGACTCAATTCGAGGTACATGCCCCCCAAGCTTCAGTCCATATGAAAAGTAGATGGAGTGAAGGTTCAAATTACAAGATCAAAAGAAAAGACTCGACTGGGATTTTACGAGATCTTATCAAAGACTCGAATTGAACGGGAACGTGTTTCATTATTTTAACGAGGTTGACACATTAAAAGAACTATCCTCAGACCACCCTTGTTTCATTTTTTAAGGAGCTTGGCACAAGACAAGGAACTCTGCTCCGACAAACCTTGTTTCATTTTTTAAGGAGCTTGACACAAGACAAGGAACTATGCTCCGACGACTTCATCATAATGAACAAGAAGTCATCGCTTCCAAGAGTTCCACTCCCGATGGAAGAAAAACATCCTGGAAGTCAGGACCCAATGCCCCCAGCACATTATGCACAACGACATCATCACTGAGCACAGGCACGGGGTAAGTAGCCACATAGTTGACCTGCGGTGGAGCAGATACAACGGGTGGATAGAAACCAGGAGGGGGTGATGGCGGATCAGATGCCACATTGGGACCAAAGAACGACAGCTGATCAATGGTCACAATCCGTCCTTCATGTGGAAAACAGGCCACACGAAAAAGGGAGGAGACAAGCGCTCCCATGGCATAGGTGTAATCGCGCCCCAGGAGCAGATGGAAATCCAAGGGGCCTGGAACGACCATCACGTCCATATGGACGGTTTTGCCTCCCAAAGTAACAGGTAACCTTGGAAGGATCCCCAACGGTTGACTCGTTCTTCTATTGAATGTCAACAGATTCTGCGTAACGGGCGCAAGCGGCGGCGAACCGAAAGCTTGCCAGGTAGTTGATGACAGAATACTAACAGAGGCGCCTTCATCTATAATGGTGCTGGGTACGACCAGACCAAGAGCCTGTACTGTGATCTCGAAAGGCACATAAGACGGAAGGCGAAATCCTGCAAATCGATTCCAGTCAAAGGAAGCGACCAAACTACTCGGAGGGGCTACCATCGACAAGCGAAGGTCTTCCCCTGATGTTACGGTAGAAGAAGCATCCTCCATGACCTCCATCTCGAAGGCGGGAGGAATATCCTCCAAAGC
Organism: Pinus albicaulis; assembly: GCA_034641835.2. Lineage (NCBI taxonomy): Eukaryota > Viridiplantae > Streptophyta > Pinopsida > Pinales > Pinaceae > Pinus > Pinus albicaulis. Next base: position 654,263,795 of record CM076569.1, read on the forward strand.
CTCCATCATGGGAGGCGGAGGAGGAGCTTCTTGAAGAAAAGGGACCGGAGAATCTTTCTCCAAGTCTGAAGAATCTGAAGAGATCAGAAGGACATGGGGGGTGTGAGGTCCACTCTCGACAGAAAAGACCTGGTGCACCGTGGACGGGGCCAGTTCAACCGATCCCACGACCAATGGTTGGTCGGGGATGGATTCGTGAATCTGAATTTCTGGAGGAGTGGGATCGACCAAGGATGACCCTTGACCAATCACGGCATCAGCCGGTGGAAGACTCAAAGAAAGTTGTTTATAACCAGCCGGGAGGCGTGGTGTAGAAACAGTCAGGTTGTCCAAGACTCGCTTGGCTTCATCCACATAAGGACAAAGGTGAATAGCATGGTGCCCTTCACACAACTTACAGGGATTGGTGATCTTACCCTGCTTCTTAGGAGCCTTACCAGTGCCCCCAACCTGACTCCCGGAAGCCAAAGACAATGGTGGGAGACCGTTGGACCATACTTCGAGTACCTTGGGAATGCCAGGGCAGTCTCGAAGAAGATGGTCTCCCGTGCACAACATGCAGGGGAACTTGACTTTCCGAGGAGGGTTGGAAGGGTTATCAAGAGGAGACGTTTCAGGAGCAATAGCAACACTTTTAATCTCTCGCTTATCAGACTTCTTCTTCTTTGTCTTCTTCTTCTTCTTCTTAGCCACCCGGTTACTTGAATCCAGACTTTCACCAGGCGAAGTAGAAGAGGAGGACGCAGAAACAGGCGAAGAAGGGGAGAGGTCCACCTTGGAATCAACATGATGTTGTTCCGTCGGAGGAACTGATTGAACAGTAGTGGAGACATTCGGAACTACAGAGATTGAGAACAACCAAACAGGCAACCCAACCGTTAATCCAGGAAGGGACAACGTCGCCATGTAAGGAGCACCAACATTTCCAAAAGGAGGAAAATGACCAGGATTCCCTTCTGAGGGGATTCCTTGGTTGGTAAACTCTGAAAAAGTTGCCATCAAACTCAAAACCACACACGGGCTGAAAAAGAGTTAAGGGCACACGGTCACACGGTCAACAAGCAATATCTAAGCAGGCGTGTAAGCGTGGGTGATTAATTTTTACCACATTGGAAAGTAAGAAATTCTACCGTTTCATATTTTAAGAGTCGAGAAACGATAAAAAGATGACTCTATCTCTTTCAGAGTTGACACAAGCGTGAAAGGACAAGCGCTTGACGGTCTTTTCAAGTTTAAGGAGTCAGAAAAGACCAAATGACTGCTCAGGAAAAACTAGGCACAAAGGGTGTACCAGATATCCGTGAACTGCAATATACACCTTGGTTTCAAAAATGAAACAGAAATCGACCAAGGACTTTCCGTATGTGCAGGTAGTCTCCCCGAATGCTGTGTTCGGTGTATCACGGGTAAAAGGCGGCAGACTCGGCTTCCTGTGGATAAAGGATTGAAAACCTATAGGGGTCTCCCTTTATATACGCGACGGTACGGGGAGCGCAAGTCCGTACTAGCGTTGTCTAAAGCCAATAGGCGAACGACAGCTGCTAGGTTTAACGACGCCGGAACACGTCTCTAGCCTAGACCTTCTAAATATGTTGCGTTAAGTTCCAATGTTGCCTTAGGTTAATTGAATGAATTTTACAGTTGATCTTCAATTAAGTTTCAATTTCCAGGCCTTATCGCATGTAGTGTCTCCTAAATGCAAGCTATATGCCACGATGCAACATTTCGTTCGATGAAAACTAGTTAAATGAGAGTTGAGAGCTTTAATACAAACGAAATGAACGGAATACAAACAAGAATGTCTCTAATGCAACTAATGCAATTGCACATTTTTCATTCAAACACTAATCACTAGTGATACGGAAAAGATGACAATTTGCACTAATTAAAAAAACAAAAGAGATTATATTTTTTTTTTTAAAAAATTTTCAATGTCTAATGGCTAATGTGCACTGAAAACAAAAGGAACAATTGGAGAAATGATAACTAAGAGAGCGAAGCAAACAACATTCACTCAACAAAGCAAGCAACCAAATCTCTAAATCGACCCAAAGTCTCTCAAATCGAAGAAAGACTCGAAAACACCCAATGGACCGTGTGATCTGGGTCCAAAGCAAGGGCAAACGAATTCTGAATGAAAGAATGAACAATCACTCAAAAGACGCAACAAAACAATCAAAGACTGCTAAGAGGGCGTGGAGAATCAATCAACAAGTCGACGGGACAATCAAGACACCAAAACTCCCAAGGAGGGCTCGATTCACTATGCCACTAGATGCCCTAGGGCTCAAATCATGAAACCGATAGATAGAGGCAAACAACCAAAGGATAGCGGTGAATTCCAGTCAAACCAGACTCCAATACACTCAAACAATCAGGAAATCAAGAAGAAAAGTACTGGTCAAGTTCAGAAAGCCAAAAATTGAAGAAATTCAAAAAAGTCACAGGGGTGGCGCGACTGTGGCCTTGAAACTAGCGCCAGAGGCCGAGTGGCGCGAGACAGACAAATGCAACACGCGCCAAGTGGCGCGACTGTCAGGTAAAAACCCGCGCCAGTCGAGTTCTTCAATGAAAATTAAAAAACAAGCTAATCTGAAAAGAGACCAACACAAGCTAAGCAAACCAAGAGGCTAAAATAATGAAAGAATCCAACCCAGAAGGTTCATCAAGCAAGGAGAAACAATCAAAGCGAACCAATCATAAACGGGACGAGGAAAACCGGACGCTCCCCAGTGGAGTCGCCAATTTGTTGAGGAGGTAAATCCCCTCTGCGGACAGAGGCGATCCCTACTAGCCCAGCAGGGGTCTAGCAACAAACAAACAATGCTATGACGCAAGCTCCTAGTTACGAAATGAAAGACTTGGGATAAGAGCCTACCTGGATTCCAACGCTAGATCCGAAGAAGAAGATGCCCCCGTCCTTCAGCCCTGGCAGATCACAATCCTTCCACGATCTCCGTGGACGAACACCTGCACACAGAAGAGACGAACAGATACATGCATAGGAACCAACATACGTAACTAAATATCGGTCAGAAAAGATATTACTCGCATTAACATGATTGCAAAAGGAGTGGAACCATAATCATAGTCATCTATTAAAGTGATAAACGAATAGAAGTTACAACCGAGTTCTGACATCGCAGCCTCCTTCGAACGGGTCCCCGGTTGTCCACGTCTCGCAAAGCTCGCCAAGGAAAGGGAAACCTCTCCAGAGTCTCGTAACAATGGTCTCCTTGCTTAATGGGCCTTAAGGGAAAGAAGGGATTCTTTACAGCACAAAGGCACTTGGGAATAGGGAGATGCAAAGCTTCAGCACCTCAAGACTAGCTTGCCATGGATCTGAGCAAGCTTTTATAGATGGGGAAGGAGGGAGTTGGGATCCCTATTATTATGGGATTGGCCCTATCAACAAGGAAGGTTCCATAGAAGGTGGCAAAACTACTTCCTTTCCATAGAACTCCCGTAGCCAAACCTCCCAACTCAAGATAGGAAGTGGTTGTGAGTTTGTTTGAACTCAACTTCCGCCATCCATATATAAAAAACAGTTCCTAAAATGGGTGGCGCGATTGCTGCTCTATGACAGAGCGCCAAGTGGCGCGACCTCTTTACAGGATTTCCCTGAGTGGCGCGAGTACTGAACTGTCTACTCGCGCCAATGCAAAAAGAGCTGTTTTTCATGGATTTTGCAAGGAAGACTGTCTCAAGGGGGAAATGAAGCTCTTTACTCGAGGAGGGATGCAATGATGATGTTTTCAATGCATGACAGTGTTCACAGGTCACATTATGGGTCCTCCATTGTGCGGGACGGGGAATGGTAGGGACGGTGACAAATTACTGTGTAACACTAAGAAACATGGAGCATCATACTCTAGAGATATTGAGAAATTCCATAGAAAGGGCACCTTTGTATAAGAGGGCTATGCAAAAAATGAAGATTCAATGGCTTGGGTTAAAACTCAGTCCACCTTTGTTGCTGGGACTGGGTGAAGGAAAATGCCAAGCTGAAGAAGACAAAGAATGTGAGGAGGAAGAAAATAATGTTGGATTCTACCCTCCTGAGGGGACTCCTTCCCTGATTACTTGGGATGTCATAGAAGCCACTAAAGCACTGAAACAGATAAAGAAATAGGACTAAATTTCTCAGAGGATGAGCAACCATTTGGTAGGGGAGTGATAATGAGCACCATCATTAGGTACATTTTAAGGGGTTAGTTGTTACCTTTTCATCCGAATTACTCTCTCTTTCTCACATTTAATTGCAATATGGTCATATGTTGCTTAGTGTAGATGGTATATTAAGGGTGCCATACTTCGAAGGCCTAATGTGGTTTGAATGTAAGAAAATCAAGAGAATGTGCCATTTTTGCTGAATAATGCACAATCATGGCTCGGAGTAGAGAAGGAGTGATTGTAGGGGGTTGACCACCTCCTTAACTCCTAAAGGTAGCCAAGGGATCCTCGATATTCTCCTCCAACAACTCAAAATCAAATGGAACCAAGCAAGTGGAATATCAAGGGGAGCCAAACTTCACTTCTCTCTAGTTCCAAGGAGAAAAACCACCTACTTTTTAGGGAGTTTTTGGTAGCTACCCTTTAGGATAAATAGGGCAGAGCAAGAGCTCACTAGGATTCGATTTTTAGAGATAGTTGGAGCACTCTTAGCTTTTTCAATATACATTTTTTACTTTCATATGCTATGTAACAATATTGATGATGAAATCAAATGAGTATTTAGTTTCTACTTCACTGAGTTAGTTCTAGGGAGATGAGCTTGTGGGTTAGGGCCCAATCCATTGGCCTCAATCTCTCTTATGTATTTGTGTTTTTCATGTTATTGTAGTTAGTTTTCTTACATGGCATGTTGTTGTTGTTAGTTTCTTTACATTTCATGATTTTTGTAGTTAACTCTTTTAGTTCATGTTGAGTAACATAAAAAAACTCCAAAACTGTGTGTTAAATTCTCCCTCTCTCACCTCTCCCATTGGAGCTTGAGGAGGGTAGATCTTCACCACAGTCCCAAACTTGTTTTCAGTTTATGTTTTCTTGAAAATTTTAGATAGGTTGATTTATTTATCATGAACATTTTGTAGTTGCAGAGTTAGTTTTCTGTTTCAAGTGCATAGGTAGGTTTGATTAAATTCAACTCATATTTTCCACCATTTTCACGATAGATTTGTCAATGATGAATGCATGAACATGTAGTTTTCTTGTAGGCTTTAGTAGAGCATCAGAGGAGGACTTCCCAAACACCATTCACTTCATTTTCCACCCCTCATAAACCAACTTCCAATTAAATCACCTCCAACCTGTTTTTTGGAAATCTCTACCACCACACCGAGAGACACCTTGTAAGTGAACCATAGGCTTTGAGAGAAGTTATGAGATTGGCCAAAGGGTTGGTTACCTTCCATCCACCTAGATACACCTTCATTCCACCTCAAACTACTCGGGTCCTGTTTCCTATAGAGTTTTAGGACATCCTATAGAAGATCATGTAGCAGCGCCAATCAGTCACTGCTTCAGCACAAAACCTCTCTTTCACCTCATATAGACCTGGCATAGCCTCCAAGACACCTTCAACCCTAAAACCTTCAGTCCAATACACTCTTAGGTCACCTCAGTGCCTCCTTCTTTTGTTGCAAAACATAATTATTTACAACCATAGTTAGGTCATTGATAGATGCATTGTTAAGCATACAAATTAAGCATGATATTGATAGAGTTCAATCAATCATTTGGTTCAACATGTGTGCCTAGATTAGTTTCCCTTTCTGCAAGTTCAATTCAAAAATTTAAGTCATGAATGCCACTTAGTTTAACGCTATTTCTTGCATTAGCTTAAGTGTGTATTTCTTTTCTTGCAGATAGCTAGATGAGTCCTTATGATCTAGAATAGTTTCTTTTCTGGCTAATAGAGTAATGTTCATGAGTTATTTTCAGTCTTAGCTTTCATTTAGAAGTGTGACAAACTTCCTTTCCTAGAAGTAACCCTAGCAGTAGCACTTCATCGTAGAGCTGAGAAGACGATGGCATGAGTAAAATGCATCTATTATGTATATAACATTGACACCTCCAAGTTTGTACGAACCTCGGGTTGATAAAGTAAAGTAGAGTATCCTTTAGGAGTTGCAGCACTCTTGGTACAATACCAGGGCTCACCAAAAAATTTCAAAACTGATCTTCAAACTTGAATCTACTGTGATGACAACTTTGAATTCTCTTCCTGTGAATCTAGCTTTGTGCCAAAGTATATTTTTAATGTGTAGATCCTAAAATACTCGTGGAATTTACTAAATCACAAGACTAGAATCTACTCTACAATCTGTAGAAGTAAATTCATGATTGATAACACAAATCATTAACATGCATCAAGATTCAACACACATACACAAATATGTATCTAGGGGAAAGCCTATGTATATGATGATATTTGTCCTCAAAGGATAGTAACTCTCAGTCTTAGATTGAATAAAAGTTTCCGAACAACTTTACAAAGGCACTAATAACACATATCTCTAGCATATACTTGCAACCACAGTCCTTGATTGAATGTAAGACAATTATGGCAATAAATTGGCAATACATTCCATACAATAGCAATATAGCTAAAACACTATAAAACCATACATCAAGACACTTCACACTTATTCATCTACGAACACACCCATGAAACCTCTTATAACAACAACGAATAATCAAATACCTCTGACCTCACAGAACAAGGATATTTGAAAAAACATAATCACAAACTCTCTCTCAAAGATACAACCACTCACTGGGATATTGTGCCAATAGTTAATGAGTAGATAATTTTTTAAAAAACAGAAATAAATTCAGAGAGAATACCATGTAATGAATGTCTAAATTATCTGGCATAACAAACAACCCATCAAAACGTATCATCATCCAATAAACTCCTTTATGATTGATCTCTATAATGCTACACTTTGGCTCTATGTCTATCACACCACATGCTAACTCTCTATCTTTTCCTATAGGAAGTCACTAAAATGTTATACAACGATGCACACTAGCTCTAATCGCATGTGATCTAAGACTTTACAGCTCATAGCCAATCAACATTGTACAGGCTCTTCACTCCAATCATGTTGCAACAAAAAAATTAACACAGGAATACGCACAACAAATTTTTCAACCCAACAATTGCATAACACAAGCAATCCTATTCCATCAAAAGGATACACCAATTTTGCCTTTATGCACTAGCTTTGTTACTATTATCTACAAAGGATGCACATTGTCATTCAAATTTCTTACTGTCTAACCCAACTTAGTCCATCAATCTGATAGTTAAAATACTATTTCCCAGACATAAGTTGACATTGCACTTTATTCAAAGATGGAACATTATGACCATGAAATTGATCCAACATATGCGCCTGTATTAATTTTTCTTAACACAAACTCCATCGATCTTGTGCATTTCAGAAAAGGTTCCACAGAGCTCACTCAACTTTATGTAATAGACCCATGACCTTCATTTTTTCCACTTGTGACAAACTGACCCTCGACCCCCCCCCTTAGGAGATCAATTTTGAATAGGAAAAATTCAACCTCAATTTTTTTTTAGAATGTCCTCTAGAGTCCTCAAAAATTCGTCCTCCAATAAACTTGAACCCCTGCTGGAAAATAACCTGATCTCCCACTATCCAACACAAAAATGTTCTGGCACCTTGAGGAAAGATTTGAGAATTACCTGCAAGTAAACTTCAACAATGGGAAAGTGATTTTTATGCAATGGTCAACTAGGGTGGCTATGGAGAACCACCGAAATTGATGAGATTCTAGCCAGGGTGATTACAGAGGATCACTGAAAACAAGTTTCTCTCGAAGCTCTCGGGATGATACGAAAAAACCAACTCCAATATGTAAGATCCCAAACAACGAAATAATCAAAAGATCTGGTACATTTAGGTGTTCTCATAAAAATATTTTCAACAAGACACCAAACACAACGGGATTTTGAAATGCAACTTTTGCTTATATTATTAACTAAAGAAACGAGTACATTCCCATACAAAAATATCAGAGCCCCTACAGTGGCATGCCTGACTGCTCATTAAAAGAGAAAACAAAATATTGAAGCACAATCGTGGACCTTGGATGAATCCACGAGACAAAATAACACCCACGAGGTTTTCGTCCCTCAGATCAAACTGGAACTGGACACGCCAATTTCTTAGGAAAAATACAATAAGATAGATAAACCCAAATGATCTCAAGGCCTAGCTCCTATCCCCTTTTACAGGCTAAATGGACTCTCTAGAAACCTTATTTTATTATCCCCCCCCCCGAAAAACTAAGGAGAATACTGTGGGGAGTTTGGGCGAATACCATGGGTAGATTTTGTCCATTAAGATAGGTGTATTGGTTGATAGAAGTTAGGGGAATGTTTTGTAGTGCATTTTGACTTGTTTAGTAATTTAGATCTGGACGTAGTTGGGACAAGATTTCTTGCCAAATTGTTATGTTAAAGGCTAATATTTATAAAATCTTGGCCCAATCAATATATGGGCCCATTTTGAACAAAATTTAATAACTTATATAACTTAGTATTAAATATTTATATACAATTTATGATGTTTTATTGTCATTTTATGATGAATGCGCGAGACTAGTACTATAACAACTATTAGTCCTACAAAACAATAAAATCCTCTCCCTACTATGTTAAAAAACAAAATTACTAATAATGTTAGATAACATTATATAAATTATAATAAAAACCTCTCTCTACTATATTAAAAAACAAAATTACTAATAATATTAGATAACATTATATTATATTATATTTAGGCTGATAGGCTTTTTCTTTTGAATGGCTCCTTTTTTTTTCTCAACCAATTCATTGTTGTAATGACACATGTCACTAGTGACACATTTCTGCAAAAAAGTGGCTTGCAGTTAGTTACCTGGTCTAACAGTAGTAAGATCACACATCTCCCTAATTTCTTAGGAATTTCTCTTGATAACTGATTCTTTTGGCAATAGAATCAGGAATATTTCCAAAATTTCCTTTATAGAAAGTAGCCCTAAAATTCTAAGTTGCCCAAATTGAGCTCAGAGATTTCCATATAAATATGTTATTTGATTACTTGTTCTTCCATCTAAATTTTAAAATTTTGGTTGTAGGAGGAAGGCCCGCACCTCGTGCACCAATTCGTTTCCATGGTGTTAAGTCTTTGACCAAACGAATTAACATCATTTCCATTCTCTTCTGATCAGATATTTATGAAATCTGGTTAGTAGTATAGAAAGGAATTTGATGATAAATATGGCAGTCTAGGCTAAATCCTTGACTATCATTCCAAAAACATAGTTGTCAACAGAGTAGTCTATAATGAGACTTTTTGGAAAGTCGTTAAATGGATTTTTCTCTTTTTTTCCAGTCGATGTGACATCCCTGTGGGTCCCTCACCCCACGCTGGAGTTCTCTCTCCCATCGTCGTTCGTTCACCACGCTATGCCCAATAAGCCGTAGCATGTCGTAGCATGTCATTCATCATGTATGCATACATGGACCATCATGGATGAAATTTGAATGTTAAAATTGCCGCCTTTTACCAGAAATATGTTTTGAATTTGAATGGAACAGTGGGTAGAGGCTCCATTCAGCTTCCATAAACAACGAGAGACTACGTCATGCCAAAATTTGCGCTGGATCATGCACAAATACTATGATTAACAAGAGGAGAATTAACAAATACACATGCCAGCTAATGGTCTCCTTGATCTGATCGTAGGAGGCCAGCTGCGAGGCTGTCACGATCATGACCCTCTAGACCGTTAAAGATGACCCTGTCCACAGCGAAGTGATACCCTCTTGTCTTACCATGCGACCGATGGCATCGGCAACACTCGTGTAGTTGCGCCTCTGGGAAACCGGGAGGCGCCCATCGGCTTGCCTTCTCACCATCACCACATCTGCAGGGTTACCCATAGCAGCGCCGATACCGCCAGCGAGAAACCCTGCGCCGATCTTCTTGATAAGGGGCAGGTTACCCGGTTTTGAACACGGCTCCCGCCACTTCTCCTTCAGAATCTCATATAAGCCCATGCGAGTGGTCGAGTACAGGATCTGCCGGAGCATGGTTGCAGACACACCAGAAAATAGCGCAGACATCCCCTTCGTTTGAACCATGCAGATTCCTACAAAGATTGAATCTACCTTCTTCTGGGGGGATAATTCCGCCGCTGGTAAACCAACGCCCACATTAGCAAAGGCAAATGTGGGGCGAACATTTTGTTCACCTTGTATCTGCATGCGCACTTTGTTAGATCCAGAGGGTGCGTGTTGCACCCTACCACAACTGAGGCAGTCCCACCTTCCAGAAACCATTTGAAGCCCATTTTTCTGGAACAAGAACCACTTCACTTCAGCACCCAAGAAAATAATACCTCCTTCGTAAGATCTCTCACTCAGTAGAATCACAGCTTCTTGGTCCTATTACAGAACTGACTAATTCCTCCCCTCCTTTATATAAATAAAGAAAACAGGGGAATGGAATATGGATCACAGAGACCAATTAGAGTTGGGGTTCATCTCACTGGAGACCAAGAGATGGGAATGCAAGCCGAAAGCACTTTAGCAAGGATGCAGATCGTGCTCCCTCTGAGACATATGCAATTCAAGTGCCCAAAATAATGGATGAATCTACAAAAACCCTCTATGCTTTATGTTTCTGTAATATTACTGACCCAACAAAGAGGGAATATAGATGCCTGAATGAATGTGTGGATGCAAAGGCAGCGGGTCTCATCAGCAACAATAACATTGTCGATCCTAGATTCAGAGTCGTTGTCCAGAATCTAATGGTCGATCTGTTTGCGGGAGGGACATCCAACAATTATAAATTTGTTGTGGGAAGGACAACTATAAATTTCTCGCCAAGAAATTCGTCGACGACTTATGGGATGGAGATGTCCTCGAGAGACATGTCTCCCATTGACTGTGTAGCGTGTCTATCCAGAGGGCTGGAAAAATAGTTTTTGCGCTGAGGTATTCTTCGGAAGCTGTAGTTTGCGGTATGAGGTTTATGATTTTTACAAATATTCTTAATTTTCTCTTACATTTCAATCATTATGTGTCTCTTCTGATGGCTTCCTTTTCGAAGCAGTCAGCCATTCATGCAGAGGAGCCCTTTGCTATATTTCGTGAAATAATAGAAACTCAATGAGATATGTTCCCTCATTGCTTGGGAACCCATATTTGATTAGTTTATCACATAAGGTTGTAATGTGTTTACTTAGGGATTCATTTTCCCATTTCGAGTATCCTGCTTGCAATGTTTCAATGGATTTTTCTTTTCCTACTTCCATCTTTTTTATATGTTTTTGTTTTTGCACATTTTTTTTTTTAGCACTTTTTTCCTCATTTTGATTTCTTTTGGTTTTCTTTTCTTTGATGTGATTTCATACATATTTCTCACATGAGATAACTGCTATGCTAATGTAGCATTATTCAAGACCACTTATTTTCAGGCTTGTGATTCCATCCAAAAAGTTTTCAAGTTTTACTTTTCCATTTTTGACATTTCTTGTGTCTTATATCTCACAAATTTTCATTTTTTCATCTTCATAATCAACATATAAAGAATATTATTTTCCTTGTTGTTGTTTTATATTTACTTTGTGCTCTTGCCACCTTACACTCCTTTTATAATGGGTTCATTGAGAATTTTTTTGACATTACCTTTCCTTACCTCGATCTCTTAAATTTGTAGTGTTCCAATGTTGTTTGGATAATCCCCATTAGATTTATTGTTTAATTGGTTTTATTCATGAAACTTCACTAAGAGGTGATTCTTTCAATTTTTTCTTTAAATATTTATGATTTTTTGTGGTGAGTACAATTTTGTTTTTGTACAAGTTTATGTGCTATGGGTTGTCTCCTCGACCTCCTTTTTGTGCACTTAAGCTCTAAGAATAGTAATTCATGGTCTAATAGCATCTCATCATGGAAATTGTGGATCACTATGTAATTTATTATCTTGATTATTGAAATCATTATGCAATCCACTACACTTTGATCGTTGTGTGTGTTGTTTGTGAATTGTGGCTTCACCCAACTCTTTCCATTGTTGAAGCCATTGCATGTACTATTGTTGTACATTGCATAGTTGTAGAATCATGTTACATAAGTGTGTACTTCCTTCTTTAAGCATATGAGATGTGGTTAGTATGTGGATGTGGATAAATTTTGTCCATATGAGCTTTAAGCAATGTATCATTTAAGTCAGTAAATGGTATGACATCCACATGGATGCACAATAATGTTAAGAAAATTGTACAAATATGTTCCATGCATATCATTTGTGTTATGTTGTGTATCAAAAACAAGATGTATCTTCATTCTTGTATACAACATCCAAACATATGGTAGAAATCACATAGTTTCAAAGCCATAATAAATTATACTTAGCCTTCACTATAATGTATGTGTTTAAATTAAAATAGAAAAATAGTTATTAAATTTGTAAAAATAAATAAATCTATCTTAATTTGCACTCTTATAAAAAACATAAATATGTAAAAACATATAAATCTATCTTAATTTAAACTCTTATAAGTAACAAGAGATTTACATTTGCTTATTATTCTCCTTAAGTAAAAATGAATCTATATTAGTTCATTTCAAGCATTATATTTTTTCAAAAACATTAATATTAAATTCATCAAAATGAAATAATTTGTTAAAATATTAAGTTTTAATTGTAAAAAATTATATTTAAATATTTTTTTAGAGACGTATTAGTCAATTTTCAGCATCGTTATTTTTTCAAAAAAAATAATATTAAATTCATCATAATTAAATAATTGGTTAAAATTTTAAGTTTTCATTTTAAAAATTTATATTTAATTTTTTTTATTTTTTATTTTTTTAATAAATTTACTAATATTATAGCTCACTTAAAATAATTTAAATTAAATATCTATTACCATATATCTGTCCAAAATATCCAACAATATTAACAATAATCAATAACCCAGTTATTTAATTATTTTAATTAAAATGTTATAGAAAACCGTATTAATACTTTATTACTATAAAAATGAGCCATAACTCCCCCGATAGTATTGCCACACAACGTGACATATTCTCGACATAGCAATAAAGGGAGAGACATACATCTATACTTGCATCTTTTACTACTGCTAATAGTGTAAATATTGGTAGAGAACTTGGCAAATTTTCCACTCTCTCACACACTCTTGGTCACTTAGAACATTCATGGAGCACTCTAGCATTAGATCAAGGAAATAAAATTGAAGACAATGAAGGAAAACCGATCAATGGATTCATAGGCCTTTGCGAATGAACCTTGAGACCACATTCGCCCCAGATTCCGAACTCCATTCAACAATTCCAAAGCTCAAAAGCGAGATCAAAATCCCAACACAACATGGCATCCAAAAAAGTCAAGGCGAGGTTGAAAACCACTGTCAAAACCCAACAAAACTATGCCACCGATAGTAAGAGAACCAAATACCAACATTCATAAGTCATGCATGTCCAAAATAGCTAGGAAATCACACATGCAATATGTTACATGGAAGTATTCATATTGAAGCTGCTAGATCCTACTCTTCCTTGCTTGATCTTTGCTTTCATTGTCCTTCCTTTTCTTTCTTTCCTCCTCCTTGGCACAATGCTGAATTGCTCCAAGAAAACTTTTAAGTGTCTAAGAGTGTGTGAGAGAGAAAGAGAATAGAGATCAAAATCTTGCTAGTTGATCCTCAAGAGCCTTTGTGTCAATGAGGCCTCCATTTTCTTCATTTTCCATTGTTTTCCTTTTTTTTCTTCCTCACATGCAACTTGTGACCTTTCACCTTCCTTTTCTCCTATTTTCCAATATTTTTATAAATAAATTTCAATAAATGCTACTTTCCTTTCCAAATCCTTTGCAATTTTCTTTGCCAATTTCCTTAGTGATAATAAACCAAATGAACACCCACTAGGATGTTTTTCTGAACATTCAACTTGGAATAAGTGTCCCTTAATGATGGTCTTATTTTTTCCTTTATTAACTTTTATTATGTGAACTTTTAGCCCAAGTCTCTTACATTCTCACGGTTTATGCATGAGTGGGCATGCATTAAGGTTGCCTTGGTTAGGCAAATCGGGTGATGGAATGACCCATGTCGGTGAGAGACTACGCGACAGGGTGCATGTATGGGGAGTTGGAATTGTTTGGATATGCGTGGTGGATTAGGCATGCCCAACTGAACTAGAAAGCCTACATTCGAAGGAAGAACATGTGTGCATGGTTTACAAAAAGTCAGGTGTTGAACAAGTGTTGGGCAACACACTTGGAATTATCCTGAACAAGTGCATATCCTAGAAGGATGGGTCATGCAAGGAGTTTGGTCGACTAGGTGGAAGTGAAATTTGATGAAATGTAGTGATCATGTGATATGATAAGTCATCCAGGTGAAAGTGTTGGTCGATGAGATGCTAGTATACACACACACAAAAATTTGTAACGCACATATACCAAAGTTGCATATCAATCTCATTCCAAAATAGGCTTCCAAATCCACATATTCCAAAGTGAAGATATCTATGTGCATATAAAAAATTCATGTTCCATATATGCATAAATTCTATATATGCACATAGATATGGCTTCCATTCTTCAGTCCCTCCCCATGAGGTTTGAACCTGTGACATGTAGAAGACTAAAACCCAAGAAAAAAAACTTATTTACACCTCATAAATATATTTGGGCATAGCGGTGGTTAACGAACGAGTTTTAACGCTTCTGCCTATGTGTTGGGAGCAACCAAGTGTTTGGGCGTCTTCAGTGCAAAGCTGTTTTGTCTCTGTCATACTGGCATGGCTGCTTTCTCCACTCCCTCCATTCCATTCGCCAAGAGTGTCCAAACACTCTGGGTGCTCGGTTCCAGCTTCATAATTGCTTCCTCCATTACGAAAATTATGATTTCACTTACAAATTGGACACCAACTTGTGGTACCATCTCATAAGAAATAATAACGTTGTCAATCCTAGATTCAGAGTCGCTGTCTGGAATCTGATGGTCGATATGTCTACGAGAGTGACATCCAAAAATTATAACTTTGTTATGGGAACGAAAACTGTGGATTTCTCGCCAAGAAATTCGTCGGCGATTTATGGGATGGCAATGTGTTGGAGATACATGACTCCTAATGACTGTACAATGTGTCTATCCAGAGGGTCGGAAGACATATTTAGTTGCTACCTCGAGAGGGCGGGAGTTCAAGTATTATTTGAAAGTTGCAGTTTGCGGTATGAGGTTTATGCTTTTGACAAATACTCTTAATTTTCTCTTACATTTCGATCACTATGTGTCTCTTCTGATGGCTTCATTTTCGCAATAGTGAGCCATGCATGCAGAGGAGCATTATACTATATTTCGTGAAACAATAGCAACTACGAATCATCAACAACAGTTATGTTGAACTGTAATTTTTTTTGCCCCTTTTTGGCTAATAGTGAATATGTAACTGGTGTGGTCTCACGTAATTGCATTATATGAGATCGATTTCGTCTGCGTGTGTTACATAGTAGTTCATCACCATCCCTGCAATCCCCATCTCGCACATTGGAGGGTCGTTTCTATGACTAATTAGAAGTGTCATGCCTTGCAAATACCATCATTGCATCCCTTGCCATGAGTACAACATTCCCTTTGTTGATCATTTCCTGAGCAGAACACTAAAAACACCTATTTTTTCCTTGGCGTTGGTAGCTTGTTATGCCCTCGTGCCAATGAGGAAAATTAACAATGAGCCCGCGCCAGTTGGCACTTTTTCCCAGTTAAGCACCCACGCCAATCTGTTTATGGAAAGTTTAAAATAAAAAAGAGACGAAGTTTCGATCACAACAACTTTGTGGATGAGTCATAGGGAGTGGTTCGACTAAATAACCACGGCCTTCCTCCTTTGGCCTCTTGTTTCCACCTTATGGGGAAACCTCCCAAGGGATAAGACCTCCCTTCCACTATTGTAGGGATCCCAACCTCCTCCTCTCCTCTATAAATATATCCATATTCCATTGATGTGCTAGCTGAATGGCTGAATAGCTGAACGCTTGGAAGCTGAACTTGTAGGAAGGAAACTATAGTCGACAGCTATTGAGAGCCAAGCCGAAGAGAGAGAGCTTCGTCCATATTCCTGATAGGATTTTTTGAGACATGATCCACTGTCAGCCCCGCTAAAGGAAGATCACAGCGTCAGAGCATTTGGTTGTAATATCCCTTTTGTCATTTATAGAGCAACTCTGATTTTGGTTCCATTCATGTGTTCATTTCTTTATGTAATTCAATGAATTATATCCTCTCTGACTGATGTATAGTTACATGCTTTAGATTTTACGTTGTATATCATTGTTTCCTTGCATGTGTACAGGTGTTCGGACGTGTCGAACGGAATTATCATGATCTGTCAAGCGAGGAACGGGAAACGCCATATTTTCTTCATTGACAACTGCGTGGGATTTGAGGTAGGCACTCATCACAATCTTTGTCTTTTTGTGATCCGGATTTATACAGGAACGCAACAAAATAAACATATAACCATAAATACAGAGATGCAGTGGAAATAACACTTCATTTCATTAATATCAAAGAACTTAAATTTTCTTACAGACAGAATGGAAATAAAACTAGCTAGGGCGCTGGTAGCTATCTTTGAGAAGAGATGTGGCGGCTACAGGCCTCTGAAATGAGTTACAACGAGGCTTGAGGGCCTATTTATTATTTAGAAACAATGGGAAATCCTAAATAGCCAAAACCCTAACCCTAGGAGATGAAGCGCCAAAACTATGGGCCCCGTTTGGGTAAATTGGTGTTTCAACTTCCTGGGGATGTAACTTTGGCATACGATCTTCGTTTGATGCGTACCATACCTCGTTAGAAAGATCTATCCGAGGAATACAAATTTCGAGTGAGAAACATCAATCCATGGACCCATGGTGCTCACCGTTTTCCCAAAAAACATCGTTTTGGGCCTCAAAACGGCTCCGGAAGTTCAGGACCCGAAAAACTGCTAAAAATAGTAAGTTGTGCCGAAACTGAAAAACTGAAAGAGACAATGGTGGGGCCCCAATTAGAATAGGCGGGTGACCACCAATATCCACTTGGATCATTTTGTAACTAGGAATCAACGTCATTGCATGACTTGATTGTTGCTAGACCCGATCTGGGCTAGTGGGATCACCTCTGTCCGCAGAGGGGATTTACCTCTTCAACAAACAGGTGACTCCACTGGGGACTTAGTTGGAGCTAGTATTTTCTCTTTTGGTTTTTTTTGGCTTTTGATTGATTTATTTGCTCTTCTGGTTCGCCTCCTTTGGTGTCAAACCCCTGTTCAGCCCCCAGAAGACCTGATCCAGTCTCTGTTTGTCCCTTTTCATCTTTTTCCCATAGTAAACTCGATTGGTGCGGTTTAGCTCTTGACAATCGTGCCAACGGTCGCTTGTTGCTAGTTAGGCCCCCGCACCAATGCTTTTTTGGCGCAGATTATAGCCAAACAGGTGCGCCAACTCTGCTTGGTGTTAGGATTTGCTTGCTTTTTGCCTCCTTGAGATTGAGTTTTGGTCCTGGTGTCATTTTTCTGATTGCTTGATGTAAAAGGGAATGAATGCCTTGTTTTGAACTCATGCTTTGGAAGTACTTTTTGTGCTTGACTTCATATGTCTTGTAGCCTTTTGAGAAATTTCCTTGCAAAGTGTTTAAATCAACGATTGCATTCTTAGTGTGGTTTTGCATCCTTTTTGCATTCATCCTTACATTAAGGAGATTTGCGTTCATTTAGTTTTCGTCTCAAAGTTTTCTTTTTGTTTAAATGCATTAGATCACATTGCATTGAAAAGTATTTTTGAGATTCATCATTGAGCTTAGATTACATTGTTTAATGATTGAAAGCTAAAAATCGCATCGAGTGCATTCTCTTTCATTAAAAGCATGCATTAAGTAGATTCTCATTTCATCAAAAAATGCATTGATTGCATTCTTATCATTTGAAAAGAAAAAGGAAATTGTGCATAGATTACAATTACATAGTTTTCAGAAAAGAGGATTTTTCATAGATTACATTGCATAATTCGCATCGTTGAATGTTTTAGACTACTTTTGGATAGTGAAAGTCATATAATTTTGAAAAAAATTCGTTTTCAGTGTTGTTGTTTGTTGCATCATTGTTTGAAACTCTTCCCTTAACTAGATAGCATTCATCGAATTGAAAGATTTCTTTTCTCATATAGCTGCATATAGGAGATTGTCAAATGACATGCGGTAGGGCCTTGAAACCGAGACATAATTTAAGATCAAGCATAAAATTTATTGAATTAACCTAAGGAAGCATTGAAACCTAACGAAACATTTTAGTGGTCTAGGCTAGTGACGTGTTCCGGCGTCGTTAAACCTAGTAGCTGTCATTTTCCATCTAGCTTTAGACTGTGCTAGTATGGACTTGTGCTCCCCGTACCATCGTGTATATAAAGGGAGGCCCCATTAGGTTTCTATCCTTTGTCCGTAGGAAGCCGAGTCTACTGCCTTTTACCTGTGATATACCGAACACAGCATTCGGGGAGATTACCTACACGTACGTCAAGTCCTTGGTTGATTTCTCTTTCATTTTTTACCAAGGTGTATATGCAAGTTCACGGATATCTGGTACACCCATTTACCTAGATTACCAGAGCAGTCATTTTCGATCTTTACTGACTCCATAAATTTGAAAATATCATCGAGCTCTTGTCCTTTCAAGCTCGTGTCCAACCTGAAACTGATAGAGTCACCATTTGCTTGTTTCTCGACTCTTAAAATATGAAACAGCGAAGTTTGGTTTTAGTGTTTTAAAAAACTAACTGCCCATGAAATATTCCTGGTTAAAGTTAGTTTCCTTAGAGTGTTGTTCTAAAGTATTTTCCGATGGAAATTTTTACGGAGTTCACCAACCAAGGAGTCCCCTCCAAAGGGAATCCTGGTCCCTTTCCTCCTTTTGGAAATGTTGGTGCTCCTTATATGGCAACATTGTCCCTTCCTGGGTTAACTATTGGGTTGCCTGTTTGGTTGTTTTCAACCTCTGTGGTCCCGAATGTCCCGGCTACTGTTCAATCAATTCCTCCGCCTGAGCAACGCCATGTTGATTAGAAGGTGTACCTCTCCCCTTCTTCACTTGTTTCTTCATCCTCATCTTCTACTTCTCCTAGTGAAAGTTTGGATTCTAGTACCCAGGTGGCTAAGAAGAAGAAGAACAAGACAAAGAAGAAGAAGTCCGATAAGAGAGAGGCTAAGGCTACAGCTACTGCTTCTAAAACACCTCCTCTTGATAAACCTTCCAACCCTCTGCAGAAAGTTAAGTTCCCTTGCATGTTGTGCAAGGGAAACCATCTTCTTCAAGATTGCCCTCGTATTCCCAAGGTGCTCGAAGTATGGTCCAACGGTCATCCGTCGTTGCCTTTGGATTCTGAGAGTGAGGTTGGGGGCACGTCTTCAACTAGTACTGGTAAAGCTCTTAAGATTCAGGGTAAGCTCACCAATCCCTGTAAGTTGTGTGAAGGGCATCATGCCATTCACCTTTGTCTGTATATGGATGAAGCCAAGAGAGTTTTGGACAGCTCAACTATTTCTGCACCTTGCCTTCCAGCTCGTTATAAATAGCTTTCTTTGAGTCCTTCACCAGTTAATTCAACGATCAGTCAAGAGTCATCCTTGCTTGATCCCGCTCCCCCGGAAGTTCCAAATCACGGATCTATCCCTGACCAACCATTGGTTGTGGGATTTGTTGAGCTAGCCCCGTCTGCGGTGCACCAGGTCTTTTCCGTTGAGAGTGGATCTCACATCCCTCAAGTTCTTCTTGTTTCTTCAGATTCCTCGGACTTGGAGAAAGATTCTCCTGTCCCTATATCTCAGGAAGCCATTCCTCCACCTCCCATGATGGAGGTCCCAAAGGATACTCCTACCTCCATGATGGAGGTTGTTACACCATTTTTTGGTCATCTAACCTACTATCATTAGATGGACCCAAGTACACCACGTAAGACCAATTTTACCCTAAGTAAAATTGCTTTCACTATGTAAAATAACTTAATAAAACACATTTATTAGGTTGTTTATGGTCTAAACATGAAACCCCAAAAGGAAATATTAAACAAACCTATATTTGTTTGATTTTCCTGGTCATGTTTAACCCAAAACAAAGAAATTAATAAGATAAATCTTTATTTATCTTATTATTTTCTAGGAATAATTATTTAAATCTTTTTTAAATAATATTCCTTGTTAAATATGACTAAATCACCCATAAATAATTAAATAATTCATTATTTATTTGATTATCCTCCAACCACTTCCTTAAAATGATAAATAAATCATTTATTTATTTATTATTCACAAATAAAGGGATTTGACCCAAGTCAAATACCTTTTCCCTCGAACAAATATAATAAAATATTCCATAAAAGGTGGATCTAGATTTGGTTAATGTTATTTTAATCATGCACCAAGATCTAGAATGACCAAATATTTTGTTATAAATAGGAGGGTTTTTCCTATCATTCTTCACCTTTTGTTGCCTATTAGATCACTCTGGATCTATACACTTGGTCACATTCTACATTATTTGATGTATGAGCTCCCTTTGAGTTCTATCTTTGTCTGGGTTTTCTACACCAACAAGAGAGAGAGATTCTAGATCTGAAGTGCTGAGGACTTCCAAGAACCCATCCCATTGAGAAGAATTGGATACACCTTCTTGTTTTCCTCCCAGGTGCCCTTAATACAAAAATTCTTTCAAAAAACATTGTTCTTGTCTTGTCTATTGGATGTATGGAGCAAACTCTTGATTTTTACTGCTTAATGTCTTTCTATGCATAGATCTGGTTTTTTGCAGCACTTGTCTTAATCAACTAACTACAGATCTGAAGATGTTAGCAGCCACATTTGATGTTAGGGCTATAGGTTATGCGTAGCTAAAGTGGTCTTTTTTTCGTACGCTTCGACAAAATATTCATACTAACAATTGGCGACTCCACACGGGTTTTCAATTACGACCGCTGTCGTTTTTCATATTCCTGCATATCCAGCTACTTCAGACCCTAGGGTTTCTTTTCAGCTTTTTGTTTTTCCTATTTTCATGTTGTTTTTCACCTATAAAACCCTAAAACATTAAAATTTCTAACTTCCGCGTGTTTCTGACCCTATTGCGTAGGTGACAGACATCAGCCGCAACTGAGACGACAACTTTTCCGCAAATCTGCCATCGGGACAACCGGAGTTGGAGGTCGCACTTTTCAGCCCAAAAACTGTGACCTGGACTCCAGGTCGCACTTTTCAGCCCCTTTTCTACGACCTGAACAGGAAAACAGGTCAGAACCTGCGACCTGTGCTTTTTTCTGTTGTTTTTCTGCAATTTTTCTGGGTTTTGCTGAAGCTTCTGTCAGGGTTTTCCAGCCTTTGTCTCCGCCCGTTTAGACCTGTTTCTGATCTGTTTTTCTCATCTAAGTGGGATCCTAGCCCCCTAGGGCTTCAGTACCCTCCACTTTTGGTGGAAGAGTTTTAGCTGTTTCAGGTGTCTGATTTTTCAGAGTTTCAGCCTCCCCTTTTTTCAGATCTGATACCTCATTCTCAAATCCCTTTAAATCAGCTCTTCTTCCTTTCAAAACACCCCTTGTAGTTTTGTTTGGACCTCCTTTTAGGACCTCCTCCCTGTCCTTTCTACTTTTTTCTGATTTCCTCCTTTTTTTCCAGCCACCTTGCCTCTGCCTCTTGGCTGTGATCTGCACCTCTTTTCAGCAGCTTTCTCCTCTAGATCCCTGTCCCTTCCGACCCTCGATCTATTGGCCTCTTTTTACTGTGTTTTGACTAGATTTTTTCCCTCTTTTATATTAGTTTTGAGAAGACCCGCCTTTTGGGTTGTATTGATGCACTAGTAGCTGTTAATTTTCTGTTATTTCAGCATTATATACTGTTTTTGCAGCATTATTTTCAGTTACGCAGCACACTTTTTTTTTCTCTCAAAACTAAAAGGGTTTAAAAATTAAAATTAACGCACGCCACACACTCACCCTAAGCGAAGAAGAGCATGGTTTACACCTCCAGGCAAAGACTTTAAAATAAATTGACACTGCACCTTTCTACCCTTGTTTCGACATTGTAATCACTTGATTCTGCACCTCCCTGCCTTTGTTGGTCGTTCTTCTTCCCCTCGTGTCGTTTTTGTGTTGTCATCATTGCGCCCCCAAGGCGCGCCTCCCGGAGACTTCTTGGCCTTCACCCTCAGTTTCCGGTTGGTCGACCCACTCCGTCCCACCGTCATCGAGCCAGTCCTCCTCTGAGTCCACATTCCGACTCCTCTTCTGATTCATTGGGTTCTCCTTTTACTTCTGGTTCTCCCCCTGTCACCTTCACTATGTCTGGTCCAGGGCCTAATGCTAGCGGTAATTCCAGCCCTAATGCCGGGACTACTACTAGCGGAACCACCACAGGAACTACCTCGGCTGCACCTTTGCTCCCTTACATGGCAGGCCTCAGCCTCCCCGATTTCAATCAGTTGATCAATGACCCTATCCGCCACGATGTTGGTTGGCCTGCTATGCCAACCAAGCTCCCCTCCGACACCCCTAAGTTCGAAGGCCTTGCTAGAGAAGATCCAACCAACCATGTCCGATCTTTCCACATGTGGTGTTCCTCCAATTTCATTACCGATGATTCCATCCGTCTTCGGTTGTTCCAACGCACGCTTACCGGCGAAGCTTCTAAATGGTATGTTAACCAAGCCACCTCTTCCCATACCACCTTTGCGACCATTGCCCAAGCCTTTTTATCCTATTTCCAGCTCCCTCTCTGATACGATACTGGTACAGAGCTTTTGACTTCTTTCAAGCAAACCTCTTCGACTCGCCTTTCCACTCATGTCCAGGAATGGCGAAGACGACGAAGCTTATGTCGAGCTCCCCCCTTCGAAGATCGAGTTTATATGGACTGGTTCCTTCGCACTCTCTTACCTCCCATTGGCAAAGATGTCGCCTCCCATTTCCCTCAAACCGAAGAAGCCGCCCTCCAAGTAGCCTTGAAATATGACCTGATCTACGCTTAGTTTGGTTATGTTTATACCGTCCTTCCTGACCTCCTTAGGCCCGGTGGCGCTAACGCCCCGGGGGCATCTCATTCCGCTGACGGTATCGTTGGAGCCCTTTCTCATCCATATGCTCAACCTCCTATGGGCTATGGTCTCCCTCCGGGAGGGGCTAGCACCTCTAGCACTTTTCCCCCTCCAGGTAGCATGTATCCAGGATACGGCATGCCTCATCCTTTTGCCCAACCTCCTGCCTACCTCAATGTTGCCCAACCTAACCATTATCCTTATCCGCAGCCTGGTGCGCCAGCTCCTCCAGCATATGCGCTTCCACCTCCCTTGCCTCCTCCACCCCCACAACAGCACCTACAGCCCCCTCCAGGGCAAGTATTTGCACAGCAGGGCGCGACTAATCCTCCTTCCTCTCAAAGAAGGCGGAGAGGCAACCAAAATCATCATGCCCCTGGTACTCGTGGACCCAATCCTCAAGGTACTGACCTTAACACTGCTAACCAGCAACAGGGCACTCAGCCCAAGCCGGACAGGCCTATTCGCACAAATAAGCCTTGTTCGTGTTGCGGTGTTTACGGTCATTACACTCACGATTGTCCCCTTCTACCACAGATGAGGCAGATGTGGGAGTCTCAAGCCACATTGCGAGGACAACATGCCTCCCCTCATGCTCCCCCTAATGTGGCCACTACTCAACCGGCTGTGTTTACCGATCCTTTCCCCCAGCAAGGATTCATGGCTACCCAACCACCTGACGGATAGGTCGCCACTCAACCTTCCCCTTCTGGTTCCTCCGATTACCAGATCCTCATGATGAACTCTGATCCATCCCCATCCGTCGACCTTAATCTCCAAACTCGGTCTCGCCAGTACCCCAAGCCTCCCGCTCAGTCTGCCTCCGAGTCCCCTTCTTCAGGTTCTACTGAGCCTCTTTCGACATCGAACGGTCCCTTACATATCCCTCAACCCAAAGTTGAGGTTCATACCAAGATTCCTAAAGGACCATTACGCCGAAATGCTGCTCCTGGTCGAGCTGCTCATTTGTATAGCATAGTAGATGATTTGGCGCAATCTCCTGCTGCCATTTCCACATTGGAACTCCTCCAATCGTGCCCTTCCCAAAAGAAGGCTTTGCTATCTGCCATGGGCGCTGTAGATCATGCCGATGACCAAATGATTGTTTTCGACGCCCATCAATCAGAACATCCTCCTCTTCCTGCTTCCGTAGCCTTCCAAATCCCAGTCAAAATCCGAGACGCTAACGTTTCTCGGTGTATAATTGATGAGGGGGCATCCACCTGTGTGATGTCCGCTTCGGTTTGGAAGCAACTCGGATCTTTTGAATTAGCCCCTTCCACGATCACCCTTCGAGCGTGGGATGGCCACGCCTCCCAGCCCATTGGCCTCTTCCGTAATTGTCATATCACTCTTGTAGGCAAGATTGTTTGCGTTGACGTTGAAGTCATCGACGCCCCTCTAGACTACAACATTCTCTTGGGGCGAAGCTACACCTATGCCATGTCTGCTGTCCCATCCGCGGTTTTTCGCAAGATGTCTTTTCCCCACAATGGAAAGATAATCACCATTGACCAGTTGACTTATCATGAGCCAAAGTCTTAGACCTCCCCTGAGACGACCATCTCTTCTGTAGCCAATAAGCAAACCATCGATTCCTTGACCAGTGTCTCTCCCAGCGTCTATAAAGACTCCTCTTTGCTTGGAACTTTCCCTGGTCTCCCTCCTCCTCCTATCTCTAATCCTAGCTTATCGAATGTTTGCATGATGCAATCGTCTCGGGCTTCCCTTAAGCGACCCGCTTCGGCTAGTCAGCAACCTCAGACTCAACCTCGCCCACCGCAACCCGCCCCTAGCCATTCATCTCAGCCAGCCGGACCTCCTCCTTCTAGCCCTTCTCCTACAATTGGTATCTTTGAACCCATCTATCCTCCCGGGTCGGTTCCCCCAGGCCTCAACCAGCTCGGAGCTGTACCTCCTGGTCATTATCCCGCCGGTCAGATACCGTTCTTGGCTCCCCCTTTCGGAGTCTATTCGGTCCCCGTCATGGCCACCCTCTCTCCCTAACCCGACCCTCGGTATACTCGTCTGGTACCTTGACCCTCCAGCCGCTATCCCTCCTGGTCACCCCAAACCCTATCTCGCTTTGACACCGGTTCAATCGGTTCCCCTCGCTTCCTCCATCGCTACCGTGCCCCCTGCACCTCCCCAGGACCCTACCCCTGTGGTGACAGCTCCAGGAAAGAAAGACAAAGCTCGCAAGGGGGCATCTAAAGACAAGACCACTCTGACTGACCCTGCTCCTCCTCCGCCCGCAGCCTGTGATGTCGTCGGTCACGCCACCCATGCTTGTCCTGAATTGCCCTGTATTCAACCCATGGTTAAAGTCACATTCCCTGAGTCTACGGTCCCTAAAGCCTCCATTCCTTCTTCGTCCGTAACCAAGAACCCCAAGACTATCTGCACCAACAAACCCTGTGCTCTGTGTGGTGTCAATGGCCATTATTCCCACCATTTTCCTCACCTCACGCATTACCGCACCTCTTTAGAGGTAGTTCAAGAGTATGAGGTTGAACAAAATCAATCTGCCTCTCCCATACTTGCGCAGTATGCTACGGGTCAGTCTGAGGATCCACCCGCTCCCATCGACATTCCCCCCCTTGATGTCCAGATGTCCGAGCCTACCACCACCATTTGCTACCTATCATCATCCATGAGACCCTCGGAGAACATTCCCTCGGATTCCTCCCCTGATGGTTCGCTCGACCCCCCTTCAGCAACCACCTTGGGCTTAACATCCTTTGACCATCTGTTTATCTGTTCCTCTGTTATCCCCCGTGACGATCCGTATGTTAGCCTTTCTTCCCATACTGATGATCTAGGTAGCTTTTATTTGTCATGTGGTTTTCCTTCCTCTCGTCATCCCCTCTGTTCCCGTTAGGATGTCCTCTTGGAAGCCCTCTCCACCCATGACCTCATCCTTCCCGCCCATAACCGGGATAACACCACCCCTATCCACGTTGACCTCTACAGCCTGAGTCCCAGCCATTCCTCCTATAGCCCTCATATACCGCCATCTAGTTTGTATACGAGTCATAGCCATCGAACTCCCTCCCGCAGTTGCCACTCGATGTCTCCTATACACTCACGCTGCCATCATTGTTCCTCTTCCTCCCATTTTTTTTCTTGTACCACCATTCCACAGGACCTCCTGTCCACACCCTATATCGGTTATGCTGATGGTGCAATTCGTTATTCCCGGAATCTCGCCTCAGCAGTTTGGGCCATCTTCACCCCCTTGCATGCCCTTGTTCTCTCAAACGGGGTCTGCATTGGTCCTGCCACCAACAATCAGGCCGAATACGATGCAGTGCGGGGTCTTTTAGCCGATGCCCTCTCTCATCGCATCCTCCATCTGCATGTTCATATAGATTCCCTACTTCTTGTCATGCAACTAAATGGTGTCTATCATGTGCATAATCCTGTGCTGTTTTGATGATATTTACGAGTGAAACTCTTGATACGTGAATTTGAAACCATAACTTTCAACCATGTACCTCGAGAACAAAATCACTATGTAGATAACATTGCAAACCATGTTCTAGATTGGCATTTATCACATGCATTTTATACAATACAATAAAAATCATACTCATTAACAAGATGCATATCCATAATATGTGTCGCAAAACATTTGTTTAGAGTCCATCTACTCTGATACATATGACATGCCCATAGCATGTTACAAAAAACTCAAAACTGGGGGCACCACTCGCCCCTACATACATACTAGGGGGCACCACACGCCCCACACCTAATCACTATCTGGCGGATCCCGAGCCAATGGCTCTGCTCCTGCAGCTCGTAGATCACGTATCCCCTGCCCGGCCATCGCCATGCGCCGCATGACCCCTCGCCATTCCGAAGGTAGACCAATACATGGCTCTATGTACTGGTCGTCTAAGTCTTGCCACCCGCGCTCTGAAACACCGGTAAACAACCTCTCACATCTACGGCGGACGTCCTCCAGGAGGGTGGCTGCATCCTCATTATGTGCTGCTCTCGCTCCACTCGAGCCTGCAGCTCCTAATGCTACAGGTCGTCCCATATATCCGGCCGGTTTTACCGGAGCTATATCTGCATGAATCAGTACCCTATCTACTGTTCAATAACTTTAACATGCCCAAACAAGAATAGTCACTTGTCACTTACCATCGGGCCCCCATACTCGACCAAGCAGAAGTGGCAGGTCTGGATCCCCACAATAACTCATCCCACTATAGGGATAGTCGTCTATGTATAACGGCATCTGATCCCAATGGGCAAAGAACTCCGGTCGAAACACCTGTCCGATTGCCCCTCCTCCTCCTCTACACAATAGTCACCCCCACCGGCGCATCCTGGGCTTTCTCGGGCCCCCATCTGGGAGCTGTATACGAGGTCGTAAGGTCGGGATCTTCTCAAAAAAGAAGGCACACAATAAAGTCCCATACGAGAAATCGTGGTTCACTTGCCGCTTGCAAAGCGACAACTGTTGTTTTAATGACACTAGCATCATTTGGGCCCACCCATAGTAAGTCCCACTCAACACACTCTCCACAATCATCATCTGGCCCCCAGTGATGTGATGGAACGCCTGGTTTCCCAAGATCCGCAACACCGCTGCGGCCACTGCACGGGTCTCCAATCTCTCCAGGTCCCCGATCGGTATCCGTGTCCCTTTGACTTGGAGACCTGGTCGACAATTCCGCTCCACAAAATCCATGATGTTTCACCCCCGCGGTAACACTGGCTGCGTATTTCCCACCATCCCAAGTGGCGGGGGACCAGTCAGGAAATACACATCCTGGACTGTCAGTTCGATCCTGTGCCCCTGCACTACAAAGACCTCATGCTCTGGATCCCAATAATTGATAATCCGGGCCAACAAGGGCTCTCCATCTCTCATCAAAGGGTTCTCCAAAAACTTTAGAACCCCAAACCTGGCTAACACACGACGGACACCCTGATTTGCCTAGATCTCTGCCCGTAATGTACCTAGGTCTCTCTCTCTCCAGTTAACCCGTATATCTACCATATCTGCACAAAAACATCATCTTTGTCAGCATACAGATAGGGAATACTGTAACCAAACACAAAAACCCAACTCTCAGCCATAAAACAGCACTAAAATCCCCTCATCTTCCAGGTCGCACTTTTTTGCCAAATCCTGGGACAGGTCGCACCTTTTTGCTCAAAACCTGCATCCCAGGTCGCATATTTTGGCCCAAAAAGTGCAACCCAGCCGAAAAGATGCAAGAGGGTATGTTCCTGAGATTCTGGGCCCTAATTTGAACTTTTAAACCATCAAAATGAAAGAGTAAGGTTAGGCCTCTTACCTGCAACTGACAGATCTCGATTCCAACGGTCGGTTTGTCTGCTACGCTCGCCGCAATATTTAGGGCCTTCTCTCCTCTCTACCTTCACCACAGCAACACTAGCAAATGAGTGAATTTGGAGGGAAAAATGCCTTATTAAAAGAGAACCTCGGTTTTTCTTTCGCCTGCTGCCACCACACCGTAACTCAGTTTGACAAACCGTCCACACCATTGGAAAGCTCTCACCGAGCCCTCTAATGGGTATCTGTTAGTTTTTTGTGATTTGATACTTCACCGGGACACATTTTTTCCAAGAAGGGTCACTTCACCTCCCCCCAAAATTGGATTTCCTCACTTACAACACTTGTCCTTGGGGCACCACTTTGCCTCCATACTTGTCTTTGTTCATGTCGATTTTCGTCATGAGATACCATCTTATACTCATGTTTCATGGTCCCCCATTGGACCTTTACTGTGTGGTAGCACCATCAAGTCACCCTTGTTTAGAGCATCCAAGTTGAGTCATCATCACATTCATGGAGTCTATCCCAAGTCCCTTTGTGCCCCGCTATAGTCCTCCATCCTTCATTGCTTGGTCTCTCTCTTGTGTCACACATTATGACCAGCAGTCCCACTGTCCCCTATCCCTCATGATACTGTGTCAGTCGCTGCCATGTCATTCATGTCCTTTATGCTCTAGCAAGGGAAGTCGTCCATTTTCTACTCAGTCCCCTCCATTCCATCATCATCATTGGTATTACTCTGTCAGTCGCTCTACTATTTTCTCTCGTGCCTTAGTTGAGGATCTCTCATTGCCTCACCTACGGTGGACCTCCTTCTGTCGACATCAACTCCTTCATTTGAGAGGACAGGTTTAGAGAGCGGTGTACCTTGGTTCCAACTTCCACTCTTGTTCGGTGCCTCAGATCAGGCAAAGGGATCTCTCATTTCCCTTTGACTTGATTGTTTCTCCACTTCAACTCCTTTCAGCGTGATCGAGATCCATATGCTTGATGGTCCAGTGATGCAGCAGCAGCTATTGGTGATGCCCGTGTGTGTGTGAGATGTCTCAGCCCTCATGAGGGGGTGGCCCTGCAGGTAGCCCCCCACATGCCCGGATGACCTCTTCATTGCAGCCTTCGATGCAGCTCCATATATTTGATGATGACGGCCTTAGCCGCTTGCAGCGCCTCTTTGACTTGCATGTATCAGTCAGATTTTGTGAGCCCTTCCCCGCTTGTAGAGGGAATTTGGGTTGTATTTGTATCTCATGTACTCAGATATTATTGTATAAGTCCTGGCTGTTATCCCAGGCACAGCATGTATATGGGATCCCTCATTGTATTTCTATCTGGCTCATGTTTATGCCGGCTGTACTTTATGGTTTGGTCCCTTGTTTACTGGACACACTATTCTTTTGTACTTTGTCTCGGCGGGCATAGGTATGCCTCCCCCGCCGCCTTTAGCACAGGTACCCTCTCATAAAAAGAGACTTGTTGCACCTGTAAGTCTTGTCTCCTCAGGGTCTAGTTCTTCAGCACATTATTCTACCTTACATCTCTCTCTCCGACTTCCCTTTTGATGTCTGGTGATTGAGTTCTTACAACGTACTTCGGTCATACGATTTGCTCCTAACACTCGCACGCTGGGGGGCAATCTGTTACACCATTTTTTGGTCATCTAACCTACTATCATTAGATGGACCCAAGTACACCACGTAAGACCAGTTTTACCCTAAGTAAAATTGCTTTCACTATGTAAAATAACTTAATAAAACACATTTATTAGGTTGTTTATGGTCTAAACAGGAAACCCCAAAAGGAAATATTAAACAAACCTATATTTGTTTGATTTTTCTGGTCATGTTTAACCCAAAACAAAGAAATTAATTAGATAAATCTTTATTTATCTTATTATTTTCTAGGAATAATTATTTAAATCTTATTTAAATAATATTCCTTGTTAAATATAACTAAATCACCCATAAATAATTAAATAAATCATTATTTATTTGATTATCTTTCAACCACTTCCTTAAAATGATAAATAAATCATTTATTTATTTATTATTCACAAATAAAAGGATTTGACCCAAGTCAAATACTTTTTCCCTCCAACAAATATAATAAAATATTCCATAAAAGGTGGATCTAGATTTGGTTAATGTTATTTTAATCATGCACCAAGATCTAGAATGACCCAATATTTTTTTATAAATAGGAGGGTTTTTCCTATCATTCTTCACCTTTTTTTGCCTATTAGATCACTCTAGATCTATACACGTGGTCACATTCTACATCATTTGCTGTGTGAGCTCCCTTTGAGTTCTATCTTTGTCTAGGTTTTCTACACCAACAAGAGAGAGAGATTCTAGAGCTGAAGTGCTGAGGACTTCCAAGAACCCATCCCATTGAGGAGAATTGGATACACCTTCTTGTTTTCCTCCCAGGTGCCCTTAATACAAAAATTCTTTCAAAAAACATTGTTCTTGTCTTTTCTATTGGATGTATGGAGCAAACTCTTAATTTTACTGCTTAATGTCTTTCTATGCATAGATCTGCTTTTTTGCAGCACTTGTCTTGATCAACTAACTGTAGATCTGAAGATATTGGCAGCCACATTTGATGTTAGGGCTATAAGTTATGCGTAGCTAAAGTGGTATTTTTTCATACGCTTCGACAAAAGATTCATACTAATAGCTTGGGTACTCAATTAGCTCATAGCTCATCTTATCATCCTCAATCCAATGGTCAAACTGAGATAGTAAATAAATGTTTGGAAGGATATCTTCGTTGTTTTGTATCTGATAAACAAACACAATGGGTCAAGTGGTTACCTCTTGCTGAATGGTGGTATAACACTTCCTTCCATACTGCAGCAAAAATGACCCCATTTATGTCACTTTATGGATATCATCCACCATCCATCACATCATATTTAAGAGAAAATTCGAAGGTTCAAGCAGTGGAAGATCACATCGAGCATCAACAAGAAGTTCTCCAACTCTTAAAGGATAACCTGAATTTGGCACAAAATCGAATGAAACAACAGGCAGATCAACATCGTAGTGAAATAAGTTTTGATGTAGGAGATTGGGTATTTTTATGGCTACACCCATACAAACAAATGTCCTCAAGCAAGCTAAGAAGGATAATAAATTATCGCCAAAGTACTATGGTCCTTACAAGGTGTTGCCAAAGATTGGTACTATGGCATAAAAATTGGAGCTTCCTGATTCTTCGTGAGTGCATCCAATTTTCCATATTTCATGCTTAAAGAAGGTTATAGGTGAAAATCTTCCAGTTCAAACAATATTTCCAGAACTTGATAAGGAAGGAAAAATCATAGTGGAACCTTAAGCGATCACGGAAACAGGAACTCAACAGCTACGGAATCGAGCAATTTCAAAGTATCTCATCAAGTGGAAGAACTTACCCACTGAAGATTCTACATGGGAGGAT
Organism: Pinus albicaulis; assembly: GCA_034641835.2. Lineage (NCBI taxonomy): Eukaryota > Viridiplantae > Streptophyta > Pinopsida > Pinales > Pinaceae > Pinus > Pinus albicaulis. The sequence continues at coordinate 654,295,726 of CM076569.1, forward strand.
GAGAATTTTATAGAGAAGCACCTAGAGCTACTCAAGCATTGAGGACAACACTTTTTTGAAGGAGAGGTGTATGTTAGGTCCCTATATTACTAGTATAGTCCCTTACTGTTGTTAGTGTAACCCCCTTATTGTTATTATTGTACCCCTGTAACCTCCATATTGATATTATTGTGCCCTTAAGTTATTATTTTTAGGTTGGCTAGGATTATATTGTGCCCCCACTAGTATTACATTGTGGCCCCATGGACTCCTATATATAGAAAGGAGGTTTTGTAATTTGTATCATCGAATAATTTTTCATTCATGTAATGTATTGGAGGTTTCCCCCTTGAATTGGCTTATTTCTAAGCCGTTGATATCTCTTTTCTTCTATTTTTGGAGCTGGTTTCACAACACGGAATCTAGCCTCGACAGGTTGGGCCATTTCTTACCCCCTTATATTTGCTTGTTCTCTCGAACGGTGTATGCATTGGTACTGCCACCAATAAGCAGGCCGAATATAATGCAGTGTGAGGTTTATTAGCTGATGCCCTTTCCCATCACATCCTTCACCTACATGTTCATTTAGATTCCATGCTTCTTGTCATGCAATTGAATGGTGTCTATTGTGTGCATAATCCTATCCTTTTTAGAAGATATTTACGAGTGAAGCTTTTGATGCATGAATTTGAAATCATTACATTCAGTCATGTACCTAGAGCACAAAATGACTATGTAGATAGTATTGCAAACAATATTCTATATTGGAACTTAGCACACACATTTAACACAAGAAAATAACTATCAAAACTATGCATATCCATTATATGTGTCATATAAAATGTTTTAGATTCCATTAACTTTGATAAATATGACATGCCCATAGCATGTTACAAAAACTCAAAACTGGGGGCACCTCATTCCCCTACACCTAATCACTATCTGGAGGATCCTGAGCCAATGGCTCTACTCCTGCAGCTTGTAGATCGTGCATCCCCTGTCCGACCATCTCCATGTGCCACATGACCCCTTGCCACTTCGAGGGTAGACCAATACATGGCTCTATGTACTGGTCATCCAAGTATTGCTAGTCATGCTCTGAAACATTGGTCGTAAGCCTCTCACATCTATGATGGATGTCCTCGAGGAGGGCCACTGCATCCTCATTTTGTGGTTCTCTCGATCCACTAGGCCCTGCAGCTCCTGATACTACAAGGCATCCCATATACCCAGCCAGTTTTATCGGTGCTATATCTGCATACCAAAAGTGAAAGAATCAGTACCATATACAATACTCTAAAACTTTAAAATGCACATAAAATATTAGCAACTTTTCACTTACCATTGGGCCCCCATACTCGACTAGGCAGCAATGGCAAGTTTGGTTTCCCATGATAACTCATCCCACTATAGGGATAGTTGTCTATGTGCAGTGGCATCTGATCCCAATGATCAAAGAACTTGGATCGTAACACCTGTCTGACCATACCACCTCCCCCTCTGCATAGTAGACACCCCCACTGGCACATCCCGGGCTCTCTCGGGCCCCCATCCTAGATCTTTATGCGAGGTCAAAGTGTCAGGATCTTCTCAGAGAAGAGCAAGAACAACACTGTGCCATATGCATAGTCATGGTTCACATGCTGCTTGCATAGCGACAACTTTCATTTCAATGACAACAGCATCATTTGGGCCTACCCATAGTAGGTCCCACTCAACACACTCTCAACAAGCATCATCTGACCCCCAGTGATGTGGTGGAGCGCCTAGTTGCCCAGCACGGGTCTCTAACCTCTATAGATCCTCGATCGGTATCTGTGTCCCCTTGACATGGAGACCTAGTCGGAAATGGCGCTCTACAAACTCCATGATGTTCCGCACTCATGGTAACACTGGCGAAGTATTCCCCACCATCCCAAGTGGTGGGAGACCAGTCAGAAAATATATATCCTGGGCTGTCAACTCGATCTGGTACCCCTCCACTATAAATACCTCATGGTCCGGATTCCAATAACTGACAATCCGGTCCAATAAGGGCTCCCTAGCTCTCATCAATGGGTTCTCCACAAACTTCAGGACCCCAAACCTATACAATGCACTACAGACACCACGATCCTCTTGGATTGTAATATTCCCGAATAGCCTTAATTTGATTGGAATGTTAAATTTTTCTTTACCTTTATGTTCATGAATAAATGTAAAAAGGAGGAACATAAAAACTCCTAAAATCAGTGAATAAATCAATGCCCCATGTGAGTAGGGCTAAATCTAGGCTACCTTAATAAAACACCCTTATGTGTGAAAGGGATTGATACATTTGACTGGTCAACAGGACCAAATCAACAGCGTTGTCTAGAGGGGATGAACCTCATTGATGCACAGTGCAGTTCTAGAAGGAGATGGATGGTGTGAAAGAAAATATTTCATTTAAGGTGGTTTAGGGTTTACAAGCTCTTAATCTATATAAGGAAGGGGATGGCAGCATGGAGAGTTTGTTGAAGATATGATATTTTGATATATTGTTTGTTTAGACCATATAGATTTCTTTGGATGTTTAGCCTAGATTGAAAATGATTTTTAGCATTGGGATCTCCTGTTTAAAAATTCCACCTCTTCCCATTGAGTAGCACTTGAAAGAGTTTTGTATTCCATAGTCCACTACATGGCTTGATGCCAAGCTTCTCCTTTCAACTACAACTCAGATCTTGTTGAGGGTTTGGTTGTCTTTGCAAGCTGCAGCAAGTGGAGATTAGATCTATTTAGATATAAGACATTTCAGTGCCCTTTTTCAGTGGGGGAGTCTTCTGCTCTATCAGAGGAACTGTATTGGAGTGATTGAGCTTCAATTCTTGATCCTGACATGTGTCCAACTGTTATCTATACCCTACAATGCAGTTTCTATTCTAGATCTGTGTTATTATTGTAGGAGTTTTTGCAGGGAGTTTGGGTGCACTATTTGGAGAGCTGGTTTTAGAGTGTTGGGGATCTGCCCTTCACTTTGAGGTCCATTAGAGAAGATCTACACATTGTATATTCCAAATCTGATCTGCATATTTTTGAATACTTCAGAATTTATGAATATTGTTGTAGATCTGCATTCTTAGATCTCATATATACTACTTATCCTTGGTGTAATGCTCAAAACCCCAAGGGGATCTGAAAGAGGAGCCTTTCTAGTGCATGGATTTGTTATGGATCTGAATTTTTATGCACAGATATGTTCTAGATATGACATGTAATCAACAACAGTTTGCAGCCTAATAAAATAACGATGTCAAGGTAGTTTCAGTCCATTCATGTGGTTGCAGCACCTCTTTTGAGGGTATTTCTTATGTTTATGTCTTGTATTTCCAGCTATGCATCTTATGGGCCTCATTATACATCTATATTGCTGTTGTAAGTACCATTGAAGAATATTTTTATTGGCCTCCTACTACTACTCAGTTAAACTGCGTTATTTTTCTGCAGTATTGTTTGCATATTGCTACAGTCCCATTCTTGGGTATTTTTTAGTCATACTAGGTGTGGGAGACCTGTTTACCTCACCTAGGATGATTTTTTCTGATTTCCTCTTGGATTTATATGTTATATTGTCAGATTTAAGGGATCCAAGTGTTGGTTTTGATTTCTTTAGCATCCATTTCTAAAAAATGTGTTTTTCAAACATGTATTGCTGACAGTCCCAATTTGGGGATATTACAGTGGTATTAGAGCATCATCTTGGCACATCATGTGCTTATTGAGAAGCCAATATGTATTTTCATGAGAATAAAATATATAAGAAGAAGATTGATTACATTGAAGGAAAAGAAGACAAGCGTAAAACCCCTTTATCTTGAAGAATGAAAGGGAAAGAGTTCTCAAAAACTCTGGTCAAAACTCTGCAAGAGCTTAAAGGAGAAATCAAAGAAATGAAGAGGGAAAGACATGAAGGTCCCTCAAGAATATATTTACATGAAGAAAGCCCCAGTTCTTCATCTTATATGTGAAATCACTCAGCTACACAATCAGATCTACAATGTTATTCTATGCCCAGATTTACTGCAAGAGAAATGAAGGAAGAAGATGCACCAAAGGAGGATACTTTGAGTGATTATCTTCAGGAGTATGAATCTAAATATTGGAAAATCAAGGAGAACTTGAGCTTCCAAGAATTTTTCCAGCTCAATTAGGAAGGGAGATCCAGCAAGTACAATAGAAGGAGAAGAGGTAGATTCTTTCTGCCAATTTTTTATGGATCCTCCACATGCACAGCCAAGGATTGGATAGATCAGCTAGACTCATATTTGGATCTACATCAAGTTTCATAAAAGGAAGCCCTTAAGGTAGCAGCGCTGCATATTAAAGTTAAATCTTATTCTTGGTGGTTATTTGAATCCTTTTCATTGAAGAATACAAATATATCTACTTATGCAAGATTTAGTAGGAAATTAGTGAAGATATTTGATGTGAAAAAAAACTAAAACATCTTTGATTGAGCTAGCAAATAATCAGCATGTAAAAACCTTGCATGAGTTGGAAAGATCTATTATGCCAGCTCCACTTTAGATTTTTTTTTAACAGGATAAGAACTTGTGTGATACCTTTCCAAGGGCAAGATCCCCATTGCATGAAGAGATTTCTTCTCAAAGGGAAGGCATGGAGATCCCTCTTTCAAGGGAATACCAAGATCTAAGATCTCTCATTGATAATGAGGTATTCTCAAATATTGATGAGGAGAAAGAACAAGAGGGCAGTAACAACGTTGTCACTTCAAAAGAAGAGCCATCACCACATGGGGATGGACATGAAGTTATTGCTTCACAGGAAGGAGCTTTTGAATCTTTTAAAATGGTTCCCAAGGAGCATCATGTGATAGTAGTAATGGGCAATAACACCTTGCTCCAAGAAGGAGGAGGAAGGATGGATCAGCATCCAATGATGAGGAGCATGCACCCTTGTTTATTCCAAGGGGTTTATATTCATGAGAAAAATACTGAACTATGCAGCAAGGGGAAGGACAAATCATTCCACTCATTCATACAGTCTACTTCAGATCTTGATGTCTCTTTACATGGAGGCATTCCACCAGGGAGACCCCCTGATTGGAAGAAGAATAAAGTTTTCTCTCAACTTAATGCACCAATGACATATTTTTCTAAGGAGAGAGCCTTGGGAGAAGCTAGCACAGCATTGATAAACATTGATGGGTTCCAAGGAGAGATGATCAACTCCATGAGTTGGACAATTCCATGTCCCACTCAGTTATCTGCACTGGAAATTGATTCAAAGATCTATGATGACATGAGTATGGTATCAAGAGGCCACTCCATAGTTTTGGGGCAGAAAATGATATCTATACATACAAAGAAGATTTGTGAAGATGAAAAAAGGTTACCAACACTCTTGTATGCATGGGCCAAACTATGGAAGTTTTGGAAGAAAGAGACCTTTCAAAAGGATATTGACTTCCATGAACTTCAACCTTGTCTTGAGCAAGATCAGCTACAAGAGAGGAAGAAAATATGGAGCTGCAATACTCCAACATGTGACTTTGGCATTGAGCATGTCAAAGTGGAGAATGATAATGTGACAACTACTTCATTTCAAAATTTTACAGCACTGTCATTTTTGGGAAGCCTAGATCCATATTGGGAGTCCCAACTCTTGGTGTAATACTCCAAGAACCTCTTCATATGTAAGGTTCTTGATGGTAAAATGGAATATAGGAGGTATAGAGTGGTTAATGGATTCATTTACTTTCATGACCAGATCTATTTGACTAAATAATCAAGACTCGAAGATAAACTACTATGTGCAGCCTATGAGATCTTGATTTCTACCCCCACTGTTTTCATTAGAACACACCATATTATCTTGAATGGATTCATGTGGGAAGGCTTTGAAGAAGATTTATATTACAATTACCAAATATGCATGTACCATATGGAGATGGAGCAGCAACATAACTCTATGGAAGAGTTAATTCAAACCTCTCTTTCTCTTTTTGAGGGAGGAGATTGATCTATGCACCACTCCATTTGTTTGAGGAGGACTATTGGTAAGAGAATACTTATGTAAATCATATTTTATTTTCTGATTGTATGCATTCTTTTACTATATATATTTAAGCCATGACTCCTAAGAGGATTTTTATACCTTATAAACTTCATGGCCAACTTTGGGCCAAAACTATTTCTGATTATGGCCACTCCCTTGGTGAACAAAGGGAGATTTTCCAGCATATTGGGTGCTTCCATAAGGCACCAAATATGTCTCCCACCTTCATCCATGGTGATATGTTGTGGGCAGCAAGTAAGTGGTGGCAAAACCACTTACCATATCAGTATTTGATGTTGTCAAGAGATCTACTGCGTTGGTTCCACTTGTGGGACTATGATCCACCTCCATCATTGTGTTTAAATATTTATGTATTGCTCATTTTGATCCCACATGATGATGATGCTCTAACTTTTGTTTGGAACATGATAGGAGGGATGACACATTGGTTGGGTGTGTCCATGGGAAATGAAACTTCCCATATTTTTTCTTACTTCAAGAGGAGGAAGAGACATTATATGGCAGCTACACTTTATCTTTTGTTTCTCTATGCAAAAGGCCATATGTGTGACTTAGGTCTTTGGGAGAAGCCTCTCACATGGGAGAATTTTTGGAAAGACATGTGTTGCTTGAATCATATTCAACTAACACCTCTTATCCTCTACTATTTTCAAGATTTGTAGAAGCTTATGACCGCAAGAAGGTTGTTGGGTGGACACTTATTGTACTATGTTTTGAGGCAGCAAGAAGGAAAGCAGTGTTGGTCTCAATGGAGGGACTATTGTCACCATCCAATATATCATATGACACTTATTCCATGTTTCTTTTGGAGCACATATGGTGATGATACTTTATTCACTATATGCATGGGAGATTGGGCAAGGAGGCTCCCTAGAAGCAATGAAGGGAATCATGAGGTTCCAAGTATCTTTTGGCTTCATGAGGACTGTATTATTGCAGCCTAGCATCACCAGCTCCACATTTATCATAAATGGAGGGAGAGACAGCATAAGTTGAACATTCTTACTTCTAATTTCTATCCATGCAGCCCTTATACATTGCATAAGGAGGGGATTGGTGATTGTTTCTATGAGCTACCAAGGATGGCTCACTTTGTTTGGATGATAGCGTGGAGAATGGAGTGTCTCATGGGGGTTGAATCACCCATAATTCATCATCTCTCATGCCTTGAGAAGACCAATGGACAGCATATGATTCTTACCATGTATCTCCCATTTCTTCATGATGACGGCTATTTGGGTTATTCACCAAAAGAAAACTTGTGTTCTTGGGAGGAGACAAATCCATTGGAAATTTTGCAACAAGGAAAAGCAACATTTTGGAGGGGAGGACTATAATATTACCAATTAGCCTCAAGCTAATTGGAATATTAAATTTTTCTTTACCTTTCTGTTCATGAATAAATGTAAAAATGAGGAACATAAAAACTTCTAAAATCAGTGAATAAATCAATGCCCCATGTGAACAAGGCTAAATCTAGGCTACCTTAATAAAACACCATTATGTGTGAAAGGGATTGAGAAATTTGACTGGGTCAACAGGATTAAATAAACATCGTTGTCTAGAGGGGATGAACCTCATTGTTGCACAGCACAGTTCTAGAAGGAGATGGATGGTGTGAAAGAGAAGATTTCATTGAAGGTGGTTTAGGGTTTACAAGCTCTTAATCTATATAAGGAAGGGGATGCCAGCATGGAGAGGTTGTTGAAGATATGATGTTTTGATATATTGTCTGTTTAGACCATATAGATTTCTTTGGCTGTTTAGCCTATATTGCAAATGTTTTTTAGCATTGGGATCTCCTGTTTAGGAATTCCACCTCTTGCCATTGAGTAGCTCTTGGGAGAGTCTTGTATTTCATAGTCCACTATATGGCTTGAGGCCAAGCTTCTCCTTTCAACTACAACTCAGATCCTGTTGAGGATTTGGTTGTCTTTGCAAGCTACAGCAAGTGGAGATTAGATCTATTTAGATCTAAGACTTTTTAGTGGAGGAGTCTTCTGCTCTATTGGAGGAAGTGTATTGGAGTGATTGAGCTTAAATTATTGATCTTGGCATGTGGCCAACTGTTATCTATACCCTACAGTGCAGTTTCTATTTTAAATCTGTGTTATTCTTGTAGGAGTTGTTGCAAGGAGTTTGGGTGCACTATTTGGAGAGTTGGTTTCTAAGTGTTGGGGATCTACCCTTCACTTTGAGGTCCATTGGAGGAGATATACACATTGTATATTTTAGATTTGATCTGCATATTTCTGAATACTTCATAATTTCTGAATATTTCTGCAAATCTGCATTCTTAGATCTCCTATCTACTGCTTAACCTTGGTGTAATGCTCAAAACCCCAAGGGGATCTGAAAGAGGAGCCTTTCTAGTGCATGGATATGTTATGGATCTGAATTTTTATGCATAGATATTCTCTAGATCTAACATGTAATCAAAAACAGTTTGAAGCCTCATAAAATAACGTTTTCAAGGCATTTTCAGTCCATTCATGTGGTTGCAGCACCACTTTTGAGGGCATTTCTTTTGTTTATGTCTTGTATTTCCAGCTATGCATCTTATGGTCCTCATTCTACATCTATATTTCTGTTGTAAGTACCATTGAAGAACATTTTTATTGGCCTCCTACTACTACTCAGTTAAAATACGTTATTTTTCTGCAGTATTGTTTTAATATTGTTGCAATCCCATTCTTGGGTATTTTTCAGTCATACTAGGTGTGGGAGACCTGCTTACCTCACCTAGGATGACTTGTTCTTGATCTCCTCTTGGATTTAGATGTTAGTTTGTTAGATCTAAGGGATACAAGGGTTGGTTTTGACTTTTGTAGCATCCATTTCTAAAAAATGCATTTTTCAGACATGTATTTCTGACAGTCCCAATTTGGGGATATTACATGGAACTCCAACTGTAATGTGTAATGGTCTCTCTCTGTCCAATTGATCCACAATTATACCATATCTGCACAAAACCATCATATTTTTCAGTGTATAGAAAGGAAATACTACATTCCAACATAAAAATCCAACTTTGAGCCAAAAAATAGCACAGAAAAACCCCTCTCTATCAGGTCGCACTTTTCAAGAAAAATCCTAGGACAAGTCACAATTTTCTGCCCAAAACCTGCTACCAGGTCGCAGATATTGCCCCAAAAAGTGTGACCCAGGCGTGAAGAGGAGCAGGGGTCTATTCCTGAGTTGTGGACACCTAAATTGAACTTTCAATCCATTGAAATGAAATAGTAGGGTTAGGCCTCTTACCCGCAACTGACCAATCTCGATTCTAACGGTCGGTTTTTCCGCTACGCTAGCTGTAAGATTTAGGGTCTTCTCTCCTCTCTACATTCACCACAGCTACACTTGAAAATGAGTGAATTTGGAGGGAAAATGCCTTATTAAAAGAGAAACCCTTTTTCTTTCGCCCACTACGGCTAAATCGTAGCTCAGTTTGACAAACTGTCTATACCATTGGAAAGCTCTCACCGAGCTCTGAAATGGGTATCTTTTAGTTTTTTGTGATTTGATACTTCACCGAGACACATGTTTTCCAAGAAGGGTCACTTCACCACTCCTCAAAATTGAATTTATTCACTTGCAACACTTGTACTTGGGGCACCACTTTGCCTCTATAATTGTCCATGCTTGTGTCAAATTTCGTAATGAGTAACCATATTGTATTCATGTTTTTACGGTCCCCACTAGACCTTTTCTGTGTGGCAGCATCATCGAGTCGCCCTTTTTTAGAGCATCCCAGTTTAGTCATCATCACATCCATGTAGTCTATCCTAAGTCCCTTTTTATCCCGCTATAGTCCTCCATCCTTCATTGCTTGGTTCCTGTCTCGTGTCACACATTATGGCCTTCAGTCCTACTGCCCCCTGTCACTCTGGATCTATACTTTTGGTATGACTTTGATCCTCCATCATTGTCATATTTTGCTACCATTTTTCTTGTGAGCTCCCTTTGAGTTCCATTTTTTGTCTAGGTTTTCTACACCATCAAGAGAGAGAGATCTTAGATCTGAAGTGTTGAGGACCTACAAGGACCCATCCCATTGAGGGGGATTGGTAACATATTTCTATGTTCCCTTCCCAAGTGTCAAAAATACAAAAATTCTATTGGAAGCATGGAGCAAATCTTGCTTTTATTTACTGCTAAATGTCTTTTACAGCAAAGATCTAGATTTTGTAGCATTTATCTTGGTCAACTAACTATAGATCTAAAGAAATTGGCAGCCATCTTTGATGTTAGGGTTGTTTTTTATGCACAACTAAAGTGAGCTTTTTTCGTACACTCGCAATTAGAATTCATCCTAACAGGAGATATCATCCAACAAAATATAGTTGTCTGGGATCATATGGTTGTCATAGTTGTATAAAAATATATGATAAAAGCTTCAAAATTCATAATTCATACAAATAAGGATCAAGTACGGGAGGGAGCACAGCTAGAAAAAAATATCATCAATAACTTGAACACCAAATCATCCCAGGAATTAAGATAAGTTTGCATTGTTAACAAAACATTTGTGGCAGTGGAAATAAATAAAATGGTTGAAAGAAACTTGTATATAAAGCAGGCATAAAACAAGCTTGAGGAGGTCAAATAATTTGTAACTTATTTTAATTATAACTTTGATAAGAGGATCAGAGCAGTGTTTCCTACATGTTGGGATCAACAAGGGAACCTCCTTTCCAGGCAATAGTATGAAACACTACTTTTTGAAGCAAAGAGAAAATTCAACTCTTCACATGGGAAAACAATAGGCTTGAAGGGATCTATAATTTTCAATTACTTGCAGAGAGACTTCCAACTATTGTGGTTAGTCAACACTATATTCATTGATAAACCCAACTACACTAGGGTGGCCTATAGGAGAATGCTTCAGTGCCCACTTCCTGATTTGACACTCTATAATACATGTCAAAACCTTATCACACCAACAAATGTTCGATTGGTTGAACATGGAGCTTCATCAAGCGAGCCTGAAATATCAAGAGCACATGAGTCCTAGATTTCAAAATAGTTTATTTCTGGAAAATTTGAAAATCATTGTATTTTGTAATTTTGAAAAACTTTGGAAATATTTTAATATTTTAATTTTTTAAAGAAGACCGAGTATTTAAAAAATAGTTATGGCGGTTAATAGTTTTCATAAGCCCCTCAATGTAGAATTTTATTTAAAAGAAGACCAAGGGACCAGTTTTGGGGTTCCGCTTTTGGCCTAGAGAGAAAACATTTGTTGTGTGATGTGAAAATTTTCTTGGAGAAGAAATAAAATTTCTAGATGATTCCATACGTGTGTTGATTATAGCATGTTCTTTTGTCTTTGTAAGTCATTTGTGTTATTCGCTAGGGAGAAATGTGTAATGAATTTGTTGGTTCTTTTTCATTAACAAATTTACTAATGCTTTGAAAATAGCATACAATACTAATGGCTTTTATTAAAAGTAACCTTAAACTGCGCTCCACATTTTTTCATCACCTCATTTTCTTAATTTTCATAATTTCAACTAAGGTTCTCTATAAAATATTATTTTTTAAGCCTTTTTCATTGAATCTTGTTCTTTACATTATTTCCTGTCATAGTAAAACTTTTATAATCTATACTCATAGACATCTTGGCCATCCTATAAGGTTTTGTCCTTTTCTCCAAGAGTATAAATTGCATTATATTTTGAAGGAATATCTTTGGGAAACAATGTTTAAAATCATAAAAGAAAGTATTTTTGTTTATTTTGAATAGATGTCCTAGGAATTGACCTCCTTTCAGCCAGAGGTTTTCCCTAGGGTTACAATAGTCAAGATCAATACCAAATCAATGTATACATTTATTATATTATGTGGACCTTAAACATTGACCAAATCAACATTAATCACCATGTACAATGCACTGGCACATTCACATTACACATAGGCCCATTTGAACAAGGTATATTGGAGTATCAATTTCTAGTAGAAACCATAGACATCCAGTAACTGGAGTCCTTACCGGAGTATTGAATTCTAGTACCAACCACAAACACCCGATAACTAAAGTCCTTATTAGAGTATCAAATTTTGATAACAACCACATACATCTGGTAGCTAAAGTCTTGTAGCATGAATCTATCAAACATGTGCCAAAAAATGTGTTGGACATTGGGTTCAATGCTCCCCGTGTGTTTCATGACATGAACTAACCGCCTCTCATAGATTCTAACTCTAGTGATTTTATCATTGACTAACACCTTTGGGTTTTGGTCTAATGGAAATCGTGATTCCAACAAGTGGTATCAGAGTGACAACTCTCGAGTTTGAAACTCACCTGGCTCGTACTAAGGGAATATTGTTGGACTTTGGGTTTGGCTGGAGGTGGCTTCCCGAAAAAAACGGCATTTAGGGCCTCAAAATGGCTCAGGAAGTTCAGGACTCGAAAAACTACCAAAAATAATAAATTGTGCTACAATTAAGGAAACCAAAAAACTGAAAGAAACAATGGTGGGTGTCCAAGTGGAATAGGAGGGTGGCCACCAATATCCACCTCGATCATTCCTCCCCCTTAGGAAGCAATGGTCCCCATTGCATTGAGTTCCTCCATGAGATTAGGAAACTTTTAATGAACTTGGTCCTTGGTGAGTCACTTTCCCTGGTGAAGGAGTTGACCTACTTTGACAACTTGATATGGCTGGATTCTCTACTGATGGGTGTTATTGATATATGTGTCCATAATCTGATTAGTTGTGGCTTGTTCCATGCAGTCTGGGTTTAACTCTGTTGGTGTGAGTTGTTCTTCCATGTCAGATGTGCCCAGTAGAGGTGGAATGTAGTGTTGAAGGCGGTCCACATTGAACACTGGGTGAAGACCAAGGAATTATGGAATACTGAGCTCAAAGGCATTGTCCCCTATAGCCTTAGTGATGGTGTATGGCCCATACAAGAGCGGATGAAGGTTGCGGTGGGGTCCAGCGAGACGCTCCTTCTGCATATGTAGCCACACTTTGTCACTCACATGGAATTTGTGTGGAACTCGATGTTGATCATGTCACTACTTGTACTTAGCATTAGCTATGTCTAATATGTGATGAACTTGTTGTCGGATGTGCTAAATGTGCTCATTGAATTTGTTTTCCTTGTTAGCTCCAAACTAGACATGATTTGAATTGTCCTGAGTAGCCCCAAATGGCATGGCTACGTCAATGGGACATAGTGGCTAGAATCCCAAGCCCACCTAAAAGGGGTTGTGGTCGATTGAGCTGTGCAAAGCCCGGTTATAACTGTGTTGTACATAGGGAAGGCTCTCATCCCATGTGTGTGGATTCTTTGAATTGTATATGTACATAATGTGTACGATCATCTTGTTGATGACCTCTTTCTGGCCATCATTTTGGGGGTGGAAAGTTTTGGACTTGGTGAGCTTGGTGTCGAGTATTGACCAGAGGCTAGACCAAAACGTGTTGAGGAACCTGCTGTCCCGATCTGATGATGATTCCACTAATCCAAATTTCTTCAGGAACACAACAGAATACACATATAACCATAAATACAAATATTTAGTGGAAATAACACTTCATTTCATTAATATCAAAGACCTGAAATTTGTTTATAGACATAATGGAAATAAACTAGCTAAGGTGCGGGTATCTTATCTCTGAGAAGATATGTGGTGGCTACAAGCCTCTAAATTATGTTACAATGAGGCTTGAAGGCCTCTTTATTATTGATAAACAATGTAAAAGCCTATAAATCCAAAAAACTAACCCTAGGAGATGAAACACCAAACTATGGGCCCCGTCGGGGTAAATTGGCACATTAATTTCCCGGGGTCGTAAATTTGGCATACTATCTTTGTTTAACGCGCATGATATATAATTATAAATATCTATCGAAGGAATACAACTATTTTGAGTGAATTTTGAGTCTCTGACTCCTATTTTCCAAAAGTGGTTTCCTCAAAAAACATCGTTTAGGGCCTCAAAACGGCTTCAGAAGTTCACGATCCCAAAACTACCAAAAATAGTAATTTTTTCTACAATTAAGGAAACTGAAAAAATGAAAGAAAAAATGGTGGGGGTCCAAGTGGAATAGTAGGGTGGCCACCAATATCCACATGAATAAGGTAAGGTTGAGTGAAACATTCAATGGAAGATGGAATCGAGTGTTATCACCAAATAGATCCGGATAGGCTGCTCATCAATTAACTTAATGTAACTCTTTCAAACCACTTATCTGAAGATTAGCCTCTTCTATTTCAGAGGAATCTCTCAAAGGGGATTTATTATTTTCATTGGAAATACTATTAGATGGCTAACTCTATGAACTGTAACCTAGTTTTGATTGATTACAAGTTGAAAAATGAAAGGCTTGCTACCATTGGGCTATGGGATCAACATTAGTAAACTCAATGACATTAATTCATCTTATGGAAGCTGAGGAAAATAGAGGTTTCAATAATAGATGGAACATTCACACAACATAGGAAAAACACAGCAATATAACCTCTAAAGGAAATCAGAGCATGTCACCATGAGTTATGAGTAATTAGAGATAAAATTCACTGTAGATGATTAAACATGAAAGATATAGAGAAGAAAAAACATTAAACACCTCATTTGAATCTCAGATCTGGAAGTAAAATGTCACTGTATATTACTAAAACTGAAAAAAAATTACAAAGTAGAAATTTGGTGCAACATTCTCCAACCCTTTGATATTCGATGTTCTGTCTATAAATAGACTTTCTTTACATTGCAAATGATCTGCCCAGTTGGCTAGATCCTCGAACTGTAACTTTGACACCTAACATATCTGAAAACTACTTTCTTGGAACAGAAAAAGACAACTAACCTTTAAAAAGTCACATTTCTAATAGGACTCTACTTCATATTTATTACATTCAGTTTGATCAACAGTAAAGTAGTTACATGATAAGGATCACATGTTCGATAAACATTCACCATCACTAACATATTTAAAGTACCCCCTAGATTTAGGAAACACAGTCCTATGTTTCAGGAAAAAATAAACTCCACTTTAGTCTTGGTCTTCATGTTGAGCCGAATGAGTGACACTCATATAGAGTAGTGATTCTATGCTGGGATATCCCACTGACAGGTTGGATGTCTCCAGATAGCTGGCTGATCTTCTACGTGTTGTTTGAACCTCCAAAATCTTCCAAAAACCTTTTGCTACAAAACAGAGCAGTTTAGGCAATTTCGTACTGCGGTTTTGTGGCAAATGAATTTCTATCTTTTTATCCATCTCTCTGCCACCTATGCTGGTCAAAAAAAAAATTATGCCAAAATATATAAAAACAACCAACCTCCCTCCGTAATCCTTCACAAAATTGGTTTACAAAAAAAAAACATCTTTTTCAGAAATTTCGTAGCATTTTTCGGCCTTCAAGCCTAGAGCACGCTACGAAACTGCCTAATAAACTAGAATTTACATATTTTTTTTTATTTTCTTCAAAGTTTGATCTTCTGAGACAAAATTTAGGTTCTTTTCAAGCCAATAACCTCACCAAAAATGTTTTAACTCAATTCTTCAGTCTTTATGAGTTTCGTCTTCGTTCACAATAGGTTGACCTAAAGCTTCTTCAACCACTTTCATCTTCAACCCTTTTTTCTCCAGCTCAACTTGAATCATGTCCAGCTACTCCTAAAGATCTTCCACTTGATCCTTTAATGATCTGTTTTCAGCTTGCAAGTGTAAATTCATCTTCCTGGTATGTTTGACCACCAGTCTTAATGACTGAGTCCTTTTCAGCAATCTTTTGGCATTGTCCATAGATTTTGAAACACTTGAGATTTGAATGTCCCATCATTTCATCATTTGGTCAAATTCAAACTTTTCAGACCTATGCTTTTATGCCTATAACTTCAACTCAAATATTTCTTTACCTGCTTCCTTTAGTTGTTCTTTGAGGAGTTATGTTTCTGATTTTTCAATTATCTTCTCTTTTCCCTTTCTCTACCTGATGACAACTTCTTCTTCTACTACTGGAGATAAATCTATGATACTCACGGGTTGCATAGCTTCACTAATTTTCTCTATCTTTTTTTCTCTCCATGACTTTATATGAAAACATGGTCATTGGCTTCCTTGGCTGAAATATAAATCCAGCATCTTATCCTGCAAAATCTAAATTCTTGGAAGTCTTACCTTTCTTCAGTTTCTTTCCATTACCTTCAATATATTTTGCTTGCACTATTGGTGATTCCTCAATATCAATTGCATGAAGGATATTTTCTAGATTCCCTTTGGCCAATGTATGGCTTCTAGTTATCCTCTTACTACCTTGTTTACTAATCTTATGTTTTTGTTTTGCAGGTGTTGGCTGAGGGATATCAGTTCCTTGCAGAGGTTTTGCTCCTATGTCCATTGGTTCTGCAGGGGACTGTCTTCTCTCTTCTTCAACCTCTTCTATTGCGGCTGGTGATGTATTAGTTCTAGGTTTTAATATTTTCATTGGAGTGACTACATCTATTTCATATCCACTCATAAACAAAAAAGAAGTCCAATCTCTATTTAACCTTCTCAATTCTTCCAACACTAATAGATTTATTATACCATGGTGAAACAAAGATGTCTCATTATCTTCTAGCTTGACTTGAACTCTATCTAACATCTTTCTAAAAATCCTGTATAAAAATAATGGTAATTCAAGTGATTTCTTACCTCTAGGGATTTTTGTAGCTAGTGATATGCTCTCTAGTATTACTGTGAGATTCAAAATCCCTATTAGAAAATTGTATATTATGGAGCAATGCAACACATAAAATATGTGAAAAATACAAGCGCACAAAACACATAAAACCAGAGAGACACAGATATACGTGGTTCACCCAGTTTTGGCTACGTCCACCCCAAACAGCCAGTCCTTCCTTTCTATTATCCAACAAAAATTGAAGAGACAAAACCTACAACAGATCCTCTGTAATATCCTCTGTTCTCTCTCACAGTCTCCCTATCTTTTTCTCGCTCTAAGAATACACACATAATAACATAGCCGTAATACAATACCCTCATATATACAAGGGGGTTGCCTTCTAGGGCAAAAAACCCTAAACTAAACATAACTTCTACCATCAGATTATCCGCCTATGAACGGCCCAAATTGACTAGAAATTACTATACTTTTACAAGGAAATTTTATATCTATTTTTAGCTTCGGGGGCGCTGCCCCCGAAACCCCCCGCCAGGGGGGGGCTCCGAAAAGCGCTGCCGCCCCCCCTAGACCCCCCCACGGCATCGATTAAAAAGGGGCGGTGTTGCCGCCCCTTTTAAGATACATGGGTCCAATGCTATTATACAAAGTAAACAAGATAATCAGGCTCCACACCCAACAATCTCCCACTTGGAGACTGATTGTAGCAACTCTACCACTGCTTCATTTGCTAGACAATGACTCCTATTTGGTCCTGGCTATTCCTCATCTTCATCGTCATCCTTGAAGACCAATTGAAACTAAGCACATTCTCAGTTTCTCCCTGGTTACAACTTTTGTTAGCATATCTGCAAGATTTTGGCTAGTGTGTATCTTTTCTAGCTTCAACTCTCCATCTTTCAATACTAACCGTATGAAATGGTACTTGAGATGTATCTGTTTAGTCCTGGAATGAAATGCTGAGTTCTTTGCAAGATGAATGGCACTTTGGCTATCACTGTATAATGTGCCCATATCATGCTTCTTACCTAATTCATCCATAAACCTTTGTAACCAAATTATTTTTTTACTAGCCTCTGTAGCATCAACATACTCTGCTTCTGTTGTTGAAAGTGCAACAACACTTTGGATTTTTAAAACCCAACTGACAGTTTTTCCACCTACAGTAAATACATGTCTTGTAGTTCTCCTCCTGTTATCTTTGTCACCTGCCATATCTGCATCAACATATCCCTGTAGAGCAATGTTTGAACCACCAAAGCATAATGCTTGATTTGTGGTACCTCTCAAATATCTGAGAATCCATTTTACTGCCATCCAATGTTCTTTTCCTGGATTACTCATGTACCTACTTACAACTCCCACTGCATGTGCAATATCAGGCCTTGTTCAGACCATTGCATACATTAAGCTTCCAACTGCTGATGCATATGGAACTTTAGACATATAATCCATGTCTTCTTGGGTCTTTGGGCACATCTCCTTACTAAGTTTGAAATGGCTAGCAAAAGGTGTACTAACTAGTTTTTCATTCTGCATATTAAATCTTTTCAACACCTTTTCTATGTACTCATTCTGAGACAGTGTTAATTTGCGATTTTTCCTGTCTCTAGCTATCCTCATACCAAGGATTTGTTTTGCAGCTCCCAAATCCTTCATTGAAAATGAATTTTCCAATTTTCTTTTGAGCACATTTATTTCCTGCATGTTAGACCCTGCAACAAGCATGTCATCTACATACAATAACAATATAATATAGCTACCATCATTTTGCCTTTTCAGATAAACACAATGATCAGAGTGACATCTAGTATAACCTTGTTCAAACATAAACTTGTCAAATTTTAGACACCACTGCGTTAGAGCCTGTTTTAACCCATACAAGCTCTTCCTTAGCCTGCACACTAATTTTTCTTTCCCTTTGACTTATATCCTTCTGTTCGCCCCGTATAGATCTCTTCCTCCATATCTCCATGGAGAAATGTTGTCTTTACATCTAACTATTCAAGATGTAAATCTTCTGCTGCTACAAGACTTAAAATAGTTCTGATTGAAGTCATTTTAACAACAGGAGAAAATATTTCATCAAAATCAATACCTTTCTTCTGTGCAAACCCCTTCAGCACAAGTCTAGCTTTGTGCCTCTGTTTTCCTCCATCTTCTTCCTTCAACCTGTAAACCCATTTATTCTGCAATGCAGTTTTACCTGCAGGCAACCTGACTAAGTCCCAAATCTGGTTATGCATTAAGGATCCATCTCTTCTTCCATGGCTAGATCCCACTTCTTCCTGCTTTCAACCTGCATTTCTTCTTCGTAACATTCGGGTTCACCAGAATCAGTCAACAATAAATAATATAATGAAGGAGAGTATCTTTTAGG
This sequence comes from Pinus albicaulis, assembly GCA_034641835.2. Classification (NCBI taxonomy): domain Eukaryota; kingdom Viridiplantae; phylum Streptophyta; class Pinopsida; order Pinales; family Pinaceae; genus Pinus; species Pinus albicaulis. The sequence goes on from CM076569.1 coordinate 654,314,793, forward strand.
GGGTCTACTTATCCTAGTAGATATTCTAACACCACTTTCAGGTTTTTGAGGTGCCTGTTGCTGTTCTGGTGGTTTTTGTTGTTGTGGTTGTTGATTATTATTATTTTCAGGCACCTTTACTTTTTCAGTTATCTCATCAAGAACCTTGTATTCCTTGATTTCTTTTTCCTGTTTATTTTCTTGCAACTAATTCTTATACAAGACATTTTCATTGAATATTACATCTCTACTCCTAATGATTTTGTGATTTTCATAATCATATAAGCGATATCCAAAATCATTAACACCATATCCAATAAAGGTACATTTCTTTGATTTTTCCTCAAGCTTTGTTCTATTTTCTTTATTAATATGGACAAAGGCCTCACAACCAAAAGGCTTTAAAAAGGAGTAGTTTACCTGTTTACCTGTCCATGCTTCCTCTGGAATACCACCATCCAAGGAACTTGAAGGCCCTTTGTTTATTAGATAAACAGCAGTATCTACAGCATCTGCCCAAAATTTTAAAGGCAATCCTGCATGCAATCTCATGCACCTTGCACGCTCCATGATTGTTCTGTTCATCCTTTCTGACACACCATTTTCTTGTGGTGTTCTTGGAATTGTATTCTCTCTGCGAATTCATGCTCTGAATAGTACCTATCAAACTCTTTGCTACAATATTCACCTCCATTGTCTGATCTGAGACACTTCAACTTCTTTCCTGTCTCAATCTCAACCAAAGCTTTCCATTTCTTGAAAGTATCAAATACATCAGATTTATTCTAAATACAATAAATCCATGTTTTTCTAGTTGCATCATCAATAAAAGTAACATAATAACGAGAGCCACTGAGAGATGATACCTAACAAGGTCCCCATACATCTGTATGCACAAGCTCCAATTTTTCTCCCTTCTTTTCTTTCCCAATTCTGAGAAATCTGACTCTCTTTTGTTTTCCATAAATGAAATTTTCATAGAAATCCAAATCAACATTCTTCAAACCTGGCAACAAATTTCTTGAGTGAAGAATATTCATTCCCTTCTCACTCATGTGTCAAGGCCTATGATGCCATAATCTTGCATCTGTTCCTTTGGAAGTTAAAGCATTAACAGAGTTAAAAATACCATTGCATAAATACAATGTACCAACCTTTTCACCTTTTTCTATTACCAGCGCTCCTTTGGTGACCTTCCAAGTTTTATCTGTGAAAGTTGTCACACAACCTTCACTGCCTAACTGCCCTATTGAAATCAGATTTTTCTTCATATCTGGAACATGCCTTACCTCCTTTAGTAGCCATTGGTTTCCATTCTATTGTTTTACAAGAACTTTACCCATTCCAACAATTTTACAGGGTTTATCATCACCCAAACGAACTTATCCAAAATCTCCTTGAACATAGTCATGAAAATATTTCTTATGAGGTGTGGCATGGAATGAAGCCCCTGAATCTACAACCCAAGAATCAGTAACATTTTCGAAAGAAAGAATCAAAGCATCTTGTAACACATCACCTGTCACATTTTCTTCATGATTGTTTTCTTGCTATGCATCTCCTTCTTTTCCCTTCCAAGATCTACAATATTTCTTTAGGTGTCCTCTCTTTCCGGATTTCCAGCACACTATCCCCGATCTAGACTTGGATATGCCTTTCCTTGATTTACTGCGATAACCCGAGCTCTTTCCTCTTTCCATTCTTCTTCCCCTAGACCCTGCACACAAAGCATTACCCGATGTCTCACTAGAGCTTTTCCGTCGCATTTCCTCGCTAAGGATAGCACCAAAAACATCATCAAACTTTAAAGTACTAGATCCAGAGATAGAGTTACTAATGGCCATAACTAAACCATTCCATCTTTCTGTCATTAAGCACAGAAATAAAAGAGCCCTAACTTCATTATCAAATTTTACCCCTACAGAACTTAACTGACTGGTAACTGTATTAAAATCATTTAAATGGTCTGCAACAGATCCACCTTTTGACATCTTCATATTAAATAATTGTTTCATAAGAAATGCCTTGTTTGAGGCTGAGGGTTTTTCATATAGTTTCGCCAACGTCTGCATCAAACCCTCTGTTTTTGTTTCCTTTGAAACATTGAAGGCGACTGACACTGCAAGTCACAACCGTACTATTCTGAGTGCCTTTCTATCAAGAATGTTCCATTCCACGTCTGTCATGGCCGTCAGCTTCTTTGTTTTTCCGCTCAATGGTAGGTACAAATATTTCTAATATAGATAATCTTCCATCTGCATCTTCCATAACGGGAAGTTTTGGCCGTTAAATTTCTCGACCCTAAATTTACCATCTTCCGCCATTGCTCCCACTCGAACCAGGAACCCTTCTTTCCTGCGAGTTTATCAGCCAAATAGACCTTCGGCTCTTATACCAGTTGTTAGAAAATTATATATTATGGAGCAATGCAACACATAAAATATGCGAAAAATACAAGTGCACAAAACACATAAAACCAGAGAGACACAGATATACGTGGTTCACCCAGTTTGGGCTACGTCCACCCCAAACAGCCAGTCCTTCCTTTGTATTATCCAGCAAAAATTAAAGAGACAAAACCTACAGCAAATCCGCTGTAATATCCTTTGTTCTCTCTCACATTCTCCCTATCTTTTTCTCGCTCTAAGAATACACACATAATAACACAGCCGCAATACAATACCCTCATATATACAAGGGGGTTGCCTTCTAGGGAAAAAAACCCTAAACTAAACATAACTTCTACGTCAGATCATCCGCCTATGAATGACCCAGATTGACTAGAAATTACTATACTTTTACAAGGTAATTTTACGTATGTTTTTAGCTTCGGGGGCGCTGCCCCCGAAACCCCCCGCCAGGGGGGGGCTCCGAAAAGTGTTGCCGCCCCCCCTGGACCCCCCCATGGCAGTGATTAATTACAGGTGGTGTTGCGCCCCTTTTAAGATACAGGGGTCCAATGTTGTGATACAAAGTAAACAAGATAATCAGGCTCCACACCCAACAATCCCAACATTTGATGTTGTCCCTGTAAAATTTGTGGCATATTCCTTTGAAACCTGTGCATGGAAACCTTGCAACTTCTAGTAGAATTGCACATAGCCCATCCTCCTGAAAACTTCCATAGCAGTAGGGTCTTCATTTAGCAATTTCAAATCCATGGGTTCATACCTGAGACAGTGACCACCCTTATTTGTTTTCCTTTTCAAATCCATCGATGCTTTATAGTATTCACTGCCTCGCTTGTTGGTGACACCTGCAGAACTGAATTTGACAGCAACTTGCTTGGAGTGATGAAGCAGCTCTCCAAGAATTGGTTCACATGCAAGGATTAAACCGTAATATAACAAAATACAAGTTTTGGTTAAGGTTTAAAGGTTAATTGACAACTCGAATTTTGATAATAACACATGCAACCAAAAAGAAACATGATTACTGCAAATATGGCTATGCACGTTTGAAAATAATCATAACGACCTTGAAATACCTTACCCTTTACTTATCTTATCATAAAGTGACCCCTCACATCGCTCTAACAAATTTGGCTGAAAAAATGCAGATTCGTAGCGAAAACAGTTTGGCTACTGGAAGATTCGCTATGGAACTGTTAGGCATTTTGTAGCGAAATCTGCTAATTTCATTTGTAATTCTCTACGAAATTTTGAAAAACTGATAGGTGTGAACTTTTGAGATTAAATGCATGGGAATGACAACTAATATGATGTGAGATTGATTTTAGTGAAGTGGCATGGATGGAGGTGAGCTTTAAACTTAGGGTAGACTTCATAAAAAATGAAAAAAATTTCAGACATCTCACAAAATGACTCATCAATTTGGTGAATGACTTGCATGACCCTATCAAGGAAAATATTAACAAATTAATGAGTGATTACATCAGGCACATGAAAATAAACAAATATTTGCAAGATACTGGTTGTATGATAAATGACTGGCAAAGGCAAGGTAGAAAAAATTTTCTTAGATGTAAAGTTTATCGTTGTAGCTAAAGGTTGAAAGGAGAAAATAGTCCACTGCAATTGGGCATGAAAAATGAATCCAAAAGAATATTTAGAGGGTAGAGGCAACAATTTTTTGATTTAATATGAACAAGAGAATCTAAATATGAATTCTAAATCATTATTCTTAACTCAAATACTGAAGATGAAACATTCAAATGAATTTACGAAGAAGAAAAAAATTCACATGGAGAAACGCTGACAGGAAAACATCATCGCATGAATATTTGCATCAAAATATCAAGTACTTTTGATCTTAAACAACATTTATTAATATCTGTAAAATTTATACAAAAAATAGCCCCAAGGAGTCCTCACCTCTGAACCAAAATAATAACAATATTTTTTTGATTTTCTAGAAATAAAATCATTTGAAAAAATAAGAGATCAACTAAAAGTAAACAAGGTTTCAATGTTGTTGAATATTTTGATGTTGTTGGTGTCTAATCCCTTGTTGATTTGAAATATTGGAGTTGTTATTTTCCATTTGTGCTTTGTGGTCCTGAAAAACTTCCAAAATATTTTCCATGATATGCCACCTTAAGTGCTAACTAGCATTATGAAATATACGGAAGGTGGCAGAGGTTCTACAAAAATGCACAACTCCTTGATTTCATTCCCAAAACTAAATCCTTCGACCATAATCATTTGTAAAAGATAACTTCCCACCGTTTCCACAAAACAAACTCCTGAAAATATGCTACAATATAGGGTAAAAATCATTCTTTAGATTGTGCTAAGAAATGTTCTAAAGGTGACAGAGGTGCTACTAAATCTTACATATCATAGATTCTAATGTCAAAATTAGGATCTCCATTGCTGATGAGATACTCAAAAAGTTAGTCAGCTCATCACATCTCCATTGTAAGGCATTTTGCATTATATTACAACTTTGAATAATGTTCATTTTCCACATGTTCCAGTTAGGGTTTGCTTGTCTCTATTTCTAAGTGTTTTCCTTCAAGCTAATATAGATTGAACCTTAGTATAGTTCCAAGCTTGTTGGTAAAACAAAATGCCCTATAGCCATACCCAGCATCCTTGGCAAGAAATCAAAAGCAATTGAGGCCATCTTTTGAGGGGATACTATCATTTCTTTAAAAGCATAGACATAGAATTATGAATTTTTACTAAATGGCTTGAATACATGCAAATTGGTATCATTACAGATATATTTTTTAAACGATATGATGGTAAAAGAAAACATGAAATTGTAGTTTGACCATTACATTCTTTCTCAATCTGGTTTTCTCTTGCACTATATTTTCATTAGACTCCATGACTTGCCTGATTCTTTATTTCCATTTCTATTAGTAGAACCCTATTTAGGTTAAAACTCAACCCCCCCCCCCCTCATTTTTAACTTATTTATTTCAAACAATGGGGACCAATTCTACAAAATTTTTGGCTAAATCACCTTTTAATACTTTCTTTTGGTTAAGTGTCCTACAATTTTTTCGTATTTTCGTTTTCTTTTGATATCCCTTTTGATTGCTTCATTGTGTTCGATTTTCTGCTATCTTTCCAATGGTTCTCGTCTCATATCATTTGGTTACCCGGTTTGCAAATGGCATTTCATTGAAGTTTGATGATTTCTACCGCGAGAGCTAAAAAAATGTACAAAATGTATATTATTTTAATTTTTGTAAATTATTTGTAAATATTAATTTTTAATTATTGTTAACTAATTAATTAATTTTTTCTAATAATCCTACAAAATTTCCATAGCCAAATTGTAAAACAAATAAAATTACGATATTTTGGGATCTCGTAACTCTATGTTAAATCCCAATTTAAAAGAAATTACAAGATCCGAAATATCCAAATTGCAAAATGGTTGTAGTTTTTTAATATTGAGACTTTTATTAACACGTGGTTGTAGTTTATATATATAAAAGGGAGAGTCCCAATCCACGTGGCCCTCCCCTCCTCTTTCACACTATCTTCTTCACTCCAAAACTATTCAATATCGTAACAATTTAAATGCCTGATATTGCAAACACTCTGATGCCAATTCCTTTGTTCTGTAATGGGTTTTTATTAAACGTTGGTTATGTAATGCTTGTTTCTTATTATTATTATTAATCAAACCTCAAAAATTTAAATATCAGAGTTTATTTTAAAAGAAACCTCTGATATTTTAAAACCCCGATGCTCCAATGTCATCAAAACCTTTGATGCCTAATACTCTACTCCATAAGAACCTCTCCACACATCGGGACTTTGTCTTAATACCTCTAATGTTTGATATGCTTAAATTCTCTGATGACTTATCCCAAGGCTCAGTCGGAACGTCGGGAATTTAGAGACCTAGGGAATCTTTTATAAAACCTTTGATATTCTTCAAACCTCTGATGTTTGAGGTTTCTCATGATGGGCTTTCAATAAAAGGTTATTTGCGTTAATATTGTTACATGGGGATTTTCACATATAAATCTTGACCAATATATTCCTCCATTTACAAAGGCTCATATACATGAGCCAAAATCCACTTAGGCCTATTCGTTGGGACCAACAACTACTCATTACTTGACATGTGTTCCATTATGTTTTTAATATTAATAAATTATTAATTAATTAGTTTAATTTTGAACCAAAAATATCTTTAAAAATATCAATGGGAAGCTCATATTTCTTTTTTATTTATTTAATTACTTAAATTTTGATTGGAGATGTTTTTTTTTTTTTTTCCATATTTGGTCATTCTGACTTTGATTTGTAATTTAATTTACTTTAATTTATTGTTTTGTGAAAGGAGACGAGTTGAGGATATGAGGAAGAGAATATTTAGATTAATGGAATTGCTCCAGTAAGATAGGAAAAAAAATTGTGTCCAATCAAATTTGTGGGAGCAAATTTATTTCTCCAAATAGTTCTCTCATTTTATTTTCATTTTGTAATTATAAATAGGGCTTTTAGAGCATGAAAAAAGGGTTCCTCTTCTCTGAACCTAAGGAATCCTGAAGCACTATTGTAAGGGTTTTTTAGCTATAGATGAGGAGAGAAAACTTCAGATCTGAGGTTAGGGGAAAACTCTGTGATTTATGCTTTCTGTGCATTTTCACTATTGTAATGTATTGTGAGGTGAATTGTGGAGAGAAATAGAATTTATGGTTCTAAAAGAGAAGTTTTTTGGCACTATTGTTAGTTATTTCTCTAACGAACTGAAGATGCTCAAAAGATTGAAAGACTTGTAATGAGATTCTGGTATGATTTAATAAATTTTCATTCCATGTGCACTACTTTCTCAAATGTGAGTTAATTTTCCATTGCCATATTTTCCTTCATTGGTTTTAATTTTATGTTCTTAATAATGTATGACTTTTGATATTGAGCACTATTGGTTTATCATTAGTTTTATGCTATTGAAGTTCTATAGGATCTATATCTAAGGAGCATAATAGAATTAGAATTAATCTAAATTCATTGATATAAGAGTGTGTTGGGAAGTAACTACTTATTGGTTGATTACATTCATGTTTTGGTTTATTTTTCATTAATTAAATGAATTTATTCTTTGATTAATGAAAATTATTTAATGGATTGTGTTATCACTCCAATAATTCTCAAGAGTTGTTAATTTTTTTGTGTTTTAAAGAATCTTGGAGGGAACCACAAACCTACTTTTAAGCCTTAGGATCTAGCCTTCCTAATGCTCAGAGAGGGTTCTCTCTATATGATTCAACTTTGTTGATTGTATTTTATTTTAGGCTAGTTATGTAGGATTACTTGGGGTTTTGATTTGGATTTGATTTGGTGGTGAAATTACTTACTCATATGGATATATGTACGTATGTATTCCATTGGGCTATTGGATTCAATGTGTCAAGCAGTCAAATCAGGATCAAGGTCTAAAGGGAAATGTTTACAGGGCAAGATAGTTGAGCTACTTCAAATCTTCAAGTTTGATGGTGAAAATGGTTTCAATCAGGGTAAGAGAGAAATTAAGGTTTCTCAAATCCGGATAATGAGTGAAAAGACAGAGATCAATTGAAATAAGGGAGAAATTAAGAATTCCTTTATCTAGTTATCAGAAGAAAAACATATAAATGATAAAAAGTTCAAAACAGAGTGCTTTTAACATATTCTGAAATAACATTCCTTATTTATCATTTAGATTTAGAAAACATATGAGCATGTGAAACACATAAGAAATTGACAAAGAACAAGTGAAAATGCTTCACTAAGGTGGCCCAACACATGAATCATGTGATATGATGCTTTATTTCTTTAATCCAGTCTCCTGACTTGAAATTGGTACCATCACCCTTTGGTTTAGAATAGTACAACTATAGAAATATTCAGCGATTCATCCACACTCAATACGTTTAAATGAGAATTATTTATACAAAAAAAATTTACAAAATTTCCTAAAACAAACTTAGGAATTGTTCATGGAAAAGAAATATTTCCATGCAAAAAGATAGTGACAGTTTTCTAACTAACGCTAGTTCTCCGTGTTTTTATTGAAATTATTGTTTGATGTCTTCTCTTGTTGATATTTTTTTGTTGATTTGTCTCTTGATTGTTACTCAACGAAGGTTGTGGTTGAGTGTCTTTCACGCTGGCAGCGTTATCTCTATTTTGAATTTTACTTTAACCTTTCAATTGATAATTTTAACTTGATACTCTTTAACCGTTTACATGTTGTTTTACTTTTATTCACTGCTCACTGTTCTATTTCTACTGCTCTACTTTTACTGAAAAATGGTTTCATAGTAAATCGATCATCTTTTCCCAAAATTATGCCTCTAAAAATTTTATTTTCATTATTCTCATGAATATTTCATCTGCTACAGTGTATTTTGAGAATGTAGGCTTATTGACAAATATGTGTTTCACCTCATGTTGTAAGTAGAAAATATTCTCAAAATTATTGTAGAGCACCTTCCCTGTTGGAATTCCTTGTGAGGAAAGAATATTAGCCTGATCCTTGGCAACTTCTCTCATCTTCTTATCATAATCATCCTACTTCATTAGTTTTTCATGAATAACTAATGGATTTGGAATGCTTTTCTGCCTTAGGACATCAAATTTCATCATAAACCTTGTGATGGCAATCTCCATATCCTAGCATTTCTCTTCTAACTGTATCATCAAATTCTTTTTAGAAGTTAACTTGCTAACTTCTAGGATGGTTTTTGTTCTATCATTAATACCAATTTCTTCTAGTTCTTGCATGTTCTTAGAATTTAGAAATTTGATGATTTCAAGAGCTTCTTCAGGTTTCTTACCAAGTTCTTCTTTGATCTTCTGGATAGCTTCTTTTGCTGATTTGACTAAGTCTTTCTTCTCATAGATAACCTGGATTGATGGCCAAATATCATTGACTGCTTCAATGATATTGGCCCAAAGTTGTTGTCTGACTTGTGCCATGGGTTATTTTAATGTTAGATCTTTTTCTAACTTCTTCAATTTCTCATTCAACCTGTTTTCCCTTTTTTCTTCATTCTTGTGCATTATTTTAGAAATTTTCCTTTCATCTTCAAGACTTTTAAGCTGTTATTTAAGTCTGTTAATCTCATTGGTATGAATAGACATGTCTTGCATAGATTTTACTAACTTGCTTACTTCATTTGTATGATGTGTTGTTGTTTTTGAAGAATTTGTTGCAGAAGTTGTCGATGAAGTGATTGGAAGTGTTGTAGCCATTGGAAATGTAGGAGATAATGATTCAGCCAATGTGGATGGTACAGTTGTGGTGACTATAGAAATAACTATAACTGGAACTTCTACTTCTCTATCCTTTTTCTCTTTGACCAACTTGTCCATTTCATTCTCCATTTCCTTTATCTGGGCAGTCAACTGTAGAATGAGACTCATCATCTCATATTTCTGATTTTTATTCTGTAGTAATTCCTTTGCTTGAGGGTGTTCTGTAGAAGGCAACTTGAGTTGCTTCTTTAATGCATCAATGTCTACATTTTTCTTTTTGATCAGTTCATCTGCAACTTTTGCATTACTAGGATCAAATCCTACTTCAATTACTAAATCTTCCAAAGATTTAATTCTATTGTATTTTACCTGTGAGGATAATTTTTCTAATCTGAGTTGATCTCTGATGTTTGCAAGAGTGTTTTCAAGCTTCTGCACACTCATTTCCTTGTTTTTCATGGTTGAGTAAAGCATTTCACCAGCATGTTTTTGAAATTCAATCTGATCAATGGGATGAAGGTTGTCTTCTTGAACTTCATATGAGGAATTTTTGTATTCTTCTGGTGTTTTAGGATGCTTGACTTTAGGTTGTATGAAATTCATCTACATTTTCCTAGTCTTATAGTCAAAAGTAGAAAGCAATCTACTTTGGTCACTGGGTGATTGCTTCCAATACTAATTGTATGTATCATTCTTTAATGCTTCATTTTTCATCTTTATTTCTCTGTATTTCTGCATGATATCTATCTCCTTCTTTCTTGGTTTTCTAGAAGAGGACATGTCAACACTATGTTGCTTCTGAATAAGTTGAGTGTGTGAAGTGGAAGGTTGTTCTTCTTCTTCAATCACTGTAGTAGGTGCATTGTCCTTTGTTGTATCAATGATCTGTATCAATCACTTATATGGTTTCTACTCCTTCATTGATAGGATTTAACTTAGGTTTCTTCCTGTACATTAATTTAAATTTAGTTTCAGTAGTTGTCCCTGCAGTGGATGATCCTTCCTCTCTGCTTATCTTTGCATTCATGTCTTCTTGGGCTAGATTCTTAAAAGTTTGACTAGTATCACCTTGCTTCTATGCCTCTACCAAGGTGTTCTCCAACCATTCAGATTGATTGGAGAATTTCTTTATGTCTGGTTTCTTTTCATGTACATAGGAAGTGAGTTTTCATTAACTCTTAGTTTACTTATCACTCCAAGAGGATCATAATACCAGAGAAAACTGTGACTGAACTTGAATTCCTACAAATGTTTTTTAGCCTCTGGACCTACATCTCTTTTGTTATAGATAAAAGGGCCAATCTGATTTTTCAATTTGAACTGTGTCTTCTTCTTTGCTGCCAAGAAATTAATTGCATCTGAATTAATAATTTGCTTTATGTACTCAAGGTAAAATAAACTCATAGGGAGGTATCTGGGTAGTTTAAATGGAACAAGACTTGATCCATATACTCTTATCTCGATATGGTTTTGGTACAAGTACCAATCACCTATCCTATTATTCTCTTACAACTGTAGGACCTTCTTAATCTCTTCACTAATTATGGATTGCCTGCTGCTGTTCATAAAATTGACCATAGGATGAATGAAGGAATCTATAAACTCTGTATAGGTGGACTATGATGAATCTTTTCTAATAAGAGGAGTCCAAAATATGACTGACTGTGGGTTTCCTTCAACATCAAGCTTTTGAAGGTTTATAGCAAATTTCTCAAAATGAAAGTATAAAAACATATGGAATGAGAATGAGGAATACTTGAAAACACCTTTAGAAGGCATTTTGACCAACTATTCATGAATATTGTTAACAAGGTATGTTGGAAATACTGAGTGTTAGTATGAATTCTTCGTCGAAGCGTACGAAAAAGAACCACTTTAGCTACGCATAACTAATAGCCCTAACAACAATATAGGCTGCAAAACATCTTCAGATCTGCAATTAGTAGTTAAAGTGCTGCAACAACAGATCTATAAATGGAAATACATTAAGCGGTAAAGTAAAGAGTTTGTTATTGCATCCAACGGACAAGACAAGAACACGATATTTTGAATGAATTTTTATATTACGGGTACCTGGGAGGAAACAAGAAGGTGTATCCGAGATCTCCTCAATGGGATGGGTTCTTTGTAGTCCTCGACACTTGATCTAAGCTTTCTCTCTCTTGTAGATGTAGAAAACCCAATGCGGAAAGTAGAGCTCAATGGGAGCAAATGGTAGAAATGAGACCAAGAGTATAGATCCAGAGTGATCTAATAGGCGACAAAAGGTGGTGAATGGTAGGAGAAACCCTCCTATTTATAACAAAATATTGGGTCATTCTAGATCTTGGTGCATGATTAAAATAACATTAACCAAATCTAGATCCACCTTTTATGGAATATTTTATTATATTTGTTGGAGGGAAAAGGTATTTGACTTGGGTCAAATCCCTTGATTAGTCAAAAATAAATAAATAAATGATTTATTTATCATTTTAAGGAAGTGGTTGAATGATAATCAAATAAATAACGATTTATTTAATTATTTGTGGGTGATTTAGTCATATTTAACAAGGAATATTATTTAAATAAGATTTAAATAGTTATTCCTAGAAAATAATAAGATAAATAGAGATTTATCTAATTAATTTCTTTGTTTTGGGTTAAACATGATGAGGAATAATAATTAAATTATTGTTTAATTAATTATTCCATGAGAAAAATCAAACAAATATAGATTTGTTTAATATTTCATACAGGATTTCCTAATTAACATAGTGAAAAGCCGATTTTACTTAGGGTAAAATTGGTCTTACATGGTGTACTTGGGTCCATCTAATGATAATAGGTTATATGACCAAAAAATGGTGTAACAGATTACCCCCCAGCGTTGGAGTGTCGGGAGCAAATCGTATGACCGAAGTACGTTGTAAGAACTCAATCACTAGACAACAAAAGGGAAGTCAGAGAGAGAAATGCAAGGTAGATGGTGTGCTGAAGAACTAGACCCTGAGGAGACGAGACTCGCAGGTGAAACAAGTATATTTTTATGAGAGGGTACTGTCTTGAAGAAGCTGACGGGAGGCATACCTATGCCGCCCGAGACAATAGTACAGAATAGTGTGTCCACATTAACCAAGGACCGAACCATAAAATGCCGAGTACAGCATAAGCAGTATCTAGATAAGAATACAATGAAAGAGTCTCCCATACATGTTGTGCACAGGATAACATCTTCTCTATTACAATAATATACGAGTACATGAGATAAATAACCCAAATGCGCCTTGTAAATGGGGAAGGCTCACAAAATCTGACGTACATGCAAATCAAGGAGGTCTGCAAGTGGCTAAGGCCAACATCATCCAAAATTTGGAGCGGCATCAAGGGTTTAACGAAAGAAGAGGTCATCCGGGCATGTGGGGGGCTACCTGTAGGGCCACCCCCTCATGAGGGTTGAGATATCTCACACACACCCGGGAATCATCAAGAGCTGCTGCTGGGTCACTGGACCGTCAAGTATATGAATCTCGATCATGCTGAAAGGAGCTGGAGAAACAATCAAGTCAAAGGGAAGTGAGAGATCCCCCTGCCTGATCCGAGGCACCGAACAAGAGTGGAAGCTGGAACCAAGGTACACCGCCCTCTAGACCATGCTTCTGGAATGAATGTGCTGATGTCGACAGAAGGAGGTCCGCCATAGGTGAGGCAATGAGAGATACTCAACTAAGGCACGAGAGAAAACAATAGAGCGACGGACAGACTGACACTAATGACAATAGTGGAAATGGGAAGGACTGAGTAGCGAATGGACGACTTCCCTTGTTAGAGCATAAAGAGCATGGATGACATGGCAGCCACTGACACAAGATCATAAGGGATAGGGGACAGTGAGACTGAAGGTCATAATGTGCGACACAAGAGAGAGACCAAGCAATGAAGGGTGGAGGGCTATAGTGGGGTGCAAAGGGACGTGGTATAGACTCCGTGGATGCAATTATGACTCAACTTGGATGCTCTAAACAAGGGCGACTCGATGGTGCTGCCACATAGTAAAGGTCCCAATGGGGGACTATGAAAGCATGAGTTGAAGGTGGGAACTCATGACGAAAATCGACACGAACATGGACGAGTAAGGGGGCAGTATGGTGCCCCCAGTACAAGTGGCGTAGGTGAGGAAATTCGATTTTAAATGGAGGTGAGGTAACTTCACGTGGACGAAATGGGTCCTGGTGAAGTAGGAAAAATGAAACAACAGATGCTGGCTATCTAAAAGAAAATAAAACATGCATTTCCGAGGGGAAATGCTAAGGGTAATATTTCTTAAGATAGAGTGCATTGCGAGGGTTAGGAAGGGGATGACCTTCAAAATCCTCTAAGAGGTATGCCCCTTTGCCAAGATCCTTACTAATGATGTAAGGGCCTAGCCATAATGAGTCAAACTTCCCATGACCCAGAACATCATGGGCCTGGTCATAGACTAGAACAAGGTCGCCTTCGTGAAAAGTGCGAGGCTGGACTTTTCGGTCATACTGAGCTTTGGTGCGTTTTTTGGCCGCTTCCATGGTTTGCAAGGAAATACGGCGGTCTTCGGAGGCACGCTCAAGCATGATAAGTCATTGTTCTAGCGGTTGAGTGTCAGGGAGAAGTTCAATGGCTAGTTGCAGAGAAGGAATTTCACACTCGATTGGTAAAACTGCCTCCTCTCCAAAAACGAGGTGGAAAGGAGTGAACCCGGTGGCGGTTTTAACAGAGGTTCGATAGGCCCATAAGGCAGGAAAGATCATGAGATGCCAGTTGGTTTTGTGCTTATTCACTGTTCGTTGAAGCATGGTCTTGAGGGTTTTGTTGACTGCTTCAACTTGGCCATTACCTTGGGGGTAATAGGAGGAGGAATATTGGTGCTCAAAACCCAACAGTGAGGATAGCTCACGCCATATCTCATCTTCAAAATGTCTGCCGTGATCAGAGACCAGTTGCTTGGGAACCCCGAAGCGAGCTATAACATGGTTAAAGAAAAAGAGGCCCGCGGTAGCTGCCGTGTTGTTGAACGTTGGCATGGCCTCGGCCCATTTGGTGAAATAGTCGACCGCCACGATGATATACTTGTGGCTACCAGAGGATGGCGGGCGACACTCCATAAAGTCGATGGCCCATTTACAAAAGGGACCAGTGGAGACGACCGGATGGAGGGGAGCTGGTGGAGCTCTCGCCTTAGGGGCGAACTGCTGGCAACTGGGACAGTGTTTGACTGCCTCAATGCAATCACTGAAGAGGGAAGGCCAAAAATACCCCGCGCGCATGATTTTTTGGGCAGTAGCAAGACCGGAGAGGTGGCCACCACAAGCGCCGCTATGGCAGGCATTAAGGACCTGTTCAGCTTCAGAGTGTGTGAGGCAACGACGAAGGACAGTATCAACCCCGCGACGATAGAGGTCGTCACCGATAAGAAGGTATCGGGGGGCCTGGTGTCGGATACGTCGGCGAGCCTCATGGTCAAGGTGGAGGGCGAACTTTTGTGTTCGCAAATAAGTAAGGATATCGCCATACCACGGGTCATCGGAAGTAATGGAAAACAGGTGTTCATCAGGGAAATCGTCATTAACGGGAGGGTCTTGCGATCCGGTAGGTAATTCAGAAATGAGCTCAGCGAGGGCTAAGCCTTTCTTACTTTTTGGGGTGAAAAATTCAAGGTCAAATTCCTGAAGAATAATAACCCAACGGGCGTACTTTCCAGTGAGGATACGACAACTCAAAAGGAAAGCCATAGGGTTGGAATTTGTCACAACCTTGGTGGAGCGCAGGAGGATATAATGACAAAGTTTTTGGACTGAGAACACAACAGCCAGTGCTAATTTCTCGTCATAGGAGTATGAGACAGGGGGTCCCACAAGGTTCTTACTGACATAGTAGATCACATGCTCAATGCCATGGTCATCCTCTTGTATAAGGACTCCAGCGACCGAATAGGTGGAAGCGGAGATATATAGGATGAAGTCCCGATTAAAGTCGGGAGGGCGAATTAAGGGAGCAGATGTGAGAGCCTGCTTGAGGGCATCGAAAGACTCGTGAGCATAGGTATCCCAAACAAATGGGATGTGAGAGCATAGGAGTCGAAGGAACCCATGTGCGGTGGTGGCATAGTCAAGGACGAACCGACGAAGAAAATTAGCTTTGCCTTGGAGGCTTTGGAGCTGGCGGAGGGTACGCGGGATGGGGAGTTCAAGAATGGCTTGAACTTTCAAAGGGTCAAGAGTGATACCATCCTTAGACACGATGAAGCCTAGGAGACAGCCAGCAGGAACGCAAAAAACGCATTTCAACGGGTTAAGGCGGATATTATACTTGCGACATCGGAGAAAAATGGTGCGCAGATCGTGTAGGTGTTGCGCCCGATGCTTAGAACGCGCCGTGAGGTCGTATAAATAGGCAAGGATAATATGAGCTAAGTCGTGGAAGCAATAAGACATGGCCCGTTGAAAGGTGGCGCCGGCGTTTTTCAGGCCGAAAGGCATGACCCGGTAAGCAAAAGTTCCCCACGGACTAATGAACGCGGTTTTTAGTTGATCAGCAGGACGGATAGCAATTTGGTTGTATCCGGAGAACCCATCCATAAAGGATAGGACCTCATGCCCCGCACACTCGTCAATGATTTGGTCGATGAACGGTGTGGGGAAGTTGTCTTTGGGACAAGCTTTGTTCAAGTCGCGAAAGTCCGTGCAGACACGAATGGTGCCTTGTTTCTTGAGAACGGGAACGGGGTTGGACACCCAAGTGGTGTATTCAATGGGGTAAATGAAACCAGCCTGCTTGAGCTTATCGATTTCGGCTTTGATAGCGTCACGTTGGGAAGGATGAATGGGTCTCATCTTTTGTCGGACTGATTTGGCATCAGGCCAGGTGTCGATATGATGTTCGACAATGGCAGGATCGAGTCCGGGCATTTCAGAATAGGACCAAGCGAAGATATCGCGGAATTCTTTGAAAAGCTTGGTGTAAGCTTCAATTTCTTCCGGGGTGCATTGGGCTCCCAAGGTGATGTATTCTTCTACTCTGGTTTGACTGAAATGTCAATTTTGATGGTAGACGAGATATTGTCCATGTTTCCTTCTTCGAAAGCATCAGGTGCAGGGATAGGGTTTTTGAACCAATCGACTGCATGAGGAATGAAGTCTTTGGTTTCCACAGCGTATTGGTCATGGGACTGCTGTGGGAGGAAATATGCGCGATGGTGCATATCATCCCAGGGAAAGTCGGGGTTGGTCATGGCTTCCATAATGTCTTCATCAGATTGGAAGATGGGAAGACTGGAGGAAGATGGGTCACCCGAGGAAGTAGTGGTGTGGGACAGGTCATCATGAGGAGAAGGGCTCAGATGGGCGATATCAACAGATCCAAGGCCGGCTGAGGAGCTGAGAGGATCGGTGGGTTGAATGGCCGGTGAACTATCTCTCAAGGATGATGACAGGTACAAAATGGTGGTTGAGGGCTCCGTTGGCTTAAGAGCGGGAGGAGGAATGTGAATGGGGGTAGGAATGTCCTCGGGTCCGGTCGAAACGGCCTTGAATTGGCGGTACATGTCCAAGGAGGAACGATACTCATCAAGGCGGGGACAGAGGTGGGTGTAATGGCCGTGAAAATCGCACAAGGCACAAGGGTGGTTTGTGCGCAAGTGTTTGAGTTTTGGGATAGAGTCGGGGATAGTGACGTAAACTTCTAGGATGTCAGAGTCTGGAAACGTCTCATTGACCAGAATCTTGAGGTGTGGCAATTCAGGACACATATGGGTGGCGTGGCCGACGATATCACACAAAGCACAACGGATGGCGGGTTTTGGTGGTCGCGGAGGGGTAAGAGTTGTCGGGGCGGCCTGGTCCTGAGGGCTTGCCCCCTTACGAGCTTTGCCTTTCTTTCCGGGGGCGGGTCCTACAGGGGTAGGGTCCTGTGGGGGTGCGGGGGGCCCGGAGGAGGAAAGGGGAACCGGTTGAACCGGTGTCAAAGCCAGGTAAGGTTTGGGGTGACCGGGAGGGGTGGCGGCTGGGGGATCAAGGTACCAGACCGGAATGCCCAAGGTCAGGTTGGGAAGAGAGAGGGTGGCCATGACGGGGACAGAATATACTCCAGGGGGGGGAGCCAGGAAGGGGATCTGTCCAGCAGGGTAATGACCAGGAGGTACGGCTCCGAGATGGTTAAGGCCAGGGGGAACCGAGCCAGGGGGATAAAGGGGTTCAGGGATACCAGCTGTAGGAGGGGTGCCAGAAGGGGGAGGTCCGGCTGGCGGAGATATATGGCTAGGAGCGGGTTGCGGAGGGTGAAGGGGTGGTTGCGGACTAGCCGAAGCAAGTCGTTTGAGGGTGACCTGAGACGATTGCATCATGCAAACATTTGACAAGCTGGGATCAGGGATAGGAGGAGGGGGAAGACAAGGAAAGGTTCCAAGCAGAGAGGAGTCCTTGTAAACGCCGGGGGAGACACTGGTCAAGGAATCGACGGTTTGCCTGTTGGCTACAGAAGAGATGGTGGTCTCAGGTGAGGCCTGAGAGGGAGGCTCATGATATGTCAACTGGTCAATGGTGACTATCTTCCCATTATGGGGGAAAGACATCTTGCGAAAGATCGCGGATGGGACAGCAGACATAGCATAGGTGTAGCTTCGCCCCAAAAGAATGTTGTAGTCTAGTGGGGCGTCAATGACTTCGACGTCAACGCAAACAGTCTTACCGGCGAGGGTGATAGGGCAATTACGAAACAAGCCAATGGGCTGGGAGGCATGACCGTCCCACGCTCTTAGGGTGATCGTGGAAGGGGCCAGCTCAGTGGATCTGAGTTGCTTCCAAACCGAAGCGGACATCACGCAGGTGGATGCCCCCTCGTCAATTATACACCGGGAAACGATGGCGTTCCGTATCTTGACTGGGATTTGGAAGGCGACGGAAGGAGGGAGGGGAGGGTGTTCCGATTGAGTGGCGTCGAAAACAATCATTTGGTCGTCAGCAGGATCTATAGCGCCCACGGCAGATAGTAGAGCCTTCTTTTGGGAAGGGCATGACTGGAGGAGTTCCAGTGTGGAAATGGCAGCAGGGGACTGTGCCAAATCATCTACTATGCTATATGACTGAGCGGTTCGACCGGAAGCAGCATTTCGGCGTAATGGTCCCTTTGGAATCTTTGGATGAACCTCAACTTTGGGTTGAGGGATGTGTAAGGGACCATTGGATGTCGAAAGAGGCTCTGCAGAACCTGGAGAGGGAGACTCGGGAGCAGACTGAGCAGGAGGCTTGGGGTACTGGCGAGACCGAGTTTGAAGGTGAGGATCGACGGAGGGGTTGGGATCAGAATTCATCATAAGGATCTGGTAATCAGAGGAACCAGAAAGGGAAGGGGGGGCAGCTACCTGGTTATCAGGTGGTTGGGTAGCCACGAATCCTTGCTGAGGGAAAGGATCGGTAAACACAGCTGGCTGGGTAGTGGCCACATTAGGGGGAGCATGAGGGGAGGCGTGTTGTCCGCGCAATGTGGCTTGAGACTCCCACATCTGTCGCATCTGGGGTAAGAGGGGACAATCGTGGGTGTAATGACCATAAACACCGCAACACGAACAGGGCTTGTTGGTGTGAAGCGGCCTGTCCGGCTTGGGCTGACTGCCCGGCTGCTGGTTGCCGGTGCTAGGGTCGACACCGGAATTAGGTCCTCGGGTACCAGGGGCAGATTGGTTTTGGTTGCCTCTCCGCCTTCTTTGAGAAGAAGGGGGATTAGTCGTGCCCTGCTGTGCAAATACTTGCCCTGGAGGGGGCTGTAGGTGCTGTTGCTGGGGTTGAGGAGGCAAGGGAGGAGGAAGCGCATATGCTGGAGGAGCTGGCACACCAGGCTGCGGATAAGGGTAATGGGTAGGGTGGGCAACATTAGGATAAGCAGGAGGTATGCCGTATCCTGGATACATGTTACCGGGAGGGGGAAAAGTGCCGGAGGAGCTGGCCCCTCCCTGAGGGAGACCATAGCCCATAGGAGGTTGGGCGTATGGATGAGAAAGGGCTCCAACGATACCGTCGGCGGAATGAGATTCCCCCGGGGCGTTAGCGCCACCGGGCCTGGGGATGTCAGGAAGAATGGTATAAACATAACCAGACTGAGCGTAGATCAGGTCATATTTCAAAGCTATTTGGAGGGCGGCTTCTTCAGTTTGAGGAAAATGGGAGGCGACATCTTTGCCGATGGGAGCGGGTAGGGTGCGCAGGAACCAGTCCATGTAAACCCGATCTTCGAAGGGAGGGGCTCGACATAAGCTCTGTCTTCGTCGCCATTCCTGAACATGGGCGGAAAGGCGTGTTGAAGAGGCTTGCTTAAAGGAAGTCAAGAGCTCTGTGCCACTATCGTATCGGAGAGGGAACTGGAAGTACGACAAAAAGGCTTGGGCAAGAGTCTCAAAGGTGGTATGGGTAGAGGTGGCTTGTTCAACATACCATTTAGAAGCTTCGCTGGTAAGCGTGCGTTGGAACAAACGAAGACGGATGGAGTCATCAGTAATGGAATTGGAGGAACACCACATATGGAAAGATCGGACATGATTGGTTGGATCTTCTCCATTAAGGCCCTCAAACTTAGGGATGTCTGAGGGGAGCTTGGTTGGCATAGCGGGCCAGTTAGCATTGTGGTGAATGGGGTCATTGATCAGCTGATGGAAATCGGGGAGGCTGAGGCCTGCAATGTACGGCAGCACAGGGGTGGCCGGGGTAGTTCCTGTGGCGGTTCCGCTAGTAGTAGGGCCGACATTGGGGCCGGGAGAACCGCTAGCGTTAGGCCCTGGACCAGACATGGTGAAGGGGGCAGGAGAACCGGGAGGAGAAGGAGGACCCGAGGAATCAGGGGAGGAGTCGGAGTGCGGACTCGAAGATGGACTGGCTCGACGACGGCGGTGCGGAGCAGGTCGATCAACCGGAAACTGAGGGTGAAGGCCAAGAAGTCTCCGGGAAAGGCGCCTTGGGGGCGCAATGATGACAGGAAGAAGGAAACCGACAGGGGCAAAAGGGGACAGAATCAATTACGGTCAAGGGCAGAAAAGGTGCAGTGACAATTGATTTTAGAGTCTTTGCCAGGCGGTGTTAACCAGGTGCTTCTTCACTTAGGGTCAGTGTGTGGCGTGCGTTAATTTTAATTTTTAAACCCTTTTCGTTTTGAGAGCAAGAAAAAGTGTGCTGCGTAACTGAAAACAAATCTGCATAGAACAATATAGATTGCTGAAAAGACAGAACATTTAACAGCTAACAATGCATCAATCAAACCCAAAGAGGCGGGCTTCTCAAAACTACTCTAAAAGAGGGCAAAAACCAAGTCGAAACACACATAAAAAGAGCTCGACAGATCTAGGGTCAAAAAGGGACAGGGATCTGGAGAATAAGGCTGCTGGAAAGGGGTGCAGATCACAGCCAAGAGACAGAGGCAAGGTGGCTGGAAAAGGGAAGGAAATCAGCAAAAACCGGAGGGGGTGAGGCGGAGGCCGTCAAAAGGAGGTCCAAACAAAACGACAAGAGGTGATTTGAAAGGAAAAGAGGCTGATTTCAAAGGATCTGAAAGGGAGGTAACAGATCTGGAACAGAGGGGGGATGAAGCTCTGAAACCGACGGCTGAAACAACTAGAAATCTTCCACAAAACGTGGAGGGTACTAAAGCCCTAAGGGGCTGGGTTCCCACTTAGATGAGTAAAAAAAGATCAGATCTTGGTCAAGGCGGGCTGAGACAGAGGCTGGAAGACCCTGACAGAAGCTGCAGTAGAACACAAAAAAATTGCAGAAAAAATGCTGGAAAAAAGGCAGGTCGCAGTTTCTGACCTGATCTGAGTGCAGGTCGCAGAAAACAGGCTGAAAAGTGCGACCTGGAGGTCCAGGTCGCAGGTTTAGGGCCAAAAAGTGCGACCCCCCTGTTCCGGTTGTCTCGGCGGCATATTTTCAGAAAAGTTGTCGTCTCAGTTGCGGCTGGTGTCGCTTACCTGCGCAATAGGGCCAGAAACACACGGAAGTTAGAAATTTTAAGTTTTTAGGGTTTATGTGAGAAAAATGACATAAAAAGAGGAAAACTAAGCAGCTGAAAAGAAGCCCTAGGGCCTGAAGTAGCTGGATATGCAGGAATATGAAAAACGACAGCGGTCGTAATTTAAAACCCGTGTGGAGTCACCATTTGTTAGTATGAATTCTTCGTCGAAGTGTACGAAAAAGAACCACTTTAGCTACGCATAACTAATAGCCCTAACAACAATAATGGCTGCAAAACATCTTCAGATCTGCAATTAGTGGTTAAAGTGCTGCAACAAACAGATCTATAAATGGAAAGACATTAAGCGGTAAAGTAAAGAGTTTGCTCCATGCATCCAACAGACAAGACAAGAACACGATTTTTGAATGAATTTTTATATTACAGGGCACCTGGGAGGAAACAAGAAGGTGTATCCGGATCTCCTCAATGGGATGGGTTCTTTGTAGTCCTCAGCACTTCAGATCTAAGCTTTCTCTCTCTTGTAGATGTAGAAAACCCAATGCAGAAAGTAGAGCTCAATGGGAGCAAATGGTAGAAATGAGACCAAGTGTATAGATCCAGAGTGATCTAGTAGGCAACAAAAGGTGAAGAATGATGGGGAAAACCCTCCTATTTATAACAAAATATTGGGTCATTCTAGATCTTGGTGCATGATTAAAATAATGTTAATAAAATCTAGATCCACCTCTACGGAATATTTTATTATTATTTGTTGGAGGGAAAGGGTGTTTGACTTGGGTCAAATCCCTTGATTAGTGAAGAATAAATAAATAAATGATTTATTTATCTTTTTAAGGAAGTGGTTGGGATATAATCAAATAAATAATGATTTATTTGATTAATGGTTGTTGATTTGGTCATATTTAACAAGGAATATTATTTAAATAATTATTCCTAGAAAATAATAAGATAACTATGGGTTTATCTCATTAATTTCTTTGTTTTTAGGTTAAACATGACTGGGAATAATAATTAAATTATGGTTTAATTAATTATTCCATGAGGAAAATCAAACAAATATAGGTTTGTTTAATATTTCCTTTTGGGGTTTCCTGTTTTAACATAGTGAAAGCGGTTTTACTTAGGGTAAAACTGGTCTCACATGGTGTACTTGGGTCCATCTAATGATAAAAGGTTAGATGACCAAAAAATGGTGTAACAGATTGCCCCCCAGCGTGCGAGTGTCAGGAGCAAATCGTATGACCGAAGTACGTTGTAAGAATACAATCACTAGACAACAAAAAGGGATGTCAGAGAGAGAAATGTGAGGTAGATAGTGTGTTGAAGGACTAGACCCTGAGGAGACGAGACTCGCAGGTGCAACAAGTCTCTTTTTATGAGAGGGTACCTGTGCTGAAGGCGGCGGGGGAGGCATACCTATGCCCGCCGAGACAAAGTACAAAAGAATAGTGTGTCCAGTAACCAAGGGACCGAACCATAAAGTACAGCTGGCATAAGCAGTATCTAGATAAGAATACAATGAAGAGTCTCACATACATGTTGTGCCTGGGATAACAGCCAGGACTATTACAATAATATCTGAGTACATGAGATAAATACAACCCAAACGCCCCCTGTAAATGGGGAAGGGCTCACAAAATCTGACTGATACATGCAAATCAAGGAGGTGCTGCAAGTGGCTAAGGCCAACATCATCAAAATTTGGAGCGGCATCAAAGGCTGCAAAGAAGAGGTCATCCGGGCATGTGGGGGGCTACCTGTAGGGCCACCCCCTCATGAGGGTTGAGATATCTCACACACACCCGGGAATCATCAAGAGCTGCTGCTGGGTCACTGGACCGTCAAGTATACGAATCTCTAAGTCTTCTTTCCAATGCCATGGGTCTAACCGAATTTTGATTCTTCAAGAGAGATTTATACCCAATTTCTCGCAATGCCCTAATTATGGACTATTTCAGTAGAGTGCACTTGTACAGCGTGCCACGTGTCATTGTTTCTTCATTTGGCTCTAAACTTGATAGAGAAAAAAATAAAAACTGTTCACTATCTACCACTTTTTACGAAATTCCAATTCAATACTCAAAGAGAGAGTTATGATGATTTTACCAAGGTCACTTCTTTGAGATGAATTTCAGGAGCCTGCAAAAACCCTCACTTCCACAGATCATATCTCCAAAAATATTGCGCACCTTGATTTGAAATTTTTACCGCAGCTTCCTCAGGATTTTGGCTTCGCCTCATAAACATTTCAGCTTCTGAACCTTCGTATAAAATAAGTTAGAGCGAAAATTCCATGATGACCTGTTTCATATGGTCGAATCCCTTGCATAAGGAGGAAATGAAGATCACAATTTATATGAATGCTTAAGTTGAGAGGGGCTTCAACAAGTGAACGTGGGAGGGATTTTAGGAGCATAGAAAATATTAATTATGAATTTTCAATGACCCATGCCCCAACCCCATGGGGTTTTAGCCCACTAACTGGCGGTACAAACTTCAAACATGAATATCTCTCAAACCATGAAGAATTACATGGCATGCCATATATCAACGGAAACATCTCGACAAGTAGAAACCATCAAAAGCATTATTGACCCTGAATATATTAATTTTATAGGTAAAAATTCCCATGCAATATTGGGTTATCCCCTGGTGCTGCTTGGGTTGACATCAATGACAACTGCTGATCAACAAGGTATTGGGAAAAATTAAAAATAGTAGCAAGAGGCTGAACAGGTGTGAAAGTAGATAAAAAAACATAGTACTGAAAAATCAGCATGCTCATCTGTGAAATATCCAAGATTAAAAGACAACATGGAGATGATATGTCTTTTCCTTTCAGAAAATTTTGTAGAAGGGTATGGAGGATTTATCTTGGGAATTTCTACAAAAGAAGGCATGAAAGTCTAGAATACCTGGAACCTCTTGGGGAAGTATAGATTCAGGTGTAATTGTGTGGGAGCCTCAATGGACAAAGGAAATTCATCTGTCTGTATTGGATTTGGATCATTTGATTGATTGACTAAACAGTAATGGTAAGAAGAATTTCTTTTTTCAAAGTTTATTATGGCTCTCTGATCAGGGAAATAGCAAGATTTACATATTCTGATCACTTCTAGGCATTGTAAAGTCTGTGGGACAACATATTTTGGAAAATTAGACTCCCAAATAAAAACTTCATCAGCCTAATCTATGGATTTTTCATGGCTCCAGTAGTGGAGCACAAGAAGGTTAAATTTTGTGGCTCTGTCATTAATCTTGAAATCTTTTTCAGCCAGGGGAATGTGTTCTACATCTACAACAGGAGGTTGTAGAGGATTGACTGATACTACTGCTTTGGAAGCCATTGTTCTGTTTGATTTTACAACTAATTAAACTTTTGACTTAGAAAAAATGATTTAGGCCTGTAGGAGCACCTCTAACAGATATTTTTAGTTTGCAGACAAATTTAAGATAAAACAGGGGTTATGTATGGTCTGCAAAGGTGTAATTGATCAAATTTTTAATATTTGTGCTTAAAAACAGTTTTTGGGACCTCAAAATTCTGCAAAAGGACATTTAGGGTTTATAGAAAAGGATTTGGAAGATAAAAAGGGCTTTCTTTTAGGTCTACAGAGACTTAAAATTTCTTCAATTAAGTAAACTGCATTCTCTGTGATAAAAATACACTTTCAAGATCTCATAATTCTGTAAAAGAATGCTTAGGGTATGCAGAAAATGATTTTGGAAGGAAATAGGGCTTTCCTAGTCTTCTAGTACTCCTAATTTGATTTAATTACTGATTACTTTTTTTTAGATAAAAAACAAGCCTTTTTTTTAGGAATACCTGGGAAAAACGAAGATTTTGGTCTGCAAAAGGGTTTCTAAAGTTGCAGAAGGCTTCTCTGAGGCTTTAGAGGTCTTTATAAGCTTCAATTTGGTTCTGCAATGTACTATAGCGGTAATGTCATTGAATTTTGATGGTAAAGACTTGGAATAAGGTCAGTTGCGTGATCTTTGGCTCAAAAAAAGGTAAGCAATGTTCCTTCTGCGGAAAAATGTAACTGAAATGGTAAAAAAGGCTAACAAAGGGTGGCATATATGCATTTTAAACCAAAATTGTTTCGCATTAATGCGCGGTCATTACAAATGAGCAGGTGGTTTGACAACGGTTGGATGAAACTACTAAGCAGTTTTCGCACTATACAAAGTGTTCGGGTGGTATAGTTCTGATTGATGCGATCAAATAAAATGGTGTCATGTAGCAGGGAGGAAAGACCCACAAACCGCACATTTCGCATGGTTGGGGTGTAGTTAAAATTTGGGTAAAGGAATTCATGATAGGTGGTAATGGCCGTCGGAACTGATCGGTGAAGATCTAACGGTTGGGAGGATGCGACGAAGTATTGGGGTTTTAAAAGGTCTGGGGCCTAGTACTTTAAGTTGTGTGGTAGGTTATATTGTATATGATCGTGGTTTTAAAACAATATAGCCAATGGGGTTTGGGTAAGTGGGGCTTTATAACAGGTGGGGATAATATAAACCATAGTTTAAGAATAAAATGTGGGTCCAGACATATAACATGTGGGGAATTTTATACCATATGTTAAAATAAAATAAGGGTTGGGAATAATATAGTAAGGATTTAATATGTAACGGGATAAAAGGTATAATGGGATTTAATACATTGTGTTAAATGTTAATATCTAAAAATGTGAATAATTGTGGGATTTGTATAATACACTGAGTTTAACTTTAAAACTGCTATGGGGAATGGATTTCTTCACTGTGGAACCCAACATAACACCTTTTTAAAGAAATACTTACGATAAATGTATTTTTGGGTTTTTAATATATTTTTGAATAAATGGAAATTAGTTAAAGGGATTTTACTTTTCCAAAGGAAAAAAATGTGTTTTAACCTAGGAAAAGGGGAGTTTGTAAGAAAAAATGAGTGATAATGAGAAAAAAGGGAAAATGAAGCAGAGGGGGTATTTTTACAAGAGGAATTATTTCTTAAGGAAGTTAGTAAATGAAATACCAAATTTTCTTATCTCCATGCTTGTGAAAACTGCTTCTACTTACCCATCTGCTATCCTAATGTTTTTTCTTCATTTACATGGGTGCATTTGAGCTTGCAGACCCTTATTCATTTTTCTTTTAAACAGAAAAATAACTAATTCTACCCTTATTCCTTCTAAGGGCTCAGATTAAACTGTTGAGCTCCTTATTATTCTCTACCTAACTACTAATATTCCAAGATTAAATTGTTTAGCTAGATCTTTATCCTCTATCTAACAACATGAAATTTAAAGCATGAAAGGTCAAGATTACGTTGTTTAACCTCCATGTATTGTGGCATTTTTAACAAGCTGCACACAATATTTATTTTGCAGTAAAAGTAAATAGTAGTGGCATTTGAATTTGCATCACTTTTATGATTTATTTTTATCTCTTTTTTGTTTGGGGTTCATTTTCATATTTTTTTTAATCTTTTTTCTTTCAAGTCCTTTGATTTTTATTTTAGGACTTTTACCCTCTTTACATTTTTTATTTTTCCAATATGGGAAAAAAAATTGCAGAAAGAAAAGTATGTACATATTACAAGACTAATCAGAGTAAATTCAAAATTATGAATCCTATTATTATAGGACCCTAACAGTGGCTCCACATGGGGATGGCATTTCCTATTGAAATGTCAAGAACTTTGGGAATAGTAGCCTTTTAATTTTGACTGTAATGGCCTTGAAACTGTTTTCTGAGCTCTGAATTATTCATATTTATGAAATTTTGTCTTTAAAATCTTAGGGAATTCTTCGGGGAACTACTATTATTCTGGGAATAGTAATGCTTCAGCATTCTACCATTGATACTTCCACCTGGAATATCTGATCCATCCAAATCCTTCAAAAAGAATGCATTCTTACCTCTGTAACCATAAATGACATAAGGGCCTTTCTATTATAAATCAAATTTCCCAAGTTTACCTTTCTCTTCTCTCCTGGAATCCCACTTAAAAACTTTTTCACCTATATAAAAATCAACTTCCTTAGTCTTCTTGTAAAATATATTTTTAATATTTTCTTGAACAACTTGAGACTTGAGATAGAAATATTCCCTGGTTTTTTTCAAGTGTATGGTTTTATTTATCCTTCTTTGGATATCACTGGTTTCTACCTACAGTTCTTGTATTATTTTCATTTCTGGTACTCCTAAAGAAGATGAAAAAAAAACATCCATCCCATAAACCAGCTGATGAGGGGATGTACCAATGGACTTCTTTGTGGTAAGTTTGTTTTCCCATAAGGCATTCACTAACCTTTTGTTACAAGTTTTCTTATTGTCTTCTAGTAGTTTCTTGATGATATTCACAAGGCTTTTACTGGAGAATTCAGCAAGACCATTACCTTGAGGGTAATAAGCAGTGGAATGGCCAAGGGTAATGCAGTATTTATTACAAAATTCAGTCATATTTTTGGACTTGAAAGCAGCTGCATTATCAGTAATGAGCTTCTGGGGAATCCAAATCTAGACAGTATATTATTTTATAAGAATGAGATTATGACACTATCAGTGGCTTGCCTAGAAGGTATGGCCTCTATCCACTCAGTTAAATAATCTGTGGCTATCAAAATCCATATGTGTTGGGCTAATGAGGGAGCGTGGATTTCACCAATGAAGTCAATACCCCATTGCTGAAATGGCATTCCTATGGAGATGGGTTTAAGGGGTAAAGGTAGTAGCTTTTTATTCCCTTCAAATATTTTGCATTTGTGACAGGAGGTCACATAATTTTTCACATCTACAAATAGTGTAGGCTAGTAAAAACTAGCTCTCAAGATTTTATCTACAGTTTTCTTCCAGTAAAGGTGTCCTCCATAGTCACCTGCATGAAACTCTTCCATAACTTTATCAACTTCATCTTTAAGCAAAAAATTCAACAAAATGCCACTATGATATTTCCAAAACAATGCATTATCTATGATACAAAATTTCATTGCCTTTAACTTTAAAAATGTAGCTTTAGTTCTTGATAATTTAGGAGGAGCTTGTAAATTTAGTAATACAAATATGATATATGCATACCATGGTGAGTCTGAAAAGGATTCACTAATCTGTGGAGTCACCATCAATTCCTGATCATCTAATTAGGAAATAAAATTTATATCTAAAGCATGACAGTTTGATTCAGCCATGAGTTTGGCTAAATCTTTTCCTTTAATGAGTTTGGTGGGCCTAATTTCTATGTCATATTCCAAAATGGTGGCAATCCATTTGCCTCTTTTATCATTTGGCCCATTCTGAGTTACAATGACCTTCACAACTGAATTTGGAACATAAGCAATGATATGTGAATACAGGATGTACACTCTAATGTCTTTAATAGCCTTCAGTAAAGCTAGAGCCAACTTTTCCATTATGTTATACTTTAAAGTGGCATATATAAGTGATTTGCTGAAAAAAAGCAATGGGATGCTCATAGCCTTGATCATCCTTCTGCAGTAAGACTGCAGAAATAGTATGTTCTGAAGCAAAAGAAAAAATAATGAAATCTTTTTTGAAATTAGGACTTATTAGGACTGGTGTTCTTGTCAAGGCTTGTTTGATTGATTCAAATGATTATTTGGCCTCCATAGTCAATTTAAGTACTGAGTCTTTTTTCAACATGTTATTGAGTTCTCTAATTATTTCTGCTAAGTTTGAAATGAATCTTCTGAGAAAATTGATTTTACCTAAGAAAGCCTACAATTATTTAATACTCCTAGGATGGCTTATGTTCAGAATGGCCTCTATTCTAGTTGGGTCTATCCTAATTCCCTCTTTTGACATAATATGCCCTAATAGTTTGCCTTCTTCAAGTCCAAAAAGATTCTTTTTAGGATTTAAAGAAATGCCAAATTTCTTGCATTTGATAAACACTTGTCTTAGGTGATCTAGATGTTCATTATCAGTTTTTGAAAATACAGTTATATCATCTAGATAGATCACTAGAAAATCATGAATTTATTTAGCAAAAGCTATATCCATAGCTCTCTGAAAAGTGGCTCCTGCATTCATTAATCCAAAAGGAATGTTCACATACATGAAAGTACCCCAAGGAGTAGTAAATGCAGTCTTTGGTTGGTCTTCTGGCTAAACTAAAATCTGGTTACATCCAGAGAATCCATCAATTAATGAAATCCTGGAAGAACCAACCACCCTCTGTAAAATGTGATCCATCTAGGGTAGAGGGTAGTTATCTTTTAAGGACACTTTATTTAAATTCTGGAAATCAACACACAGTCTGATCTCCCTTATCTTCTTCCTAGTGGGAACTAGGTTTGAAACCCAATCATAGTATTTGATAGGTGCAATTATCTAGCTTCATACATTCTCTTAACCTGTTTTTCAATTAAAGGCACTAAAACTGGATTTATTCTTCTAAGCTTTTGTTTGAAAGGTTTTTTATCTTCTTTTATAGGTATTTTGTGTTGTATTATGCTAGTGTCATAAGATTTTAAGTCCTCATAACTCCATGCAAATACATCCTGAAATTCCTTAAACAAAGCCATGTATTTCAATTTTTCTTCTTGAGGTAAGGCTTTTGAAAGTTTGATTAGTTTAGGCCTTGTTTTGTTTCTATATTGCATTCTTCTATATCATATCTTAATGGTTCCATCATTGGTTTTCTTATAACATTATTTGAATCAAAAAAGATCTTATAAAGGGGCTAATCCCTTAGGTAAAAATTTATTCTTAAGGTTTAAAATGTTAGAATCATCATCTGCTAATTCTTCAATCTCTACCTTTTATAAATTATTTGTTTCTACTTGAGTGAATTTAGTGGGTTTGCTGAAATCTAAGTTATATACATTTATCTCACTGTCTATTTTATCATCTACTATACAGTTTGTGTCTATGTTACAATTCTAAAATTCTCCCACGACATTCATGAAATGATAAATGTGTTCATCTTGTGAAAAAAAATGCCAACATTTTAAATTATCTGGTATTGTAGGCCTGCGTTTAACTTCTGATGTATATTGATGATTTGGTTGAAAAGGCAGATTACATGTACTAGAAAAAGTTTCTAAACTATGTGCTTGTATGTTTTGTTTTCTAGGATTTATAGCAAAGTCACACGCAAGCAATTCTTTCATTAGATCTAAAACGGTTTCTCTATATTGGCTTAATATAGGATTATACACTGAATGTTGGAAATATTGTCATTGATGGAAAAGGAATTGGCAAAGACAAGAGCAGCACCTAAACTATCCATAAGGCAAAAGAGACAGAGAGGTAGCAGAGGTAGCAGATGAAACAGAGGAATTAGAGACAGAGCAGTAGATTTGAATTAGGGGTTTAATACAGTTTTCAAAGGAGATGACAAAAGGGAGAGCTGCTAGGAAGAGACAAGGTAATAGATTGAAGGAAAAATTGAATATCTGGCTAAGATTTGTATATGTTAATGAAGAACTATGGAATTGTGAGTAAATCTGGAATATATATGACCTGTGTGATCAATTTCATAATGGGCAGAGGATACCTACGGTGCCCGGAGAAGAATGAAATCATTGTTAGGGATATGTGTATTATATGTGTATTGACTGATGTAATTCTTGTGTGGAATCCCCTAAACCTCTGTATGAGTCTTTGCGTATGGAATTAAAAGTGAAACCCTGTTGAGGAATCATGGTGGTAGGATTCGAATTCCAGGATGAGACCTTCTTGTAATGAAGAACTAGCTTAGTTTGATATTTTCAGTCGTGGAACTACTTGGTTGAATATATGAGGGGCTCTCAAGGCATTCAGTGTATCCATTGAAGAACTTAATGGTGGCAGAGATATGATGTTTTTGAATGTACAGGTAGAAGCGGAACTGTGACAGGATAGAACTCCGAAATGGAAGGTTGATATGTTATATATATCATAGCAGAATTGAAGAATGACATTGAATTTTCACGAGTTAATGTTTGTAAGGAAATCCCGTCAGAAGAGAACTACATTTGTTCGTTGATTATTGGAAATCTTGCCAAAGATAGACCAGAGTTATAGCGCAAACCCAGACTAACCCTTTGGATTCATGAACAGAACCTTGAGAAAAGGGCGGAACCACGAAGGAGGAACAGTGAAGGCGGTTTATGGTTTTCATCGCACCGCTTTCAACGGGCAAGCGGTATTCAAGAGGTGGGGAGCGATTCCATAGAACGGGCGACACGCGTCCTTGTATGATTTTACAAAACCACTTTTCAATGTG
The DNA here is from genome assembly GCA_034641835.2 of Pinus albicaulis. Lineage (NCBI taxonomy): Eukaryota > Viridiplantae > Streptophyta > Pinopsida > Pinales > Pinaceae > Pinus > Pinus albicaulis. The sequence goes on from CM076569.1 coordinate 654,346,626, forward strand.
TGTCGTCGCGCGTTATAGTTCAACCCATGATGCCCAGCGATATCGTTGAGCGTCGTTGATCTGGGAAGGGGTCATCGGACGGTTGTCATTTGTTGAAGGTGCGCAAATATTAACACAGGTATGTCGGGCCATCGCACGTTAACGATCGGCATCAGAGGTCAAGCGACATGCATATACGTCATTGATCTAGAAGCTTGCTAATATAACGGTGATCAGACGCTGGACTTGTGAAAATTTTACCTATGGTACCATGTGCGTATTTGATTGGCTATTGAATATATTTGTGGGCTCGGGGTCAAAGGTTTACCATATTATTTGAAAGGGTTAAAATGCGAAGGGTTAAATTTAATCCTAAAGTTCTGTTCAAAATTGTAAATATAGTTATTTATGAATTTCTTCAAATTGATAAATAAATTAAAAAGAAATCAAAGAGGTACGTAAGGGTGCTAAAGGAAATACTGTTCAGGAATACCATTAGTAATTGAATGGTTTTGACCCATGGTTTTAATAAAGGAGAAAACTATATAAGGTGATGAGAATTATGAAGAATGAGGGGTGTGCAAAAGGGTTGATAATAAACAAATCTATTTTAGAGATATCTGTATGAAAAAACTATGATATATATGAATTTATGGAGCACCTGTGAATATGATGATTGATCAAGATATTTAAATCAGATGATGATTAATTTCTGGTTCACTCGACTGACGAAATCATGAAGAACGTATAAGAGTTGTGAATGAATACTTCACTCTGAAGTATATCTGTATGGAATGGGTAATAGATTGTTGAATTAAGGATGCACCTCTGAAGAAATTGAATAAATCTGGTGGCCTGCAAGGTATGTTATGTGGAAGTGGATGAAGCATGGTCTAGAGTGATGCTGAGGGTTGATGCCTTTAGTAAGGGGGTTGTAGCTCCCTTCCAGTGGTAGCTGGTAAACGAGAACAGGGGGTTGTAGCTCCCTTCTAGGAAGGGCTGGTAAACGAGAGAAGGTTGTAGCCTTCTGCAGCTGGGTGCCTGCGTGCTGGTATGAGTCTGCACCAGCATAAAATTGTAAGAAGTTTTCTCTATAATAAATATTGAAGACTAATATTACAGCAGCGGTGGTTTTCTCCCGAATTGGGTTTCCACCTTAAATCCTGGTGTTCATATGTGTTGTTTATGTTTGATGATTTGTTCTGTTATTTCTGTTCATGCTTAATGCTTATCTGATGCAATGCTCTAAGTAAAGACATAATAAGATATCTGGACATACATTTTGGATGCAATATTGTAACATATGGTTTTAAGAGAAAGAAAAGAAAAAAATTCCAGCCCTAAATACTGATTCAGCCCCCCTCTCAGTATTTTTCCTATCACGGAATATTCTCCTCTAATATATTTTATAATTAAATCAAAGTCTCCCATGATAGAAACTCTTTTGCCTCCTAAATTTCTAACAATCTGCAATCCTAAAATCAAATCTTCATATTTAGCCATGTTGTTTTTACATTTGAAATTTAATCTAAAGTCATGACCTTTTGCATGATTTTTTTCCACGTTATGTATCTAAACTCCTACTCCTACTCCTAATTTTTTCACTGATCCATCAAAATCTAAATGCCACATTGATTCATGAAATATTTTTTCACTGTGTGGGTATTTCTCTTTCTGTTTCAATTCAGTGTTGTTCTCTATGCCAGTTTTAGAATTACATAAAATGAAGGAGTCCATATCAATAGGTGTAGAATAAATCATATAGTTTCAAGATCTTTCTACACTACTAACCATTTACTTCATTAATTTCTCTTTGTAAAGTTTCTTAGGTTGGCCAAAAACTGATATTGTTGCATAAGACATGTCTAGTTCTAGAGATCCCTACAGTTTAGCTCCTAGCATGAGCGAGATAACAGCATTCCATACTTAGGAGGGATGTCAGCTACTACAATATCCATGACAAATATTTTTCCAGGGTATTGAACTAAAGTAACACATAAATCTTTGATTAAGCCTATACATTTCACTTTAGTGGAATCAAATGAGAAGAGATCTTTATAAGGTCTAATGATTTCTAAATTCAAGGTTTCCATTATTGATTTTGGCATTAAATTATGAGAGGCACTTGAATCTAGCATTTCATTATGTAAAATATGATCATGAACAGTCAAGCTAATGTAGAAAGGAGGAACTCCTCCTTCTTGGTGTTTTCCATTAACTTCAGGACCAAATATTAGTTCTGATTGGTCATCACTTAAATTTACAGAGTCTTCTCCATCATTCATATTTAAAGTCTTAGTGATATGTGATTTGTATAGATCATGTTTAACCAATTTTTTTGAAGGAATTGGTATCTTCATTTGGCAATTTCAGCTTGGATGTTGAATGGTGCTTGTGATTTTCCTAACTGAATTATTTCCTCTTTTGTAACTACAGTTTGGGTATGTTTATCTTCTTTTTCTACAGTTGGTATTTCATTTTCTGTTTGTATTTCCACTGTTTTATTGCTTTTAATTTTATTTTCAGGGACAGTTTGAGATGCAATGGAATATTTGGCAGGTTTTGAGGTTTCAACAACTGTTTTGGAAACAGTTGTTTTAGGATCTGCTGATTTTAGATCTGCAACAGATGTTTTTGGATCTAAAATTGTTGTTTTAGCATAATTTTTTGTCTTATCAACAGCAAATTTTTGAGTATCAACTTAAGTTTGAACATCAATATCTGTAATGTCAACAATTTTAGGATTGGGTATAATTTTGGGACTTGAAATTTTCTGTTTTGAACTAGAGTTTTGCAGGATTTCCCTAGGGAGGATTTGCAAAACTTTAGTGGTAGGAGACTCTACTATTTTCTTTGTTTGAGTTTGGGTAGTTTTCTTAGTAGGGGCTTCTATATTTTCTTTGCTCCTAAGGTTATATTGCTTATGAACTTCATTAATTGCAAACTCATAACCTTTCTTGTAATCAAAAGACTCACCAGAATCTAATTGTATTTTTTGTAATTCATATAACTCATGTTCTTCTTGTGTAAAAAAAATGGTGCTATCATCATTAATTCCCATTAGATTGATCTTAGTGTCTTCATCATTTTTTTTTGGTGAGAACTTTCAGCATAGTTCTCTTGGAAAGGTGGTCTTATTGTTTGATCAGGTGTTGATTCTCTAGATTTACCAATGTTGGTGTTTTTCCTAAAATTTGGATTTCTTATTTGAGATCCTTGTTGTTGGTTATCCCAGTGTGGACTCCTTTCTATTTTATCTAACCTATCCATCATTATTTCTAATTTTTTTTCTAAGTTATCTATTTTCAAATCTCAGGTTGATGTTTCCTCTTTTTTTGTCACTCTTCTTTCATCTCTTAATCTATCTTTCTTGGCTAACAAGTTTTCCTCTACACTTGCAACATTACTTTGCATCTGCTCTATGGTTTCTGGGTTTCTCTCTCTCAGTTGGTAAGCCATATCTGTATCAAATCCATCAGGGAATGTAATAAGGGCAGAGTCTGGAGGAGGTTTAAGACTAGCAAGGATTGCATTGTAGATATTGTTATATCTTGTACAATAGTCTTGAATTGTTTCATTTGGTGCTCTTTTTATGTTTTCAAATTCAAAAAAAAAATTATGGATTCTTCTTTTCCTCCCATCTATTAAGGAAAATTCTATGGAAAGCAGCTAAATCTGCAATACTACAAGTAGGAAAACCTTTAAACCACTTCCTAACATCACCAGCTAAAGTTTGAGCAAAAAGTTTCATTTGAACATCAACATCATCTAGTTCATGTAATTAAAAGTAGTCTGTCATTTTATTAACATGCTATTGTATAGTGTAGTGATTTTTTCCATCAAATTGATGGATTTTTCTTTTGTAGTCTTGGGGCATGGCATTTAGAGGGGCTTGTAGGACCAATGGGGCATATCTGACACCCATGGCTTGGATTCTAGCTTGGCTAGGAGGTAAGTTTGAAGTACTTGGTGATGAAGTTGAGATACTTGTAGATGAGGTTGAAGTACTTTCTTATGAGGTAGGAACTCTTGAAGATGTAGTTGGGATGCTAGTAGATGTACTGGGAAATGTGGTTGAAGTACTTAAAAATGCAGCAACAGTGCTAGAGGATGAACTTGCAATATTTTAAGATGGAAATAAAACTCTAGGTTGAAGTGGAAGCCTAGGAAAGAAGGATTATGTGGACTGAAGTGGGTGGAAATAATAGATGAGGTGGTAGTAAATAAGGATGAACCTATAGATTCTAAATGACTGGTAGAAGGCTTAGGGGTATAGGCTGATAAAGCATTCAATTCAACTGAATGTTGCAAATAAGCTTCATCAATGTCCTTAATAAAAGTTGCAATTATAGCATCAAGTTTATCATAAACTTCTAATACTTTTTCATCTGAATCTAGTGAAGCAGTTTCCTTCTTACTTTCAATGAATGAAATGAAATTAGGATCTATTACACTATTATGTATGTCACTTTCAGATTTAGTTCTAAACAAAGCTTGTTCAAAATCTAGATCAAATTCAATGTATTGTAACTTGATAATTATTTGGAAGAGAATTTGCTTTGATCAATGAATTCTTATTACCTAAACTTTCTACTTTTTTGTTTTTCTTTACAATTTCTGTCAGGATTATCTACTATGACAGTAGGTTCTGGATTTGGATTGGACCTGATATAGTAGAGTCTTCTAGAAGCCAGAAATTACAATTTTTAATGGAACATTTACTAACAACTCTTCAAAACAATCTTAAGGTGAAAAGATAAGTAAAAATATTTCCTTTAAGATCTATTTTAAAATTGATGATTGGTTAGTTCCTCAGTATGGTTGCCAATATGTTATCACTCCAATAATTCTCAAGAGTTGTTATTATTTTTGTGTTTTAAATAATATTAGACATAACCACAAACCTACTTTTAAGCCTTAGGATCTAACCTTCCTAATGCTCAGAGAGGGCTCTCTCTATATGATTTAACTTTGTTGATTGTATTTGATTTTAGGCTAGTTATGTAGGATTACTTGGGGTTTTGTTTTGGATTTGGTTTGGTGGTGAAATTACTTACTTAGACGGATAGATGTAGGTTTGTATTCCATTGGGCTAATGGATTCAATGTGTCAAGGAGTTAGCTCAATATCAAGGTCTAAAGGGAAATTTTTACAGGGCAAGATAGTTGAGTTACTTCAGATCTTCAAGGTTGATGGTGAAAATGGTTTCAATCGGGGTAAGACAGAAATTAAGGGTTCTCAAATCCGGATAATGAGTGAAAATACAAAGGTCAATCGAAATAAGGGAGAAATTAAGAATACATTTATTTGGATATTAGAAGAAAAACATATAAATGATAAAATGTTAAAAACATACTGCTTTTAACATATTCTGAAATAACATTCCTGATTTATCATTTAGATTTAAGCAAACATATGAGCATGTGAAACACATAAGAAATTGGCAAAGAACAAGTGAAAATACTTCACTAAAGTGGCCCAACACATGAATCCTGTCATATGATGCTTTATTGCTTTAATCTAGTCTCCTGACTTGAAATTGGTACAATCACCCTTTGGTTCAAAATAGTACAACTATAGAAATGTTCAACAATTCATCCACACTCAATACTTATAAATGAGAAGTATTTATACAAAAAATATTTACAAAATATCCTAAAATAAACTTAGGAATTATTCTTGGAAAAAAAATCTTCATGCAAGAACATAGTGACAGCATTCTAACTAATGCTAGTTGTCTAGGTTTTTATTGAAATTACTGTTTGTTGTCTTCACTTATTGATATTTTGTTGTTGATTTGTCTCTTGATTGTTGCCCAACGAAGGTTGTGGTTGAGTGTCTTTCACACTGGCAGCTTTATCTCCGTTTTGACTTTTACTTTAACCTTTCAACTGATACACTTTAACCTGATACCCTTTAACCTTTTACCTATTGTTTGACTTTTATTCGCTGCTCACCGTTCTATTTCTACTGCTCTGTTTTTACTGCAAAATGATATCACAGTAAATCAGTCATCTTTTCCCAAAATTCTACCTCTAGAAATTTGATTTTCATTATTCTCCTAAACATTTCATCTGCTTCAGTGTATTTTTAGAATGTAGGCTTATTGAAAAATATGTGTTTCACCTCATGCTGTAAGTAGAAAAGATTCTCAAAATTATTGTAGAGCACCTTCCCTATTGGAATTCCTTGTGAGGAAGGCAGATTAGCCTGATCCTTGGCAAATTCTCTCATATTCTTATCATAGGAATCATGTTTCTTTAGTTTTTCATGAATAACTAATGGATTTGGAAGGCCTTTCTACCTTAGGACATCAAATTTCATCATAAACCTTGTGATGGCAATCTCCATATTCTAGCATTTCTCTTCTAACTATATCATCAAATTCTTTTTATAAGCTACCTTCTTAACTTCTAGAATGGTTTCTGTTCTGTCATTAATACCAATTTCTTCTAGTTCTTTCCTATTCTTAGAATTTATAAATTTGATGATTTCAAGAGCTTCTTCAGGTTTCTTACCAAGTTCTTCTTTGATCTTTTGAATAGCTTCTTTTTCTGATTTGACTAAGTTTTTCTGTTCATAGATAACCTAGATTAATGGTCAAATATCATTGATTGCTTCAATGATATTGGCCCAAGGTTGTTGTCTAACTTGTGCTATGGGTTCTTTTAATGTAGATCTTTTTCTAACTTCTTCAATTGCTCATTCAACCTATTTGCCCTTTGTTCTTCATTCTTGTGCATTATTTTAGCAAGTTTCTTTTCATCTTCAAGACTTTTAAGTTGTTCTTTAAGTCTGTTAATCTCATTGGTCTGAATATACATGTCTTGCATAGCTTTTACTAACTTTCTTGCTTCATCTCTATGCTGTGTTGTGGTTGTTGAAGACTCTATTGCAAAAGTTGTTGATGAAGTTACTAGAAGTGTTGTAGCCATTAAAACTATAGGAGCTAATGATTCTACCAATGTGGAAGGTACAGCTATGGTGACTACAGGAATAACTGTGACTAGAACTTCTGGTTCTCTATCCTTTTTCTCTTGGACCAACTTGTCCGTTTAATTCTCCATTTCCTCTATTTGGGCAGTAAACTGTAGAATGAAACTCATCATCTTATCTTTCTTATTTGTATCCTGTAGTACTTCCTTTGCTTGATGGTGTTCTGTAGAAGGCAGCTTGAGTTGCTTCTTTAATGCAACAATGTCTGCATTTTTCTTTTTGATCGGTTCATCTTCAACTTTTGCATTACTAGGATCAAATCCTACTTCAATTACTAAACCTTCCAAAGATTTAATTCTATTGTTTTTTACCTGTGAGGATGATTTTTCTAATCTGAGTTGATCTATGATTTTTGCAAGAGTGTTTTCAAGCTTCTGCACACTCATTGCCTTGTTTGTCATGGTTGAGTAAAGCATTTCACCAGCCCGTTTGTGAAATTCAATCTTATCAATGGGATGAAGGTCATCTTCTTGAACTTCATATGAGGAATTTTTGTAATTTGCTTGTGTTTTAGGATGCTTGACTTTAGGTTGCAGGAAATTCATCTGCATTTTCCTAGTCTTACAATAAAAAGCAGAAAGAAATCTACTTTGTTCACTGGGTGACTGCTTCCAATACTGATTGTATGTATCAGTCTTCAATGCTTCATTTTTCATCTTTATTTCTCTGTATTTCTGCATGATATCTATCTCCTTCTCTTCTAGTTTGCTGTAAGAGGACATGTGAACACTGTGTTGCTTCTGAATAAGCTGAGTGTGTGAAGTGGAAGGTTACCCTTCTTCTTAAATCACTATATGACGTGCATTGTCCTCTTTTGTTGTATCTGTATCAATCACTTCTATGGATTCTACTCCTTCATTGACAGGATTTAACTTAGGTTTCTTCCTATACATCAATTTAAATTTAGTTTTAGTAGTTGTCTCTACAACGTATGATCCTTCCTCTATGTTTCTCTTTTCATTCTTATCTTCTTTGGCTGGAGTTTGCAAAGTTTGACTAGTATCACCTTGCTTCTCTACCTCTACCAAGGTGTTCTCCAACCATTCAGATTAATTGGAGAATTTCTCTATGTCTGGTTTCTTTTCATGTACATAGGGTATTGGGAAAAATACTGAGGGGGGGGTGAATCAGTATTTAGAGCTTACTAAAATCTTTTACTTTTTCTTTGTTGAATTCCATATGTGGCTTTTATGAACTCAACTCACCTATACACGCGCATATACCAAAAGAAACTAGTGTATACTTATATAATTTTATTTTTTTAGAAACACTTTTCAGAAACATCTTTAACTCAGTTTATCAGTCATGCATCTGTTAGATAATCAGCAAGTATGTGCAGTAACAGTAGAATAAAACTTCACATAATATCAACACACATGAACACCAAGATTTAAGGTGGAAACCCAATTCGGGAGAAAACCACTGCTGCTATCATCTTTGTCTTCAATATTTATTATATGGAAAAATGATTATAATTTTGTACTGATGTAGACTCATATCAGTACGAAGGCATCTACCTGCAGAAGGCTGCAACCTTATCTCATTTTCTAGCTGCTACTAGAAGGGAGCTACAACCCCCTAATCTCATTTACCAGTCACTACTGGAAGGGAGCTTCATCCCCTTGATCAGAACACCATCTTCTACTGGCAGGAAGATTCTACTTCCCTTAGAATCACTGCAGACTGCATTTCATCAATTTTCATACTGGATCCCACAGCTTCAACTCAACTCATCATAAAGATCATCAATAATAAACTTAAACCAAAATTTAATCAGAACAGTGAGACCACTATAACCAAAACTTCAGAAATAACCCAGACTTCAGAATCAATATGCAGATACAAACTCAACCCTGAACATTCATCAACTTAAAATGCATACGCTACTTCACTTCACTGATTCCGCGTGTATACGCGCTTTCATTCACACCAACATGTGTATAGCTCTGTGAATACTGTTTTTTAGAATGTAATTAGTCACAGATTCATATTTTAGGCTTTCAGTCAGATATCTTTAGAAATTAAGAACCCTTCATCAGTTAGTCACCATAAACCATGTTTATTCTCTCATTGATTAGATTTGTAAATAATCAACTTAGCAACATATACAATATTCAAACAACCCAGATCTACAAGAAGACTTCATTGACATACAACAGAAAAATAGTAGGAATAACATAAAAACCTTTGCAATAAGATTTAGAAAACCCTAACTGCCATACGCGCCTTTTCTGAAGCAAACCTATGTATATACGTGCTTTTACTAAGACAAACTAGCGTATAAATCTGTAAATATAAACTTTGTAGAATGAACCAGATCCATAGAACTTACCTAGATTTCTTTACTTGACTTCATCAAAAATGTGCCAGGTCATAGATCTAATCATTTCTTTAATGGATCACACAAGAGCATAGACATTTCAGATTTAGAGATCCTAAACCATCATTGTATGCATGGGTGCATCATAGATTCATATCTATCAATTAAAACAGATTTCATCCCATGCAGATATACCTCAAAGAAATTTATTCAGTAACAACCCTTACTCATGCACACTTTGCACTATGATCTACTTCTCCTCATATAGATTTAGCCTTTATCAATACCATGAGTCAAAACCACACGATTGCTGATGGTATTTTTGGACGGAATCAAATAGATAATACAGCGCTCAATATTGTGGGCTAATACAATGGCAATCCCCCTTGGTATCATAATTTTAGAGTGCAAAAGGCATACGCGACTTGGATCGTTCGTATCCGCGTGTATATGCAACTTATCTTCATAAAAACTGCGTATATACTAATTCTGAATGTATACGCGGGTTTCCTTCACAAAATTAGCGTATACATCCATACGCGGGTTTCCTTCATAAAACTTGTGTATACATTGAGAAATATTTCCTGTTTCATTTATGAGGCACTTACCGGAATTCCTTTCTCTATCACATCTGAACTGACCTGTAGAAACATCATTTTTACATCTTTAACACATAGGTTTCTTATCAAAAGGCAACTTATCAACTAGGTTTCCATCAAGGACAACTTCATCAAGTAGGTTTCCATCAAGGACAACATATTGCCAACAATCTCCCCCTTTGGACTTGATGGAAACCATGATGGTGTTTGATCATCACAATAAATAAGTACGTTAATCATAACCATTATTCGAACACCAAAATACTCTCCCCCTTTGACATCAAGGGCAAAGGGTGGATCAAAACCAAAACAAAGTTTCTCTTCCCTTGTAGAAAGATGAGATCTAAAGATCTGATGTGTGCTCATTTTACCACGCTCCCCCTGAGTTCATGCTGGATCTTTAAATCGGATTTTTTCAATTAAGTACATGACTCAACTGAGTATGACCTTTCCTATCACCAAGGACTCATACTTACATTAACGATGCAGCCAAGTGGAATTACAAATTTGACTCAACTTCCTAACCAAGTGGGTTTACAAATTTGAACAAGTCCGTACATGACTTAATATAAAAATTTTACATCATAGGTCTCAACATGACATTTTCATCAAATTACAGATATGACTATTTATGACCAAAACCAAAGAATCTCAAACATGAGATCATAAAACATCAACCAATCATAATTCCAACAATGCATCCTTTTCCGCAAGACAAGTGCTCCCCCTTAGCTTGTGCATCCTGAACATCCAACAGCACCACAACTATTCTGAAATGTTGACCTAGAGAAATTTTGTCAGCAAAGCCCATACACGTTTTTTTTGCACCGAAAATCGTGTATATACGCGATTCTCCTTTATGAAACCCACATATCGAATTTAATCTTCTGAAATTAAGAAGATTTGGTCAGAGAAGCAGAGACAACTCCCAGCTTCTGTTTGAGATATTCGAATGCTTCCCTAGGAAGAGGTTTAGTAAATATATCAGCAACTTGTTCTTTGGAAGGAACATACTCCAATTTAACCTTTTTTTCAAGAACTTGTTCACATAGGAAGTGGTACTTGATAGGAATGTTCTTGGTCTTGGAATGCATAACATGATTCTTTGAGATACTAATGGCACTTGTATCATCACACAAAATGGAGATGGGAGGTGAACATTTGATTTGAATGTCTTGTAAAGTCTGCATCATCCAAAGTAGTTGTGTGCAACATTATGTGGCAACCACATATTCTGCTTCTGCTGTAGATAAGGCAATAGAGCTTTGTTTCTTGCTAAACCAAGATACCAATCGGGGCCCCATATAGAATGCACCACCACTAGTGCTTTTTCAATCATCAACATTTCCAGCCCAATCCGCATCTGTGTAAGCATGAAGAGTGAGATCAGCATTCTTTGGATATCATAGACCAAAGTCTTTAGTCCCTTATATATATTTGAATATTATTTTTATAGCCTGAAGGTGTGACTCTTTTGGATTATCTTGGAATCATCCAACAATCCCAACTGCATGCATAATGTTAGGTCTTGTCCTGGTTAGATAAAGTAGACTTCCAATCATGGATCTGTATTCTGGTTGATTCACCGTCGGATAATCATCATGAGAACTGAGGTTACACCCAGTTACCATTGGTGTACTTACAGGTTTGCATTCTTCCATCCCATACTTCTTCAGAATTTGCTTAAGATATTTTTCTTGTGATAAAAATATGCCATATGTTGCTTGTTGCACTTGTAAGCCAAGAAAAAATGTTACTTCCCCAAGAAAAGACATTTCAAATTCTTTCTGCATAACAAAAGAAAATTTCTGACTCATGGACTCTTCATTACTCCCAAAAATGTTGTCATCAACATATACAACTACAATCAATAGTTTATCATTTTCAATTTTTGTGTATAAGTTGTTATCAGCAGATCCCTTTGAAAAACCTTGTTGATGAAGATATTTGTCAAGACGATAATACCATGCCCTTGGAGCTTGTTTGAGACCATATAAAGCTTTTTTAAGTTTGCAAACAAGTTTTTCATCATTTCCCAAAATGAATCCTTCTGGTTGTTCTATATAAACTTCTTATTCTATATCACCATTGAGGAAAGCAGATTTAACATCCATTTGATAAACTTTGAATTGTTGAAATCTTGAAAAGGCAAGAAATATTATTATGGCTTCAATTCTAGCTATAGGAGAAAATGTTTCTTCAAATTCTATACCTTCTTGTTGAGCATACCCTTTACAAACAAGTCTAGCTTTGTTTCTAATAACATCTCCATTTTCATTTAACTTGTTTTTAAATATCCATTTTGTTCCAATAACATTTCTATCATGAGGTCCTAGAACCAATTCCCATGTATGATTCATTTCAATCTGATCAAGTTCTTCATTCATGGCTTGAATCCAACATTCATCTTTGCTAGCTTCATTGACATTCTGTGGTTCAATAGTGGATAGAAATGCTAGATAACTAGGAGATCCTACAAGAGTTCTTCTTGTTTGGACACCTGATACCTTTTCTCCCAAAATTTGAGATTCTAGATGATTCTTTTGAACATACCTGGATGGAGCCTTTTCAAATAGATATTCTTCTGGTGCTTCATTGTGTTCACCTTCTATATTTTTTTTATTTGATGCAGGAAGATATTCATCACCTCCATCTTCATTTGTTATCGATATTTCCCTTTTTGGAGCTGAGAGAGACTCATCAATACAACATCAATACATTCAACAATATTCCTAAGTCTTTTATTGTAACACTTATATGCTTAACTTCTTGAAGAGTAGCCAATAAATATTCCTTCATCTGCTCTTGGTTCAAATTTACCAAGTTTTTCATCATTGTTCTTGATAAAGCATTTGCTTCCAAAAACTCTAAAATGCTTTACAGTTGGAAGATTACCATACCATAGCTCATAAGGAGTTTTATCATTGTTCACACAAACATGAGCCTTGTTAAGAATATTTACTGCAGTATGTGCTGCTTCTCCCCAAAAGGTATCAAGTGTTCCACAATCATCAAGCATAGCACGGGACATTTTTTGAACTGTTCTATTCATTCTTTCTGCCACGCCATTTTGTTGTGGGGTTCCAGCTACAGAAAACTATCTTTTTATGCCATGTTGTTCACATAAATCAAATAATTCATCTGATATATATTCCCCTCCACGGCCAGATCTAAGACATTTTATTTTAGATCTAATTCATTTTCAACCAGAGCTTTGAAGATTTGAAAATTTTCAAATGCTTCATCTTTGTGTTTTAGTAACTCAATCCCACACATTCTAGAGAAGTCATCAATAAATAGAATATAGTATTGTTCTCTACGGGGTGACTTTTTCCTCATAGGTCCACATAAGTCAGTATGTATGAGTTCAAGAGGCTTACTTGCTAATCCTTCTTTGGCATTGAATTGTACTCTAGTTTGCTTACCGAATTGGCAAGATTTGCATATAGTACTTTCAGGCAAAGTGATGTGGGGAAGATCACGAACTGCTTTGAGTCTGCTAGATTTGTTGATTTGAGAGAAACTCAAATGTCCCAATCTTCTATGCCATAACCAATTTTCTGAAGATTTACCCAAGTAACGTTGTTCTTTGCAACCTTTCAATACATACAGATTTCTTGGTGTTCTAGTTCCTTTTATTACTTTTTTCCTGTGTCAAGTTCACGTACCACACATTCTTTTGAACTAAAGACAACTTCATTTCCTTGATCACACTTTTGACTCACAGTTAACAGATTATGCTTTAATCCATCCACATACATAACATTGTTAGCTTTTACCTTTTCTTTTAGAAAAACAAAACCTTTTCCTTTAATGACAGCAGGAGTATCATTTCCAAAGGTAACATTATTTTCTCTTTCTAGAGCATTGTATGTGAGGAGTTTATTTCTATCACATGTCATGTGTTTTGAGAATCCGCTATCAATGTACCATTGATTTTCTTCCCCTTCTGCAAATAAGGCTATGCCACAATTCTCAACCTATAAGTCCTTCTTTCTCCATACCTTGGAATTTCAAGTTACATGCTCTTTTGGTTGGAATTTGCTCCTGCATTCAGATTCTCCATGACCAAGGTTATTGCAATAAGCACATTCAATTTCATTTTGAAGAGGAGAAAAGTTGTTATAAGTATTCTTCTTTATTCTAGTCTCATTTCTTTTCTTTATTTCTTCTCTAGTCATGATGGTTTTGTATGCAACACATTGAACAGCTTTATGACCAAAATTATGACATGAGAAACATTTCTCGTTAAAGAAGAAATTTATGCGATCATGAAACCTTCTATTTGTGTTTACCTGAACATTGGTGTTTCTTTGTTTTATATTTCTGCTATTGTTCTTTGTATTGAAGTTTTCATGCTTTACTTGTGAAGTTTCTTGGTTTTCTTGCTAAGTGATAGAATGTTGTAGGCTGGCTTTAGCTGCATTTAGATAGCTTGGTGCTGAAGACTAAGAGGATTCTCCGATATATCCAAAACCTGTCTTTACAAAAGGAGAGCGTTGAACCTTGATAATTTCATCTAAGGTTTCAGTTCCTTTAGCAAATCTAATATTTAAAGTTTTTTCTTTCTCAATTTCCTTTCTTAGAATTACTATTTCACATTCTAGTTTCTCATTGTGCTTCTCCTTTTCTATAAGATGATTCTTTAGAGTATCTATGGCAATTTTGTTTTCTTACAAATATATTTTGAGTTGATTAATTTCTTCAAGAAAATCATTTTCTTCTAGTGCATCCATAAAGGTATCTTTAGCCTCACTAGAATCTTTTTCAAAAGCCATGAGTAGTCTAACATCTTGATCAGATTCTTCTTCTTCGCTATTTGATAGCCCATCACTATCTTCATAAGTATAATAACTTTTTCTATTGATAAACCGATTCTTATTTACTTTTGCCACTTCCTTTCCTTTTTAATTTTTTTCTTTATGAGGACACTTAGTAGCATAATGAGCAACTCTTCCACAAGCAAAACATTTAAAAGGAAGCTTACCTTTGAATCTTCCAGTGCCAAGTTGTAGCTTCTTTACAAAATTTATCTCATGTTCTTCTGAAACGTACCCTAATTCTTCTTGTTATTCTACTTCTTTTCCTTTTGCAGTAGCTCTAAAGATAACTTCTTTGACTTCAGATGGACCTCCTTTTCTCATTTCAAAAGAAATCAAAATACCATGAAGTTGAACAATATTAATAGTTTGTAGATCCTACTTCTTTTCAATAGCAGACACTTTTGATTCAAATTTGGGAGTTAGAGATCTTAAAACCTTTTCTACAAGAGTAGTGCCAGTTATGGTTTCACCCATATTTCTCATACGATTTACAATATCATCTAGACGTAGAAAGAAACTGGAAATTCTTTCCCCATTATGCATCCTAAGATTTTCATATTGAATTTTGAGAGTTTGGAGTTTAGCACTTTTTACCTTAGTATCACCTTCATAGATTAGAATGATTTTGTCCCATATCTCCTTTGTTGTATTCAACTGCATGACTTTGAAAAATTTTGATTCAGTCAGAATTCCCAATAATGCATTGACCGCCTTTGCATTGGTTTCATATTTCTTTCTTTCTACTACATCTGTTAACTGATGTTGGATATTGATAACCTCCTTCAACTATAGCCCATAAATCTGCTCCAAGAGACTGAAGATAGGATCTTGTCCTTGTCTTCCAAAAGATTAAATTGTTTCTATTGAAGAGAGGAGGCCTAATAGATGTTGTCCCATCTTGATTACTCATCTTAGCTGGTCTTTCTTCTAGCGATTAAGCTTCTTCAGAAGAACCTACTCTGATACCAATTGTTGAGAAAAATAATGAGAGGGGGGGGTGAATCAGTATTTAGAGCTTACTAAAATCTTTTACTTTTTCTTTGTTGAATTCCATACGTGGCTTTTATGAACGCAACTCGAGTATACATGGCCATATACCAAAAGAAACTAGTATATGCTAATATCATTTTATTGTTTTAGAAACAATATTAACTTAGTTTATCAGTCATTCATCTGTTAGATAATCAACAAGTATGTGAATTAATAGTAGAATAAAACATCACATAATAGAAACACACCTGAACACCAAGATTTAAGGTGGAAACCCAATTCGAGAGAAAACCACCATATTGTCGTCTCTGTCTTCAATATTTATTATATGGAAAACTGATTACAATTTTGTACTGATGTAGACTCATATCAGTACGCAGGCATCTACCTGCAGAAGGTTTCAACCTTCTCTCGTTTTCCAGCTGCTACTGGAAGGGAGCTACAACCCCCTAATCTCGTTTACCAGCCACTACTAGAAGGGAGCTTCAACCCCCTGATCAGAACACCAGCTTATACTTCCCTTAGAACCACTGTAGACCACATTTCATCAATTTTCATACTGGATCCCACATCTTCAACTCAAATCATCATAAATATCCTCAATAATAAACTTAACCCAAACTTCAATCAGAACAGTGAGACCACTGTAACTAGAACTTCAGAAATAACCCAGACTTCAGAATCAATATGCAGATACAAACTCAACCCTGAACATTCATCAACTTAAAATGCATACGCTACTTCACTTCACTGATCCCGCATGTATACGCACTTTCCTTCACACAAAAATGCATAGAGCTCTGTGAATACTGTTTTTCAAAATGTAATGAGTCACAGATCCAGATCTTAGGCTTTCAATCAGATATCTTTAGAAATGCATAACCCTTCATTAGTTGGTCACCAACAACCATGTTTATTCTCTCATTGATCAGATTTGTACATAATCAACTTAGCAACATATATAGTATTCAGACAACCCATATATATAAGAAGACATCATTGACAGACATCAGACAAATAGCAAGAATAACATAAAAACCTCTGCAATGAGCTTCAGAAAACCCTAACTGTCATATGCACCTTTTTTGAAGAAAACCCACGTATATACGCTCTTTTACTGAGATGAACTAGCATATAGATCTGTAAATATAAACATTGCATAGTGAACCATATCCATAGAACTTACCCATATTTCTTTACCTGACTTCAGCAAAATTGCGCCAGGTCATAGATCTAATCATCTCTTCAATGGATCACACAAGAGCATATTCATTTCAGATTTATAGATCCTAAACCATCATTGTATCCAGGGTGCATCATAGATTTAGATCTATCAATTAAAACAAAGTTCATCCAATTCAGATATACCTTAGAGAAATTTATTCAGTAACAACCCTTACTCATGCACACTTTTCACTATGATCTACTTCTCCTTATATAGATTTAGCCTTTACCAATACCATGAGTCAAAACCACACAACTGCTGATGGTATTCTTGGATGGAATCAAATAAACAATACAGCGCTCAATATTGTGGGCTAATACCATGGTAATGCCCCTAGGTATCATAATTTTAGAGCACAAAAGGCATACGCGACTTGGATCGTTCGTATCCGCGTGTATACACAACTTCTCTTCATAAAAATTGCATATATACTAATTTTGAATGTATACGCGGGTTTCCTTCACAAAAGTAGCATATACATTGCATCCATATGCAGGTTTCCTTCATAAAAGCTGCGTATACATTGAGAAATATTTCTTGTTTCATTTCTGAGGCACTTACTAGAATTCCTTTCTCTGTCACATCTGAATTGACCTGTAGAAACATCATTTTTACATCTTTAACACATATGTTTCTTATCAAAAGGCAACTCATCAAGTATGTTTCCATCAAGGACAACTTCATCAAGTAGGTTGCCATCAAGGACAAAATATTGCAACATATTGCCAACATAGGGAGTGAGTTTTCATTTAACTATTAGTTTAATTATCACTCCAAGAGGATCATAATACCACGGAAAAATGTGACTGAACTTGAATTCCTGCAAATGTTTTTTAGCCTATGGACTTGCATCTCTATTGTTGCACATAAAAGGGCCAGCCTGATTTTTCAATTTGAACTATGTCTTCTTCTTTGTTGCCAAGAAATTAATTGCATCTAAATTAAGAATCTGCCTTATGTACTCAAGGAAAAATAACCTCATAGGGAGGTATTTGTGCAGTTTATATGGAACAAGACTTGATCCATATACTCTTATCTCAATATGGTTTTGGTACAAGTACCAATCACCTATCCTATTATGCTCTGAAAACTGTAGGACATTCTTAATCTATTCACTAATTATGAGTTGCCTACTATTATTCAACAAATTGACCATATGATGAATGAAGGAATCTTAAACCCTATATAGGTGGACTGTGATGAATCTTTTCTGATAAGACGAGTCCAAAATATGACTAACTGTGGGTTTCCTTCAACATCAAGCTTTTGAAGGTTTATAGCAAATTTCTCAGACTGAAAGTATAAAAACATATGTAATAATAATGAGGAATACTTGAAAACACCTTCAGAAGGCATTTTTACCAACTGTTCATGAATATTGTCAAAAATGTATTGGGAAAAATTAAAAATGGTAGAAGGAGGCTGACCAGGTGTGAAAGTAGATAAAAAACCTAGTATTGCAACATCAGCATGCTCATCTGTGAAATATACAAGAATAAAAGATAGCATGGAGATTATATGTCTTGTCCTTTCAGAAAATTTTGCAGAAGGGTATGGAGGATTTATCTTGGGAATTTCTACAGAAGAAGGCATGAAATTCTGGAATATCTGGAACGTCTTGGGGATGTCCACATTCAGGTATAATTGTGTGAGAGCCTCAATGGACAAAGGAACTTCATCTGTTCTGGATTGGATTTGGAGCATTTGATTGATTGAATCAGCAGTAATGGTTAAAAAAAGTTATTTTTCAGAGTTTATTATGGCTCTCTGATAAGGGAAATAGCAATATTGACATAGTCTGATCACTTCTGAGCATTGGAAAGTTTGTGGGATAACATATTTTGGAAAATTAGACTCCCAAATAAAAACTTTATCAGCTTGATCTATGGATTATTCATGGCTCTAGTAGTGGAGCTCAAGAAGGTTAAATTTTGTGGCTATGTCATTAATCTCGAAATCTTTATCAGCCAGGGGAGTGTTTTCTACATCTACAATAGGAGGTTGTAGAGGATTGACTGATACTACTGCTTTGGAAGCCATTGTTTTGCTTGATTTTACAATTAATTAATCTTTTGACTTAGAAAAAATGATTTAGGTGTATAGGAGCACCTCTAAGAGATATTTTCAGTTTGCAGACAGATTTAAGATAAAACAGGGGTTATGTATGGTTTGCAAAGGTGTAATTGATAGAATTTTCAATCTCTGTGCTTAAAAACAGTTTTTGGGACCTCAAAATTCTGCAAAAGGACATTTAGGGTCTGTAGAAAATGATTTGGAAGATAAAAAGGGCTTTCTTTTAGGCCTACATAGGCTTAAAACTTCTTCAATTAATTAAACTACATTCTATGTGATAAAAAGACACTTTCAGGATCTCATAATTCTGTAAAAGAATGCTTAGGGTATGCAGAAAAGGATTTTGGAAGGCAAGAGGGCTTTCTTGGTCTGCTAGTACTCCTAATTTGATTCAATTACTGATTAATTTTTTTTTAGATCAAGAACAGGCCTTTTCTTTGAGGAATACCTTGGAAAAATGAATATTTTGGTCTGCAGAAGGGTTTCTAAAGTTGCAGAAGGCTTCTTTGAGGCCTTAGAGGTCTTTATAAGCTTCAATTTGGTTCTGCAATGTACTATAGTGATAATTTTCTTGAATTCTGGTGGTAAAGACTTGGAATAAGGCCAGCAGCATGATCTTTGGCTCGAAAAAAAGGTAAGCAATGCTCCTTCTGTGGAAAAATATAACTGAAATGGTAAAAAAGGCTAACAAAGGGCGGAATATATGCATTTTAAACCAATAGTGTTTTGCATTAATGCGCGGTCATTTCAAATGAGCAGGTGGTTTGACAACGGTTAGACGAAACCACTGAGCGGTTTTTGCACTAGACAAAAGTGGTTGAGTGGTATTGTTCTGATTGATGCGGTCAAATAAAATGGCACCACATAGTAGGGAGGAAAGACCCACAAACCATGCATTTCGCATGGTTAGTGTGTAGTTGAAACTCAGGCAAAGGAATGAGCGATAGGTGGTAATGGCCATCAGATCTGATCGGTGAAGATCTGATCGTTGGGAGGACGCGATAGATTATTGGAGTTTTAAAAGGTGTGGGGCCTGGTACTTTAAGTTTTGTGGCAGGTTATATTTATATGATCGGGGTTTTAAAACAATATAGCCAATGGGGTTTGGGTAAGTGGGGCTTTATAATAGGCGGGGATAATATAAACCATAGTTTAAGAATAAAATTTGGGTCCAGGACATATAACATGTGGGGAATTTTATATCGTATGTTAAAATAAAATAAGGGTTGGGAATAATATAGTAAGGATTTAATATATAACATGATAAAAGGTATAATGGGATTTAATACATTATATTAAATGTTAATATGTACAAATGTAAATAAGTGCGGGATTTGTATAATTCATTGAGTTTAACTTTAAAACTACTGTGGGGAATGGATTTCTTCACTGTGGGACCCAAAATAACACCTTTTTAAAGAAATACTTAGGATAAAGGTATTTTTGGGTTTTTAATATATTTTTGAATAAATGGAAATTAGTTAAAGGGATTTTACTTTTCCAAAGGAAAAAGTGTGTTTTAACTTAGGAAAATGGGCATTTGTAAGGAAAAATGAGTGATAATGGGGAAAAGGGGAAAAATGAAGGGGAGGGGGTATTTTTACAAAGGGAATGATTTTGTAAGGAAGTTAGTAAATGAAATAACCAATTTTTTGATCTCCATGTTTGTGAAAATTGCTTCTACTTACCCATCTTCTATCCTAACATTTTTTCTTCATTTACATGGGTGCATTTGAGCTTGCAGACCCTTATTCATTTTTCTTTTAAACAACAAACTAACTAATTCTATCCCTATTTCTTCCAAGGGTTCAGATTAAACTGTTGAGCTCCTTATTATTCTCTACCTAACTACTGATCTGCCAAGATTAAACTGTTTGGCTATATCTTTATTCTCTATCTAACAGCATGAAATTTAAAGCATGAAAGGTCAAGATTAAGCTGTTTAACCTTCATGGATTGTGGCTTTTTTAATAAGTTGCACACAATATTTATTTTGTAGTAAAATTAAATAGTAGTGGCATTTGAATTTTCATCACTTTCATGTTTTATTTTTATCTCTTTTTTGTTTGGGGTTCATTTTCATATCCTTTTTTATCTTTTTTCTTTCAAGTCCTTTGATTTTTCTTTTAAGACTTTTACCCTCTTTACATTTTTTATTTTTCTAATATGGGAAAACAATTTTGCAAAAAGAAAAGTATGTACATATTACAATATTAATAAAATTAAATTCAAAATTATGAATCTTATGATTATAGGACCCTAACAGATTGAATTATATAAACAATCCTCTTCCCATATTTAGTTAGTCCATCTGCTCTTGAATTGAGAGAGGGATATAATTTTCCCAATTCGAGATAGGATTATTTTTTCTTTCATCTTAAAGTAAATTAGCATTTATATTTACTTCTACATTTCTAAAATTCCCCTCATATACGAGCATAACTTAGTTGTGGCTTGGATGATCCCTCGATTAGCTTAAGGATCACTCTCTTACTTGAGCTCAGCAAGAGGTCTGATCTGATGTCTCTTATCTATTAGTAAATTAAAGACATTCTTTATGCCAAAAGAGATAGTGAGAAGGTAACTGGACCTAGTTTAACCAGTTGAAACCACCATTCCAAATATAAAAGGAGTTGCTTTAAATTCCCGACCGAGTGGTCTCCCTTATAATGTTGAATGGTCATTTTCGACCATCAACTTTTTTTGTGCTAGAAGGAGGGTCTTACAACTTGTTTTCTTTTAGAGTTTTTGCATTTTAAAATTTTTTATTTAATCACAATGGCTCATCTTAAACTTCCGATTAGGATTTGCATCTTTGGAGGTGCATCTGCCAATACTCCACCAGCAATTGTAAGATACTAGTCAAAGGTAAAGTTTAGCGGTAAGAATAATTATTCTGCATTTGATCATACCTTGAAATTTATTCAATTTTTTTAAAATTATACTCTTCATGATAAGGATCAGGGTATTCTATGCAATATTTGTACTCTTACATTCTCAATAAAAGCCAGAAGTTTGTGTCAACCTCTTCCAGTTGTCTCTATTAATAGTTTGGATCAGTTTATCACAAATTTCCTTTATGAATTCGACAGTTATGATTATGAACAGGTACGTGATTATTTGAAGATTTACGAAGGTTCAAAAATGAATCTTTCTTATATTTTACTATTATATTTTGATTGAATTGTTTAAGATTCAAAGTTGAAGATAAAAATTCAGAGGATGAATTGTTGGATTGGTTTGAATATATTTGTTCTCTTCCTTGCATTCCCAATCCATATGAAAACATTACAATCTTTGATCAATCTTCTCCAACCTTTATTAACATAATTTAGAATTCCAATATGGAGGTGCATACCAATCATGATGAGGTCACCTCTACTATGTATGATCAATTCCTTTTAGTTCACACCTCTATTAATAATGATCACGATGCTCTCTCTTATGTTAATGAAACATAGTCACTGTTAGGTAAATTGACCCGAGGTTAGAGTCAATGTTGACCAGGTTAAACAATCAGGTAGTTTTGGGGCACATGGTATTGTGCGCATGTAATGAATCCTATAAAAGGTTGTGAAGACTTCATTGTAAGATAGGATTGAAGTGAGTGGCGAAGGCTCATTTGGCCGGATTAGCCAGGGTTTTGGCCAATGGTTAATGAAATTTCATTGGATGGGTTTTCCCCGAAGTTGGGTTTTTTCCCAGATAAACATATACGTTTATGTTTATGTGTTTTGTTATTGGTTATGTTTTATTCTTCCTCTTCGTAATTATTTATATTCTCCAGTAAATTATTTCTTCATTTGGTATCCCATTTTGGCTTCAGAAAGACACTTTTGTTTCCAAGGGTTTATAGGGCTTGATGAGATCAATGTATATTTGGTGGCATAACCCTTGGTGAGTGAATTGATCTTGGGATAGCCACGAGGCAGGCCTAGGCTGCACATATTTGAGATCCTAGAAATGGTTTCAATGTTATGCCCACATAAAATCAATGAATCATGCGTTAAATGTGAAGGACAGTGTGATAGTAATTAGTGGAAAATAAAGGTGGTGACTTTCCAGTGCTACAGAGGTTGTTGAAGCACTAGTGAATCCATGTAAAAGTCTTCAAACATACAATGTGAAACAATGAAGATATTTCATCGTTGCTGGATGTGATAAGAGGCTCTGTTGTTGAGGGAATTGTGTGCTTCGCCACCCTTTGTAACAAGAAGTGGTATATACGCAGCATAAGAGTCTGAGGAGTCACGAGTCAAAAAATGGAGGTTGATGGAGCACCTAGCTAGGCAACTAGGAACCCACAACAATAAGTGGGATGTTATGGCTAAAGTTCAAGCCAAATTTTGCGAGTGGGCTAATAGCATTTTCGAGCCTGCTGACTCCTTGGAGGTGGCACTAGATATATACTAGCATATGCATTGATCACGGCCGGTGGTGGAGAAGGGAAACTCCACCATGAAGATATTTAGAATAATTCCACACAAATCAATGTGAGGTATGATATTTGAAGGCAGGTTGGGTGAGATCCAAGGATCGATCCTCAGTGGGTATTTTTACTGAATGGGTTGGCACCAAGACGGCTGCATGGGCCTCGTCAGCTAAGCATCAGATTGAAACTATCTATGAAATCATCAATGGAGTTTCCATATAGATGACGGATCGATGCAAGGAGAAGGATAAGGCCAAATAACGCGATAGAGATCATCAGAAACACCATGAGAATGATCGGGATCAGGACAGAGAAAGGAGAATCAATAGGCGGTCCAAGTCGAAATCCACAGAGAGGAAGTCGAAACACGGACGCTAAAGGTCTAGAGTGAGGTCAGCCTACAATAGTAGGAATAAATACAAGTCTGGGTCTTGGTCTAGGTCTCCCTACAAATCATTTCGTGATAACAAACATCTAACGATCAATGACGACAACAAAGAACACCAAGAGGTAACAGTGGTGTCTTAATTCGTGGATGGAATAGCATGGCAATAAAAAAAAATTGTGTGCCTCCACTTTCAACCATGGGGGATAATATGTTGACAGTTTTTTTGACGTCGATACAAATGAGGAAGTTGAGATGATGAAAAAAAATTGGGGATTCCAACTAGGTTCGACTCCACTATGGGGAAGAATGTGCCTCGAACTAATGTTAGTGGGGTTAGGGTCATCACCAAGCAACATACCATGCAGTATATGAACATGCAAGTGCAGTGGGTAGCCTTATGTATTCCATGGTTTGTACTAGACCAGACATTGCACATGCAGTGGGAGTATTGAGCATGTTTATGTCAAAACTAGGGAAGGAGCATTCGACTGTGGTGAAGCGAGGTTTCAGAAATTTGTGTGGCACTAGTGATAATTATGGTTTATGCTACTAGGGAAGGCCAGGATTGTATAGATTTTTTGGCATCCATGGTTTTGTTGATGAAGATTGGGCTGGAGATCTGAACCAAAGAAGATCTACAAGTGGGTATGTGTTTAGCCTATTTGGAGGTGCAGTGAGTTGGATGAGTAAAAGAGAGTATGTAGTGGCTATTTCAACTACAGAGGAAAAATACATGGCAGCCACACATGCAAGCAAGGAAGCATTTTTTTTGCAGAGATTGTGTTCAAGTATGGGGTTGGTGCAGCGGGCTATAAGGATATACTATGATAGCCAAAGTGCAATTTTATTAGCTAAGAACCATGCTTATCATTTAAGACAAAGTACATTGATGTTCAATATCACTTTGTGAGAGATATGGTTGAGGATAAAAGAGTGTTGTTGGTAAAGGTGGACACTTTGAATAATGTTGCAAATGCATTAACGAAGTCTGTGAGCACTCAGAAGTTCTCTTGGTGTAGAGAAACAATTTGGTGTTGCAAATCTGGGATAATTACTAAGCTCTCATGTGGCCCCCTACAGAAATAAAACAACAAGTGGTATTAGAGTAACAGGTCTCGAGTTCAAAACTCACCTGGCTCACGTTGTGGGGGAGATTTTTGGACATTGGGTTCAATGCTCCCCATGTGTTTCATGACATGGACTAACTGCCTCTCGTGGATCCCAACTCTGGCGATTGTAGAAGAGACTAATGCTGGTGGGTTTTGGTCTAATGGAAATCGTATCTCCAATAGTCACAAAGCTTGGAAAAAATTGCTAGTTAATGCTAGAAGAAACCAGTAAAAAACTTGCTGCCTCAAAATCAGCAAATCAACCTTAAATTAATTCAGAAAATCGGTCAATAAATCAGCAAGCACAAGTGGAAATCGAAGATTCTAATATGGAATCTGCTGTAGAAATATATGAATATTATCAAATGAAAAATTCAAGGCAGCCAAGCAACGTCATTCAAGAAATCATAAATAGACAAATGAATGGTCATGAGTCTGAAATTTATAATGAAGCAAACACACAAGAGTTTGCAAATAGAGATAGTTTCATAATTATTTCTTCAAATTTACATTTCTCCCCTTGTCCTGATATTTTTACGAATTTATCTCCTCTTCGCATTAATATTGTTTGAGAAAATAGAGAGGTTGATTTAAATCAATTTCCTATTATTTTTTATCAGGATAGAGAGATAATTGATCATTCTCTAGACATTGATGAACATGTGCTCAATATTCCTTCTTTTCTTGATATATCATATGGGAATGAAGAAAATCCTAATGAATGTCATTCATGATGATTACTCTAACATTGAGGATGTTGATATACCTTCTTATCAATTAAATCATCATGGTCAAATTTTAATCACATTCAAAAATGAACACTCTAACTTATAAATTGTTCCAAATAATTCTCATTTTCAAACAATGAATCATCTTCATGATTTCAGAAATCGTGCATCCATCCCAATTTATTATTCTTATGATGATCAGGTTCTCCCACCTATCTGTAGTCCTGAATCTTTCTATCTTTCACAAGTCGATGTCAATGACCATTTTATTTGTATTATTTTGGCTAGTGCTTGTGAGAAGAAAATTATGTCAAATTTGTCCCAATTGTGCTATAACATTGATTCTAAAAATAGTGTAAACTATGAATTGATTTTATTATTTTTTCTTTAGTTTTTTTTTTTTAATTTCGGATTTATTTTATGTTTTAATTTTTCAATTTTTATATGTCATTTTTTGGCATATTGAACAATTAAGTGTTCAAAATTCATAAGTTGCATTGCTAGAATGTGAAGAGAAATCTCAAAATTTATATTATAACCATCAAGGGTTGTTAAATTTCCAAATCCATTTGATAGTTATATCTTATCAGCTTACTTTCCCTTCTAGAGTGAATTCTCAATATGAATCATCACTTTTGAGTACATTGATTCTATATGTCCAACCTCCTATTTTAACCAATGATCTCTTGGTATATTCATTAAGCTCCCATCCACATTTCATTTATCTATTTCAAAGATGTTTGGAAGATCCATTTTCACATATATTGCTAATGGTTTTTCTTATGTACATAACACTAACAGATATTCAACCTCTCTTTCATGTAATCTCTTCCATTATCTATCAACTACTCATCCATATTTTTATGGTTCCATAGAGATTTGGTTGGAGGGAAATTATGAAGAGGGTGATTGTAAATAAGTTTCTTTTTGTAAATATGTTAGCAATTAACATACACAGTATATTTATATTTATTTATGTTGGTTTAATTGTAATTATATTTGTGTTACTAATGTATGACTTGTACATACATGCAGGAGTTAAAATAAGAGAATGGTCACATTGGAAGTATGACTATACCTAGTCATGATACCTTTCATGAAGTTAGGATTAGGAATAGATTAGTTTAAATTGTTTCACTGCTTGTATTTATTTCATTACTGCATATTTGTAATAAACATGTAATGATCCCATGATGTGTCCTCGATATCTACTTCATTCTCTAACAAAGAGGGTTCGAAAAGTATGATTTCATAAACCACGCTTACACTGTGCTTGCTTATTCTTCTTGATGAAGCTTCACAGATTGTTGAAATTTGAAAAGAAAATCAAGAAGGGTGAAGTTCTAAGAGAATATTTACAATAAGTGTTCTTGAGAAATTCAAATTTCAATTCATAAAGAATTACTATATGATCACTTTCACCACTCCTGTCCCTCAATGTAATTATGAAGTAAATTGCAAATCAATATCTCATTACTTAGCATTTTAATTTAGATTGAATAAGTAGATGATTTTGAACATATGTAAATTTTGAGAAATGCATGGGAGAACTTGAAGATTCATAAGGTAAAATTGCATTCAATATTTTTCCAGGTATGCATTGATATGTTCATATTCATTTGTTGTCAATTTCTCTTTTCATTAGTTTATTTCTTATTTCTATTTTTCTTCTTTTTGCAGGTCTTCATGGGCTTGATTTTGGAGACTTGAGATAAGAGAACAGTCAACCCTTTCCATACCATAAGCATGTTCAGGGAAGTGTATTTTGTTTCATCATAATGTGGGCATTCTATAGTTTTTCTTATGTTCATATTTCCTTTGCAAAATTTCGCGATGTGAGCCAATAATCATTAATGCAACTAAAATGAAATTCTTGACTCTTTATTTTTCATATTTTCTACAAGAAAAGGAAAATGAAAATAAAAAAATTGCAGCTAGTTGTAAAAAATGCTCCTATCCAACTTTACCCATTCAGAATCTTATATTTTCCAGGTTGATTTGAGCCTTTGCACTGCACTCGTTCATCTTGCATCCACTTTAGTCACATTCCTTTCGTCTAAAATGACTCAAAGCTTCTAACAGGTAAATCTTGGAATTTCATTCCTCTATTATTCATTCTTTCAAGATTTATATTTCTCTTTGAGCCTTTCAATTTCTTGGATTAGTGAGATATCAAATTATACGATCATGTTGTCCTATCGTCAATTCATCCATTACTATATAGTATGACATATCATTTTATTCACATGGAGTCCTCTTTGTATCTTTACTTTAACTTCCATGTTACTCTGATATTCGACAGCTTGGATGCATTTTTAATTATAATTTAGTACAACATCCAAGTATTCATTCCTCAAGATGACTTTATGACTTTGGGGATATCCATTATTCAGGGTGTATGCACATGAATCTCATTGTTGTGCCTTCATTGGAAATACATCCTCACATGTAGAATTGAGCCTATTTTTACTCTTCTAGGCAATCTTACTGCCTAATGAAAATTTCATCACCTGTGGTTCATTTATGTTTTTACCTTTGTCTCACTATTGGATGCCCATTTCATTATCTCAATCGTCTTTTAGTGTGTGCATTTTATTTTCAAGGCACTCTTGAGTGGTCACCATGATGATGCAATCAGCTTGTAAAGAAATTTGGAATGGGTAAAGGTAATGGAACATAGTTAATTCATGTTTGAATTCTCTTTTGTTTGTATTTCTGATATATTACTCCATATTTATCAAGTAAAGATTCAAGCCCTCTCATTGTCTTCACAAACCATTATCACATAGATTGGGACTTTGTCTTGATTTTTTAGAGTTTATGAAATCCTTGGAGTTGATATGAAATAAAAAAACAAAGGGACTAATAATTGTTGGCAAAGCATATCATCATTCTCATTTCTGATGGATTTAGTTTACTTGGACATGAATCATTTTTTTCTTCTATTTTTTTGCTCAGTGCAATTGAGATTTAATAAATTATAATTATGGGCCAATAAAAACCACATTGAAAACCTCTTCTTCATGCTTTTACTTCGAAATTGTTTTCCGAAGGAAAAATCGTAACTTTCATTAATAAGGTGAAAATTACATGTTGTAGATGCTTCGAGGAAGCATATGTCAAAAGTGGTGGCCAAGCCACATTCAAAAATATAAGTCTGTTACAATACATCTGTTCAGAATAAATACATGAAGATAAGATATAACATATAATTGTTAAATACATAGAGTGTTGTTAGAAAGAAAAATAAACCATCCAAAATCAGGGCAATGTTGCCACCTATGTTTGTCCATCATCATATGGTATGTGGAAATAATGATAGAAATAATGACCAATTTGGTCATGGATCGTCCATTGGTCCCTTGGGTTGTGCGTAGCCTCCTTGGAAAGTGAATCGGAAAGGTGATTCCTCTCCCTGTAAATATGATGACAAGAAATAACATCAAATTGAGATTTTAGAAGAAGGACCTCATCCAACAGGTTCCAAAGTGTGTGCACGTAACAAGTATATTTTTGTTTAAACCAATATATGATAAGTTCTGAGTCACCAAAAATCTGAATTTGAATGCAACCTTTTGATATTGCAAAAGAGAGAAGGTGTCTGAGGCAAGAAAGTTCAGCAAAATTGTTAGCGCCTCTACCAAGGCCTATTTTTTATTTGAAAAAATGTCCTTCATGAAGGTATAAAGCTACTCCCCCACCACATCCAATAGTTTTTTGATCCTTCAAAGTATGCCCAAGGATATCATTCTTCAATAACTATAGGGAAAATAGTTATGTGAGGTGGATTAGCAATCTCATCAGGGATCATGTGATATAAGGAGATGATGTGAGTAGATATGATGGTCCAATTGGGAGGCTTCTCATGGAAGATGAGATTGTTCCTAGCTAGCCAAGTGCCCCAGCAGGAAATTAAATGGATATTACAGAACTTAAGTTTTTGGGAATTATTCCACAAGGCATCCCAAGCATTGGATACATAAGGGCCATTCCATGACAGTCTGATATTGAGGATATTAACAAATTGATTCCATATGGCAGAGGATGTGGGGTAGTGCAAGAAAAAGTGGTTTATGTTGGCAGAGAAACAGGTCTCGCAGGCAAGACCCAAGTTCAGAGATTGGGGCCAACAAGGGAATCCGCTGTAGTCTAGAACCACGCCGACATTGTCACCCTACTCCGGAGAGCAGAGAGTCTCACCCGAGGCGTGTCGCGACCACATGCAGAAGGGTAATAGATCGATAGTAGTGGAAGGATCCGCAACTCATGAGTGATATAGAATTGATTGCATGAACATCATCATATACGCAAGAACATTCAGAAGATTGAACAGATATTAAGCAAAAAAAAATTTAGAGCATCACAGACATCATGCATGCATGTAACTCATGTCATAAGATAGCAACCTGCAACTATATTGATAACATTCATCCAGATCCACAGTTACATCGCTTCCATAAGAAGAGCTTACAATTCTTTTACAGATGCCTTATAGGACAGAAAGATAGATAAGAGAAGCCTAGGAACTACAGAGCTAACATGCTCGGAATAGATTCCCTCTACAGCATCTGCTCAACCCTCTTCAGTTGCTTTGCATTGATCTCTCTTCTTTCAGCTGGGTGACAGCTATTTATCACCCGCCATCGCAACTGCTAGTTCCTCTTGTGATCTTCTTCGGCTACTTCTGGCTTCTCTCTTGTTGTCTATGAGTTCTGCTCTCTGTCTTCTGATGTGTCTTCTCTTTGTCTGTACTCATGCATCCGCTTTCTTCAGCTATCTCCTGTTTCCTCGCAACCTCGATAGATCCACTACTCACCGTAGTTGCGACTTGGTTGTGGCTGCCATGTGTCGTTTCGCAACCCAAAAATCTACTCTTTATTCAAAATTCAAAATAAGGGCCCCAACAGGCTCTAACCACAGTTTCTTGACTCATCCCGAGTCAATCACAAATCACTGTCTCTATTTCCATCGCCCCACCAGACCCCGTGCACCGTTCTTGCTATGCGCCTTCAGTCTGCTGCCCAAACAAGGGCCCCAACTCCTAGACCTTGTTGAACGTTGTAGCCTTAAGCTCATTGAAGGTCGTCATAGCTTGCTACCACCCCTGTAACAATGCATCTGTCTCTGCGGCGATCTTGGCGACAACTGCCTCCTTGACATATGTTGGTACAGTCCCGAACACCGTACCTATTTGGGTTTCGGCCTCGACGGCTAGCTGCTACATTGTCTTGGCGCTGAGTTGGAGGGGCTGGCGGAGCTCTCGAATTGCTTGTTTGGCCATTGCTGAGCTAGCCTCTATTTGTTGGATCTGAACCTCCAAAGCATCCGCCTGAGCATAGAGTTGGTCCAATTGCGAGGGGTCCGTGGCATCTTGGATTTCTTTCGAAATTTGTTGTAGCTATGTTGGAATGGGTTGTGTCTTGACCGCAAGGGCCGTCGAGCATTCTTGGAGACCTTTCAGGAGGTCGTAAGCATCACGCGCTGCAGAGTTGAGAGTTGCCTGCATCTGGGTGACATAGCCCTGCTTTGCTGTAATTTGTGTTGTATAAACTGCCTCTAGATCGAGCAGCACTGGCCGTGCTGCTAATGCTGCCTGGAGCTCGGAATTTTCCTTGTGGAGGCCATTGAATGCGATCCTGAGGTGGAGAGCCTACTCGACAATTTTTCTCGGGTACATCTGCAGGCATCTGAGTGTAGTGGGCCTCAACGACTGGCCATAATCCTAAAAACACCCTAGCCACTTTGTTTATCTGACCCTGTAGTTGCCCCTGTGTGGTTGTGAGCTATTCGCGTTGTTCAGTAAGCGTGGTGATCTGCTGCTATTTCTCTTCGCACCTCTGTTACAGTTTAGAATGAATTCATTCTGCCTGATGGGCTGCCCTCTGGATAAAGAGGTATAGTTGTGCCATACCCCATGTTTCTAAATTGGTAACCCTCGAAGTGCTTTGAGCCGGATGCTGTTCCTGGAGGGGTTGGCCATTGGAAACTGATCGGGTGGAGTGCTCGTGAGGGGATGGCGGTGGGGTCTGATGAGGTGCCGAGTCGGCCATATTCAAGTCTGGCCACTCCTACTGATCTGTTTGGATGGTTTGTGGAGGTACAGTAGGCTCAAGCTGAGCCTCAGCTAAGTCAAAAACAATTTGTGCCATCTGTGTAATGATATCAGACAAAGAGACTTGGGGTTCCCCAACGGGGTCAACCGGTGGTACTACTGCTGCAGTATTGGAGTCAACCTTGGCCCTGTGGTCCCCATTAATTAGATCACGGATGATTGGGTCAGACACGGTGGCGGATGAATTGGATGGTGTGGATGAAGTGGTAGGTGGAGGTGGAACGGTACGTGGTGGTGAAAGCTGGATGTTGATGAACTCGGAGGGGTCAATGGGTGGTTCTTCCTGTATCGGCACCCCTGTACTCGGTGGCTGGGGTGGATCCTCATCAATGAGTTCCACCACCGGACTCGACTCTATGGTTCGGGCCCGCTTGGCCTGAGGAGCTTCTAGGGGGTCGGTGGACTTGCTCTTTTCCCCCACCGGGGTTGTCATCGGACGTGGAGAAGTAAAAAAAAAATTAGGGATGGGGGAGGTGATGGAATTTGTGTGGGGATGCGATGTGGATTGAGAATGCTGGAACTCAAAGAAAACAGAAAAATGAATGGCACCGCTTGAGACCACCTTGGCCACTTCATTAAAATTACATACCGTAGTGTTTAGGTGGCGAATGAGGGGGGTGAGCTGCACGGTGGAGTCCTGTTGTGCCGCCTCCACTTCTGTCTCGGCAGGCCGTTGCTCTGGTAGCATCTGATCAAAGTTGTATGTGGGTACCCCGTTGCGGATTTCCATTGCGACCCCCAGCCATAAACAAACTTCATTATGGAAGGTCGTGTCTTCGAGCTGGAACTTCAACGATCGCATGTGAAATGTGTCCTCCGAGACGCAAGTAGGTCGGATGAAGGTATGCCTGTGGATGATCCCGAACCATACTTGATCACTGTACTCATCCAGCAGGTTCCTGGGCACCCTCTACTGGCCTGCTACCACATCTGTCATTAACCCATACCAAGTCTGAAATGCCTCTACATTGACCTCTTTGGTGTCGGGATCACCCGACACCTTCCACGGAACGAACTTCATTGCTAGAGGCTAGCCCTCTGTAATTTCCACTGGGAGCCTGACGAGGGGAGTGTGCCACTTCCACATGGCAAATGCAACTATCAAATACCCATAAATGAAGCTTGTGGCCCACTTGTAGTTGTCTTCGTACGCATCGAACAGCTCCTTCAACAGGAAGGATCACCAGTTCAACTTCGCCCCCTAGACACAGTGCTCTGTAATGGAAATAGTATCTAGGGTACACTCGCCCTTCGTGTAGTGCCTCATTGTCTTACTGGCAATGAGGTAGCATGCGAACTTGATTTCGGGCTTGTTGATAAGCTCCATCTTTGCTCCCTTTCCTCCCCATCGTGTGCCATATTTTGCATAATAGTCAGCATCTCCTAACTTCCTTGCTTGTTTGGAGGAGGTCTGACATGCAGACGATACATCCAGGTCATTCTGTGAAAGCCTTGTAAGCCGGTGGATATCCTCGGCATGGATTGGAATTTCCCTATTCAACCACAATGACCCGTTCTGGATGCAGCTGAGTAAGAACTTGGTGCACTGCATGGCCGGTCCTGTGGTCCCAAAGACCAGGAGATTTCTTAAGTTCAGAAGAGAGGGTTTTTGTAGGCCTCGGAACTTTGGCAAAATTATTTTCACTAAACGCCCAGCTTCTGTGATGTAATGTTCCATATACACCTGCCATTTGAGTGTCGGGAACTCTAAAGAGTCCGAGAGGTTTGCGTCTATGAGGGTCACATTGTCATATTTCTCGATGAGGGACTCTATTTTATAAATTCTGTTGTCGAGCTCCAGTTCTATGACTGCTGGGTTGGCTTTCGGCATCTTCGCTCAGAATTGATGCACTTGCAGAATTGGTCTCGGTGTCTTCTCTCAGCGCTGTGATTTTGGATACTTCTGTTGCTCTGGTTCTGCTCCAATTTCTAATTCTAACTACTCCAGCATTCTCGTGTTTTTTTCCATGCAGATTATCTAATTACCTGGCACGAGTGAGGTTGATGAGACCCCATGACGAGTTAATTCCTCTTGGCATTCTTCTCAGTGATAATCGTGTGATCAATCGCCGAATGAGGTGTAGTCTGACATCTGCTGACGGTGGCATGGGGAAATGGGCGGACGCGACGGCTGAGGTTACTTCAAATTATGGAAAAATGATTATTGCAGGGTTACTTCTAATTATGACCATTTATGCTGCAAATTTAAACGATCCTACGGACTGACACAAGTACTGACTGAAATGATATGGACTGACATGAACACATTTTCTGATCCTACGGGGATGACACGCTACACACTCTCGTCCCCGACCACAATCGGTTGAGGTGCGGTCCCCGCAACAGAGCGGTTATTGACGACCTATGCATGAACGATAAACACTACCTATGCTCATCCCGGTTGCGGGAGAGTTATTCAACTACTCTACTCTACGACTTCTCTCGGTTGTGAGAGTTATTGATGAAAGGTGAAAGAAACTTAATCATGGTAGGGCTTCAGGCATGCACCATTCACCCACCCAAGTAAAACAGTACCGTCCAACTGAGCCAACCGAACGGCTCTGGAATCCCTAATCTCGATGACGAATTAAGGTCCCAACCAATGCATCTACAGTTTTCCTGGAAACTTCTGGAACTTGCTATCATATAAGAGAACCTTTCTTCCAACCTTGAACTTTTTGCGCTTGATGTGGCGGTCATGCCACGCCTTCTACCTATCCTTCTAAACCTTTTGGTGGAATTCGGCCAAAAACCGGGCCTCGTCCAGCTCTTGTAATTCATGGAGGCACTCCCATAGCGATTCCTCTTCTGAGAACTTGAGGGATGTGGAAATTAAAAGACTTGGTATGGTGAACTTGGCGGGAATCACAACCTCCCAGCCACATGCCAGCTGTAACGGTGTCTGATTGGTAAAGCACTTCATCATAGTCCAGTAGGTCCATGGTGCAGCTGGTAACCGCTCATCCCAGTCATCCCGCTGGGCATTGCAGATCTTCATCAGACCTTTTTCGAGGATTTTTTTGAATGCTTCAACAGTACCATTGGCCTGCGGGTGGTACGGGCTACTTTTATGATGTTGAATCACAAATGTGTCCAGCAGCGATTTGACCATTTCATTAATTAAATGTGTACCCTGATCACTGGTTAAACTTTGCAGGCAGCCAAACCTGTTGATGATGTGTTCAAAGATGAACCAAGCTATTGTATCGGTTGTACAGTCCCGTACCACCGCAGCCTTAGCCCACCGGGTGAGCTAGTCGGTGGCGGTAATGATGTACCTGGCCTTGGAATTCCTGGCTACTGGGGCTATGGGACCTATAAATTCGACATCCCACTTCTCAAATGGTCGCAACACATGCATCGGGTGTAGCGGGAGCTCGTCTCTATGAGAGGGCCTCCCCATTTGCTTACAGACATCGCATTTCTTAACAAATGTCTTAAAATCCGCATGGACCATTGGCCACCATAGTCTAGCTTGGAGCACCTTCCTAACAGTGGGTTTTTCCCCCACATGCCCGCCCGCAACGCCGCTGTGGCATTCCCACATCATGTCTTCCCATTCGTGGTCGAGTATACATCTATGCAGAACCTCATCAAGGCCCAATTTGTACAACTACCCCACAATCAGTTGGTATTCAGCAACGCAAACGGCCGAGTGTCGTTTTTCGAGCAAGGTATAGTGCTAAGGGCACTACCCCGTTGTCAAATAGGTTGCGATGTCAACCAAACAATCTGGTATGGCTTCGACCTGAAAAAGATCAGCATCTGACAGTTGATCATCGAGAGAGCCATCGTTCTCCCCCATTTCCAACCGAGATAAGTGATCGAGCCTGAAGTTCAACCTCCTGGGCTTGAGGATCACTTGAAATGTGAATTCTTGGAAGAGTAGAAGCCATCAACAGATATGTCCTTCTAAAACGGGCTTATTGACCAAGTACTTTAACGCAAAGTGATCCATAAAGAACTTGAATTTACCTCCTAGAAGATAGTGGCGGAACTTCTAGAGCGAGTACACCATGGCAAGGGCCTCCCTCTCGGTAGTAGTGTAATTCCACTCTGCATTAGAAAATTTGCAGCTGGCGAAGTAAACCGGGTGGTCAACCGTCGTCTCGCCTGGTTGCACGAAGACAGCCCCAAGTGCAATACTGGAAGGATCAATATGCACATGGAACTTCTTATCCAAATCTAGGTGAACCAGAATAGGCGTCGTTGCCAGCTTCTCCTTCAGAGTGTCAAGGTCCATTCGACACTCCTCCGTCCACTGGAACACTTCTGACTTCCGCAGTATATTTTCTAGAGGAGAAGTGATCTTCGCATAATTTCGGATAAACCGTCTGTATT
Source organism: Pinus albicaulis (assembly GCA_034641835.2). Taxonomy (NCBI): domain Eukaryota; kingdom Viridiplantae; phylum Streptophyta; class Pinopsida; order Pinales; family Pinaceae; genus Pinus; species Pinus albicaulis. Next base: position 654,382,741 of record CM076569.1, read on the forward strand.
AACCTGTGTGCCCTAGCAGTGCTTGAAACTGCTTCTGTTTCAGGGGCTTCCATGTGGGCAATCACAGCTACCTTGGAAGGATCGACACAGACCCCTTTCTTGAACACCACATGTCCTAATAACGTTCTGAAAGGAATCGCAAATATGCATTTCTTCAAGTTCAAGGAAATCTGCAATTGTCGACATCGATCAAACATGATGCGTAACAAGGTGGCATGGTTTTTCAGCAAACTGTAGACGGTCGAATCGTCCATGTAGACTTCCAGAAACTTATGAATGTACTCCCGGAAAGTAGCGACGACGATCTGGGAAAACATAGTATGGGTGTTCTTCAATCTGAATGGCATCATGTGGTATGCAAATGAACCCCATTCGGTGGTGAACGTCATCTTCACTTTGTCCTCTTTCATAATGCGCACCTGATGGTAGCCCGAAAATCCATCAGTGAAGGAGTAGGCCTCATTCCCCGCAACATGGTCCAATACTTCGTCACTGAATGGAGTGGGAAATGGGTCATGGATGCAAGCATTGTTCAGACTGTGAAAGTCAACATAGATGCGGATTTTTGACTTATCCTTCTTATTCTGAATGACGATAGGACTCACCCACTCTGCTTCTTCCACAGGAAATATTAGACATGTTTTCAGCATCTTATCGATCTCCAACTTGACCTTTTCTTTGATTCGTGGGTTCAACCGATAGGGGCGATGCTTCACGGGCCTGGCGTCTAGTTTCAGCACAATACTCATCTCTCTGAGATCCCCTTTGATGCCCTTCAATTTTGCAACCGATGTAGGGAATAGGTCTTCGTATTCCTGGAGGAGGCTGAAAGTTTATTTGGTCGTCTCCTCGTCCCAGTAGTCCCCGACTGTAGCCAGTTTGGGTTTTTCCTCCATGCCAATGTTCAACTTCTTTGTCCTCAGTGACAGTAGATGGATGCCTTCATTGGTCGGCTCTTCTTTGATGTTCCTCTTGCCTTCCTTCTCTTCAAAATATAGGTGCCTTAGGTCCTCCAGACTATCATCGTTTGGATCGTTGTCGATCCGTTGGCAAGCCAACTCATGCCTGCCCTCAGGATGTAAGGCTAATGTGCTCCCGTCAATCACCAGATCATGGAGAAACAGTACCCCCTTGATCGCTTGTAAGGCCTGGGACACCAGCTCTGTCTCTCCTTCGAATGAAAAGCACCGAAAAAATTTGTTCGCGACTTCCTGCCAGGAGCTAGTTCCTTGTTTTCTCTCTTCTTCTAAGTACCAGGCCTAGGGAATGGTATCTAAGGAGTGGATGAACCGATGTACCCATAGCTCTTCTGGGTACCTTAGACTTTACCACTGCTCCTCACAGGTTTTTAGGTGGTCCCACGGATCAGAAGTCCCTTGATACCTGTGTCTGCTGCGAGGGCCTTCGTCTTCTTTGAACCATGCCCTCAAAGCCTCCGCCACACAACTCCACCGCGATAGAGTTTTGTGGTGATTTTTCCACCACCTAGCTGATGTGGACTATAGTGCTATGTCCAAAATTGGTATCCTACTTCCGTCTGGTACCGTGTCTTCTACCTTTGCAATAAAATTATTGACGGCTTGCATGTTTGACAGAGTGGGGTACTCCCTGAGCTCAGCGCCAATCCAACGGACTAGGGAAATGTTGGCACATCTCCGCGTGCTGGTCTCATACCCACCTTGTTGCCAATCTTCCCAGGCTAGTTCTGATCCCAGCTCTGAGCTCTAGAAACTGCACTAGTTGACGGAGCCGGTTGTGGTCGGGTTAATATAGTCCTCCTGCTTCCCTGTTGTCATCTGATAAAGTTGGTCCATCATCTGAGCATCTTCCCGGTTTTCCATATTTTTGGTATACCTCGGGCCTTAATACAGGTCGAGAGGCTGAGTGACTCAGAATTCTCCGTCTTCAAAAATCATTAGCTCCTTCTTGAGGTCGATGATGACGTAATTCTCAAAATCCCAGTCAATTCCTTGTAGTGCAAGGTAAGGATCCTTGTCCCCCATAATGTTGATGACCTCAAAGTCTGTGTAAATCTTCACCCCTGCAATGCTGACCTCGACACCCTCGAGTCGGCCGATTGGCATGATGTAGTACTGGTTCGCCATTCTAAGCTGGATTGGAGAGTAGGTCAGCCGTGGCCAGCCAAGAGCCTCCCACGTCTTTTGTAGCAGGATGTTGGCGTCCGACCCTAAGTCGAGCATAGTGTCGCTGATCTGGAATCCTGCAACCTACGTGTTAAGCCAAAATTATTTTCCCGTTCTTCGCTTGTTCCACTTGACGCACTATATATACTGGGGTGCTGTGTTCAAAGGTTCCTGCAGCCCTGTATTCCCCTACAGTATGTCCACCAAGGTACGCTTGAGTTGTTCCCACATCGCAGCAGTGTCAACATTCTTGAGGAATAACTGGAGTCATTCCTTGATCAGGGTCCCCGTGGCACTCTGTTCTCTAGAATCTATCGTCAGGGGTACCTCAAGGCCTCTGGCTCCCTCCAACTGAGCAAATGTCTCCACCGCCTCCTAGAAGTACTTCTTCTGTGCGTCCGGCCTGATCAATTGTTTCGGGGAGGCGGGCTAGATAACCCATGCCGGCTCCTTTCTGCGAGCGTTCTCCCCTATCTTCTTTCCACCTCGCATCACAATAGCAACATTCTGCATGGCTGGATTCATGGTTCCTCGAGGTTCGGAGTTTACCAGATTCATGCCCCTCTGTCGTGCTCGCTCCTCCCACTTCTTGATAAGTTCCGGGCATTCCTCTGTTGCATGGGCATTCATGCAGCACTGGGAACACCACGGGCGTCGGGGAAGGGGGAATTCTCAGGCCACGTCACCCTACTGGTCATAGTTGTAGCATTTCAGTGGACCCCGTCCCCCTGTGCAGCCTCCACGCATACTGCCTCACCTGCCCCTGGGAGCCTCGTTCACCCTATAGGAGGGTCGGTCCAATCCGTCCGCTAGAGCATCGAGAGCTTTGCACTACTCAGTGTTGTGAGTCATGGAACAAAAAAACTCACAGTATATGTTGTTTGGGACATTGGAGTACTTCTGCAATATCGGGCACATCCGAGGTTGATGCCCCATCGTCCGGAAAATTTCGCAATATTCCGTGGCGGTTTGGTTTAGTTGAGGTGGGAACCCTACGTAAGGCTGTTGTGGCTGGTATACCCCCTACAGATTCATCATCGTGCCACCCCCACTAGGTGGACCCCCCTGTATTGCCGCAACCGAGGCCCCCACACCCGTGCCACGCAACCAGGGACACTCTGTTGCGATGTGCCCTTCGACCAGACAGTGAGTGCACCAAATGTTCGGCCTGGCTGTTCTTATAGGCTACATCTCCTTGATTTTTTCAGTCATACTGGAAATTTGATGTTGCAAGCCCAAAAAGGAAGGATCCTGCGAGGTTGTCCCTCCCCGATATTCCTGAGGGTAGCCTGCCATTGCCTCGATCTTCATCACCTGCTCCAGTGCATCCTGCAAGTTGTCAATTTTCTATTGGGTGAGGGGGGTTTGTGTCAAGGGAAGCAGGGCCTTGATGAACTAATCCCTCTAATGGTTTGGGTCAATCGAGTAGCTGAGTTTCCCAATCGCATCCTTGAACCGACGCATCAGCTCCCATGCAGTCTCCCCTTCTTTCTGCTTAATCTCCCAGAGCTCGGACAAACCCTGCTGGTCTGTTTTGGGGAGCTTAAATTCTCAGACAAAATCCCACTTAACGTCCATGATTGCTGGATTTGGGTGGCCCTCTGACCACTTTATGAACCATCGCAAAGCCCATTCTCTGAGCATGGTTTGGAACTCTATTAGCTTCCCTCCGTCTGACGTCTGCTGAGCCCTCTAGATGGCTTCGCAGAGATACCAGTGCTGCTCTACATCATTGTCACAGTGGACAGAAAATTTTGGATACCAGGTGAAAGACCTGGCCATATTTACTTGTGAGGGTGTGACTAGAATAAACCCTTCGGGTCCTGGTTGCATGACTATACCACTAGGAACCGCAAGACTACTATTAACGCTGCTATTACCGTGCGACACTGAACTACTGTGCAATCGACTCAATGCTTGTAACTTAACGAAAATATTACTCAAAGGTTTATAGAGTACCAGGGGAAGGTATGGATCCTTGTCGTGCAAATTTTGGGAAGTAGGGCTGCCTGGAGAGATGAATGTCATCCGCTCTTGAAACAACCGTTGCATCACAATGTACCATTCACCATCAGAAATTTCTTCAGGCTACACACTTGCATCATCTTCGTCACTCGTCGTCTCCCTTTCTCTCTTAGCTGGGCTCCCATGCACTCGTCGCACTCCCACAGCGATCCCTTCCCTCTCCAGGGTATCCGCCTGAGTGTTCATAATTCCTATCCTCTGAGGCACCTCCTCTTGATTCTTCCTACCATTTTCCCATTGTTTCAACTCACGCATCACCCTTTCTTGCCACCTGTCGGTGATCTGCGCCCTCCGATGTGCACGTCACTCCCTCAACCTCCTCACAGCCTCATCATCCATTCCCCACTCCCTTGCTTCACACTTCACGTGGCATATTTCCCTTCGACCCTTCTCCCAGCATTGGAGGCTTACGCTTCCATGCTTGAATTTTGGAATTCCATCAGCCCTTCATCCACCATCAGGGCCTTAATCCACAGTAGAATCTCCTTGAGTAGCTTCCCTCTTAGCCCAGAGTGGAAGATAGCCTCAGCCTTCGAGAAGGATTGGTAGCACTCTACGGAAAACTCCACAATATATCCGTCCAAGGTGGTCTCTACCCAAAAATCCATCGCGCGGGTCAACTCAGTGTCCAGCCGATGCAAGGCCACGAGATCCCCATGCACCCACTTGTGGTTTATCTTTCGTGAGCTATCCCTAGGTACCTTGGTCTGAAACCTCTGCAACCAATTGTAGAGGTCGCTAGGGAATTTTCCCCAGAGGATCTCGTAAGTATCACTGGCGGAATTCGAGAACAGGACGAGATCCTTGAGCACCCTCTCCTTTCGATTCGTCAGCTCCACTTGCTGAGAAATAAAATGATCCATATGGTTATCCCACCATCTCCGTATTTCTCCTTCAAAGACCCTCGATACCATGATCTAGTTCCCCTCATAATGTGTAGGGTCCCGACAATGGAACCATTTTTTGGCGAAGAAACAGGTCTCACAGGCAAGACCCAAGTTCAAAGATTGGGGCCAACAAGGGAATCTGTTGTAGTCTAGAACCACGCCGGCATTATCACCCTACTCCATAAAGCAGAGAGTCTCACCCAAGGCGTGCCGCAACCACATGCAGAAGGGGAATAGATCGATAGTAGTGGAAGGATCTGCAACTCATATAGAATTGATTGCATGAACATCATCATATACGCAAGAAAATTTAGAAGATTGAACAGATATCAAGCAAACAAAATTTTAGAGCATCACAGACATCATGCATGCATGTAACTCATATCATAAGATAGCAACCTACAACTATATTGATAACGTTTAGCCAGATCCACAGTTACATCGCTTCCATAGGAAGAGCTTACAATTCTGTTATAGACGCCTTATAGGACAGAAAGATATATAAGAGAAGCCTAGGAACTACAGAGATAACATGCTCAGAATAGATTCCCTCTACATCATCTGCTCAACCCTCTTCAGTTGCTCTGCATTCGTCTCTCTTCTTTTGGCCGGGTGATGGCTATTTATTCACCCACCATCGCAACTGCTAGTTCCTCTTGCGCTCTTCTTCGACTGCTTCCGGCTTCTCTCTTGTTGTCTATGAGTTCTACTCTCTGTCTTCTGTTGTGTCTTCTCTTCTTATATACTCATGCATCCACTTTCTTCATCTATCTCCTATTCCCTCGCAACCTCGGTAGCTCCACTACTCACCGTATTTGCGACTTGGTTGCGTCTGCCATGTGTCATTCTGCAACCCAAAAATCTGATCTTTATTCAAAATTCAAAACAAGGGCCCCAACAGTTTACATCCTCAACCACACTCCTACATAGAGAACACCATGAGGATCCAAGGAAAGAGCCTTTTTGAAGATTGAATCTAGTATGAATCTTGTCATGAAGAATGCACCACATGAATAATCTGGCCTTAGGTGGACATTTCAATTTCCATAGGGGGTGCCACCACCATAGAATATCCAGTTGATAATGATTGGGATATATGATAGGATAGCCATCCTTCAGGGAATAATAATTGTGCTTTGAGGATGCCCACATCAATTCATCCTCCTTGTCTCAAATCCTAACATGTGACTTGGCCGATGCATTAGTGTAATTGGACCAATCATGTTGCCAAGGTGGAGGGATGCGAAGATCCTAGTATGATTTCCATGCTTGAGAGAAAATTGTTGAATTTTCAAGTTCTGCAGCATGATCAGGTGTGGTAATACCAACGTCCTCCAAGAATTGAATGAGCTCTGGTGGGAGAAGGTGAGAATTTCCACATCTAGACTAAGGTTCCCTCCCAATTTGAACCTGTCGTCCAGAGCCTATTCTCCAAGCCAACCCTGAATTTATATGATCAATAGAGTTCAAAATGGCTCTCCAGATTGATGATATATTGGTCATGTTCCAATGCCAGCTCCTAATCCAATCAATAGGGTGCAAAGGGTTGATGTAATTCTAGATGAAAACCTTATTCCATAAGTTCTTATCTATAAGAGTATGCCATCCCAATTTGGTTTCTAATGCTTTGGAAAAGGTAGGGAGATCTTATACCCCATCCCCCCAAATTCTTGGGCAATTCTATAAGGTTCCATCTAGTCCAGGAAAAGGTGTGTCCATATTTTTAACCCTTCCATAGAAAAATGTAGCAAATGTTTTGTATTATAGAGAGAATACCTTTGGGGAACCAGGGAAGAGAAATCTAGTATACTAGAATATATTCTAATACATATTTTATAAGAACAAGGCACCCAACACGTGAGAGCCAACAGTGATACCATACATTGAGTCGACTTTCAATTTTGGAAACCAACCAATCCCAAAAAGAAATTTTATAGTTGGAAGGTTTAAGTCTGAAACAAATATACTTATGACCCTCATCAAAGCTAAGAGAGATAAAAGGAAATCTCCAGAGAGAAAATTGAATTTCATGTTGTGAACAACCCAAAGATGACAAAGTCCATTTAGTGTGATTGCATGACATACTTGTGGCTTTGCAGAACAACTTGAGCATTGATTTAAATACCGATGAGTCACTAATAGAACCATCCAAAAAGATAAGGACATCGACCATAAAGACGATATTTGTGAGAAAACAATTCTCAGCAATCTTGATGCCCTTTAATATGCCTTGGAGTTTTTCATTCGCCAGTAGTCTACTCAGTCCTTCTGTGATCAACAAAAAAAGTAGAGGGGATAAAGGACATCCTTGATGAAGACCACGCTCAGCATGGAAGAAGTTGGATGTAGCACCATTGATAAGGACACTGAAAGATACAGTGGTGATATAGCTCATGATCCAATTAATGACTGTAATTGGAAACCCAAAATGAGAAAGAATAACTCTAAAATATAGCCAGTTAATCTGATCAAAAGCCTTTGCTAAGTCAATTTTAAGAATCATGCCCTTTATGCACTTAATGTGCATAGAGTGAAGGCCCTCCTATGCTATGCCAATGGCATCATTGATCTGTCTATTATCCAAGAAGGCAGATTTCTCCTGGGAGATATGATTGGATAGGAAAGGCTTGAGCCTATTGGAAATGATATTAGCAATAATATTATAAATACAATTGTAAATGGAGATGGGGTGATAATCATTGAATGAGGATGGGTTGTCATATTTAGGTATGAGAGCAATGGAATTAGATTTGAAGGCATCATACATACATCCAATGGTCCTGGATTCTTCAATCACACAGAGTAGATCATGACCCAGTAATTCAAAAAATGATAAATAGAATTCAACAAGCCAGCCATCTGGACCAAGGCTCTTATCCTTTTTTAACCATTTAAGTATCACTTCTAATTCAGACATAGAGACAGGTGGGGTCAAATCCTCTGATGTCCCCTCATCCACAAATCGAGGGAAAAGTCCAGCAATCTTGATAGTTTCAGCTAAAGAGGCTTCATGTGGTGCTTTGTAAAGATGAATAAAGTGGGAAATACCCAATGAGGCCAGCTAATTGAAATATGAGACATATTTTCCATCCTCATTGGCCAGAGACCAAATGGTGTTAATGGCTTTGCACCCCCGAGCAAATTGTTGGTAGAATTTTGTATTTTCATCCCCAGCAAGTAACCAAGTGGCTCTGATTTTGAGTCACCAAGTCAATTATATATCCTTTAGAATCCTAAGTTTTTATGCTTCCAACTTGATAACCCAGTCCTTTGATGCATCCAATAAAAACCACCATTATTAGGATCATCAAGCTTGGCAAGCTCATCTTCAATTTGTTTTAAAGTAGTGTCATCCTGATTCCGTTTTTCCTTGGCCCATTCAATTGTTTTATTTTTTATGCAGAGCAGCTTGCTGGTAAAGGATGAAGTTACTGATTTTTCTGGAGGAGTTGGAATTTTCCTCCATGTATCGTTGACTAGCTTAATGTAAGACTCATCCAACAACCAATTCAAATTGAATTAAAATGGTATAAAAGGTTTGGGAGAGATTCAAGATAATTCAAGATAAATCGAGGAATGATCATAAATACCCCCAGACCCAACCCATTGCCTGTACAGAGCCAACTTGTCAATTATTCCTTCCTTGATGAGAAATTGATCCACCCTCCTGGCTAGCATTGCATCTCTTGTTCTCTTGTTATGTCGGGTAGGTTCAAGGTGAGACATTAGAATGTCAGTCAAGTGGAATTGATCAAATAATGTTTCAAATAAATCAGGTAGAGGGTCCAATTGAGCATGAGAGCCCCATGATTCTACATCCCTAATGGAGAAATTAAGATCACCCCCCAATATTATATTGTTTGGTTGCATGAAAGATGAGTTCAGGATATATTTCCAAAATTCTTGTCTATTCTGGTAGGGGTCATAGATATTAACCAATCTAAACTCAATCCCAAGTTTTTTAGAGAATAATTCACTTTCACTTCTAATTAAAAATAAAAGGTTATCTTTTGTTGGAGAAAATGATATCTCTCAGGTAAAATTAAATGAAATTTTCCAATGGTAAGTTTCATACACCCACGGTCATCCTTTTCCACTTTTCTTTTTTTTTCTTTTTTTTTTTCTTTTTTCTTTTTTTTCAGTTTTGTTTTTAGTTTTTGCTGATCTTAAACTATGTTTTGCAATACCTCAATAATTTTTTCACACCACTGCTGGCTAAGATTTGGAATTTGTTCTCCTTGTTTTCTTTCGATTTTTTGGGAGAACCAATAACGATCCTCATCAAATCAACTAAATTAGGGAGTCCCTGGAACTTTTTACTTGTTTCATAAGCATTTCTTTTATCATAAAATTGTTAAGATGCTTTTATGCAGCATTTGCGTTGAAACAAGAAAATTTTCAAAAGGAGAGACTTCTCATTTGGGCTTAATTTCACCACATGACTACTTTTCACCTTACCGTTTGGAGCCTAATTTATTATAACTCTGCAAGATGATTTTTTTTTTTAATATTAACATAAGATGAGCATACTCATGGTTGTCTTATTTCTCTCTTTTTTTGAGACATTATATAGATAGTCTTGTTGGGTTTGTCTTTTAATTTGGCCTTGTGTTTTAGCTTTTCCTTTCTTCATTCGACATTTTTGAAGTTTTCTTTCCTCTTTCACTTCCTTTTTAATTTATTTTTCATTTTTTTTATTTTGGTGACTCCATTAAAATTTATGTGGAATTCCTTTTCCTCACCCAAAAGTGGTTTGCAGACATGGAAAATATTTACTCTGCCTATCTTAATGAGTTTCATTTACCATTAAAGGTGTATCTTTATGGAATCCTAAAGCCCTAGTTATTTAAATCGCTTCCATGAAGGAACACATATCCTTTCTAAGTGATATAGTTCATCTTTTCAAGGAAATAATTGACCTAAATTTAACTCAATGCATCCTTCCCATCTCTCCACTTGATAAATCCTCTGAATTGATAGTCACATGGAAAATATTTTGAATTCAACATTATGGAATTCTCATATCCATTTGCTTAAGTCTCTATTTTCATCCTACCTCTTTCACTCGGGTACATCATAAACTAAAGCTCAAAAATTTTCATATCAAAAGGGTGATCAAAAGAGGAAGCATGGGAAATAAAGTAAACTCATTGGGGCTATGGATGCTCACTGGAATCAGGGCTATGCTTGTATGGCATAAAATACAACTTTTTTGGGGCATTGCTCAGGCTCCTTGGTAGTGAAGCGATGTCGGATGCCATTCATAACAATGGATATGTTCTTTATCAAAAAACTCCTATTTGCACCTTCTTCTATTCTTCATATGAGGTAATCATAAAATAATATTTTTCCCAAAATTTGGATTCATGATTTTAGGCTCAATCTATGAGTACTTACCTTTTTGAACCTATATTTCTTAATTCATTAATGTGGGACCCTTGGAAATGTTTTATTGTTAGACGGTTTAATAGAATCCCCGACTTTTAACCTTTGGGTAAGTGAATTTCACCACTTTTAACCAGAGATAATCGGTCCTTCCCTGTGTGTCGCCATTGTTGATGTGAAAAATCAACCCTCCCACCCCCATTCTTTCCTTATTTATTTCAAATAATGGGGACCCTTTACATAAATTTTGGATAAATCGCCTTTTAATATTTTTTTTTGGTCAACTGTCCTACAATTTTTCCATATTTTCATTTTCTTCTGATTTCTCTTCTAATTGCTTCATTGTGTTTTATTTTCTGCTGGCTTTTCAACAATTATCGTCTCATCTCATTTGGTTACCAAGTTTGAAAATGGCATTTCGCCAAAGTTTGATGATTTTTACCGTTGGGTCTTAAAAAATGTACAAAATGTATATATTTTAATTTTTGTAAATTATTTGTAAATATTTATTTTTAATTAATTTTTTCTAATTAATTTGTTTTTGCTAACGTTCCTACAAAATTTCCACATCCAAATTGTAGAAAAAATAAAATCATGGTGTTTCCGGATCTCGTAAATCTATGTTAAATCCAAATTTAAAAGAAATTACGAGATCCAAAATCTCAAAATTGAAAAGTGGTTGTGGATTTTTAATATCGGGACTTTTATTACCAAGTGGTTGTAGTTTATATTTATTTTAGGGAGGGTCCCAATCCACATGGCCCTCCTCCCCTCTTTCACACTATACTTCTTCACTCCATCGGGATATCAAAACTATTCAATATCATAACATTTTAAATGCCTCCCCATAATTCTTTCAATGTTTTGATATTTAAAAATATTTGTTAGGTCCCTATATTACTAGTATAGCCCCTTATTGTTGTTATTGTAACACCCTTATTGTTATTATTGTACCCTTGTAACCCCCATTTTGTTATTATTGTGCCCTTAAATTATTATTGTTAGGTCGGCTAGGATTACATTGTGGCCCACTAGGATTACATTATGGCCCCATGGACTCCTATATATAGAAAGGAGGTTTTGTAAATTGTATCATCCAAGAATTTTTCATTCATGTAATGTATTGGAGGTTTCCCCCTCGAATTGGCTTATTTATAAGGAATTGATATCTCTTTTCTTCTATTTTTGGAGCTGGTTTCACAACATTTGGTATCAGAGCTTTGAATTCTAGGGTTTCGCCGATCCAAATAGGTCATCGTGGAACTTTCGCTATAACTTTGTTTATACGAAGCTTCAGAAGCTGAAATTTTTATGGTATGATGCCGAAATCCTGAGGAAAATTTTCAAAAAAAATAAGAGCTTGGTTCGTAATAGTTTTGGAGATATGATTTGTGGAAGTTAGGTCTTTTTTTCAGGCTCCTAAAAAGGTCATCGTGGAATTTTAGATATAAATTTTTTTCTACTAAGGTTTAGTATCTAAAATTTTTAGGGTACGAAGCTGAAATCCTAAGGAAACTCTTCAAAAAATTTCAGATCTTTGTTCGAAACATTTTCAGAGATATGATCTGTAGCAGGTAGTGCTTTTTTAGGCTCTAGAATTTCATCTCAAAGGGGTGATCATGGGAAAAGATTCATAACTCTCTCTCTGAGCATCGGATTGAAGTACCGTGAAAAGTGGCCACAAGAAAATGGACTTTAGTTTCTTGGCTATCAATTTGAGAGCCGAAGGATGAAACGATGACACGTGGCAAGTCGTACAAGTTCGCTATACTGAACCAGTCCAAAATTGGATCATTGTGGGAGATTGGAAATAACTTTGTCTTGAAGAATACAAATCAGATCATAACTGTGGCATTTGAAAGAAGCTTCAGAGGGCTACTAGAGGGCAGAATTTCATATATTTAAGATCTCCAATTATAGATATAATTCAATTTCAATATCGAGCTCCTCAAAAGCAAGTAAAAGGTGTGTATTTTTTTCCAAATTACATAAGTCTTGTTTGAATAATCAAGTTGAATTGATTCCAAGGGCATATTGTAGAATAGATATCAGTATTGGATCCTAAAATGGCCCCTAAAAATAATTCAACACCCATTAAGCCTTTAGAAGGCTCTACTATGACTCATGAAGACAAAAAATAGCAACATGACATATCAAAATTACAAGAGCAAGTGCAACAAATTTCGCTCTCGCAAAGAACAAAAAAAAATGAAATGGAAGTTTTGAAGAAAGGCGTGGAAACTAAGATGGATGGTTTGAAGAAAGGCGTGGAAGCTAATATGAATGGTTTGGAAGCTAAGATGGATGGCATGCAAGTGGGCATGGAAGCTAAGATGGATGACAAGAAAGACAACATGGAAAACATGAAGAATGATCTAAAAGCATACATGGAAGGCTTGATGACAAGCTTAAAACAAGAAATAATTCCTAATGGCAGAAATATAGTAGAAGAAACTCATGATGAGAACAAAATAAATGTTAATCGTGATTTCATAAACTCTAATGTTGGCGGGAAGAACCACCATATTCCAAAAATGGATATGAGGAAGTTTGATGGAAAGGATCCTATAACATGGATACTATAGAAGGAGCAATATTTTGATCTCCATAACGTGCAAAACACACAAAAGGTACGCATTGCAACTTTACATTTAGAACAAAATACATTTGTATGGTATCGATGGCTTTTCTCCCGTAAAAAAATTGTCACTTGGTCACTTTTTATGGAGGAAATGATAGCACATTATGAGGATACAAAGAGCAACACCTTCTTTAGCCAATTGATAAATCTCAAACAAAAGGTTTTAGTGGGGCAGCACATTGAGGACTTCCAAAAATTGAATATAAGGGTAACTGATATTCCATAGGAACACATGATTGATCTCTTCATAGGCACTTTAAAGGATAACATCCAACATGAAGTTCGCGTTTTGGAACCTGATTCATTGGAGAAGTCATTCAGGTTGGCAAGAAAAGTTGAATGTAAAATTACGGCGACAAGGAAGCCTACCACTCAATTCTATAAAGAAGGAAGTGTTGCTACGCCTAGATTTCCACAACCTACAAGGTTGACACCACAACAATTGGAAGAAAAAAGAGCAAAAGGGCTTTGCTACAGTTGTGATAGCAAATACACTAAAGTTCATAAGTGTGCTGAGAAGAAATTAATTTACATAGATTGTGAAGAGGAAGAAGAAAATGAACAAGAAGAGAATATACACCAGGAACCAGCCCTAGAAGAGGAAGAAATGAATCCGACCATATCGTGTAATGCACTGGTAGGAATTACCACTCCTCAAACTCTCAAGATAGAAGTGTTGCGAAAAATATTGAGAGGGGGGGGTGAATCAGTATTTAGAGCTGACTGACAATTTTAGTTTTCCTTTCCTTATAAAACCATATGTTACATTACTGCATCCAACTTGTATGTCCAGAGATCTTATTATGTCTTTACTTATATCATTGCATCATTCATTCATCAGATAAGCAGTAAGCATGAATAGAAATAACAGAACAAACCATCAAGCATAAGCAACACATATGAACATCAGGATTTAAGGTGGAAACCCAATTCTGGAGAAAAACCACCGCTGTTGTAATCTCAGTCTTCAATATTTGTTATAAATAATACTTCTTACAATTTTATGCTGGTGTAGACTCATACCAGCACGCAGACACCCATTTGTAGAAGGCTACAACCTTCTCTCGTTTACCAGCCTCTCCTGTAAGGGAGCTACTACCCCCTGCTCTCGTTTACCAGCTACCACTGGAAGGGAGCTACAACCCCCTCACTGAAGGCATCGACCCTCAGATCTACTGCAGACCAAGTTTCATCCACTTCCACACAACACACCTTGCAAGCAACCAGATTTATTTATTTTCTTCAGAGGTGCATCCTTAATTCAGATCTCTCAGAAATCTGTTACCCATTCCATACAGATATACTTCAGAGTGAAGTATTCATTCACAACCCTTACTCATGCATACGTTCTTTATGATCTCGTCAGTCGATTTAACCAGGAATTAATCATCATTTGATCTAGAAATCTTGATCAATCATCATATTCACCGGTGCACCATATATTCAGATATATCAGAGTTTATTCATACAGATATCTTTAAAGAGATTTGTTTATTTTCAACCCTTTCACATGCACACTATTCTTCATAATTCTCATCACCTTATATAGTTTTCGCCTTTATTAAAACCATGGGTCAAAACCATTCAATTACTAATGGTATTCCTGGATGGTATTTCCTTTAGCACCCTTACGTACCTCTTTGATTTCTTTTTAATTTATTTATCAATTTGAAGAAATTGATAAATAAATATGTTTACAACTTTGAACAGAGCTTTAGGATTAAAGTTAACCCTTCACATTTTAACGCTTTCGAATAATATGGTAAACCTTTGACCCCGAGCCCACAAATATAGTCAATCCAATATGTGCATGGTACCATAAGTAAATTTCGCGCAAGTCCAGTGTCTGATCACCGTTAGATTAGCAAGCTTCCAAATCAACGGCGTATATGCATATCGCTCGTCCTTCGATGCCGAACGTTAACGTGTGATGGCCCGCCGTACCTGTGTTAATCTTCGCTCACCTTCAACAAATGATGACCGTCCGATGACCCCTTCCTATATCAACGGCGCACAACAATATCACTAGGCATCCTGGGTCGAACTATAATGCGCAATGGCGCACAGTGATAAGCGGTTTTCCGTGGGTCCTCCTTGCCACGTGTCGAGTGATTTATGGAATCACTCCCAACTCCTCAAATACCACTCACTCCGCATAGGTGGTGCGATGAAAACCGTAAACCGCCTTCACTGTTCACTTGGTCATGGTTCCACTCATCCACGCAGGGTTCCGTCGCCTTTTCAATGTATTATTATAATTAAGTTGTGCTTTAATGTTTTGCCTTTTATTACAGTTCCATTGCTATCCTGTCGCAGTTCCGCTTCTAACTACACATTCAAGTTCTTGATTCCGCAAGATGATTACTATACTATGGTACATTGCGATTATAATCTTTGCTCCATTCATCATATCTCTGCAACCATTAATTCCTTCAATTTATACACTAAATCTTTAATTTTGAATCCTTGCCACAGGGAAAATGATTCATAGTTGTCCACAGGGACTCAATTATCCTTCCTCCTGAATTCTATCAAGAATATACATATAATTCACAGAAAATGAAGAACCTTTTTCTGTTTGATGGCCTTTTTCTCCTACTCTGTCTCTGGACAGTTCTGCTTCAATTATGCATTCTACTTCTGTTCACTGTCTCTGCGTTGTCTACTGCCTTAATACCTTATCTTCCTTGCTTCCTCTCTGCTGCTTCTGCTATCTCACTATTACTCTCTTTGCTTCTTGTCTAATTCTGCTCCTTGCTTCTCTCTTTGCCTTGTTGCTGTTCAGATGCTCCTTTGTGCCACTTCCTTTACCATCAATGACAACATTTCCAACAATCTCCCCCTTTGGCATTGATGGAAATACTCTTCCTCTGTTTGTCTTATAGAAGCTCGTTGTTGCTTTTCCTCCCCCTTTGACATCAATGGCAAAGAGTTTGATCAATATCCTTTGAACTGACAATATCATGCTCCTCCTGAGATCATGCTACATCTTCAAACATAATATGACCAACAATGCATCCTTTTCATATGATCAATGCTCCCCCTTAGCCTGTGCATTCAAAGATGCCTAACAGCACCTCACAAACAATTTAATCTTTTGTATTTAAGTAGATCTGATCCTCTACATGGCAGAGACTACTCCCAGTTTCTGTCTGAGATATTCGAATGCTTCCTTTGGTAGAGGTTTGGTAAATATATCAGCAACTTGTTCTTTGGAGGGAACATACTCCAATTTCACCTTTTGTTCAAGCACTTGTTCACGTAAGAAGTGATATTTGATGGGAATATGCTTGGTCTTGGAATGCGTAACAAGATTCTTTGAGATACTTATGGCACTTGTATTGTCACACATAATTGAGATAGGACGTGAAAATTTGATTTGAAAGTCTTGTAAGGTTTGCATCATCCAGAGACGTTGAGTGCAACATGATGCGGCAGCCACATATTTTGCTTCTGCTGTAGGTAAGGCAATAGAGATTTGCTTCTTGCTAAAACAAGATACTAACTGGGGCCCCATATAGAATGCACCACCACTAGTGCTTTTCCGATCATCAAAACTTCCAGCCAAATCTACATCAGTGTATGCATGAAGAGTAAGATCAGCATTCTTTGGATACCATAGTCCAAAGTCTTGAGTTCCTTGTAGATATTTGAATATTATTTTCACAGCCTGAAGATTAGACTCTTTTGGATTAGCTTGGAATCGTCCAACAATCCCAACTACATGCATGATGTCTGGTCTTGTCCCAGTGAGATAAAGTAGACTTCCTATCATAGACATGTATTCTGGTTGATTCACCGTGGGGGGATCACCATTAGAACTGAGATTACATCTGGTTATCATTGGTGTACTTATAGGTTTGCAATCTTCCATGCCATACCTCTTCAAGATTTTCTTGAGGTATTTTGCTTGTGATAAGAATATGCCATTTGTTGCTTGTTGCACTTGCAAGCCAAGAAAGAATGTTAGTTCCCCAAGTAAATACATTTCAAATTATTGCTGCATATCAGAAGAAAAATTCTGACTCGTAGACTCTCCATTACTTCCAAAAATGATATCATCAACATATACAACCACAACCAATAGTTTGTCATTTTCAGTTTTTGTGTATAAGTTGCTATCAGCATACCCCTTTGAAAATCCTTGTTGATGAAGATATTTTTCAAGACGATAGTACCATGCCCTTGGAGCTTGTTTGAGACCATATAGAGCCTTTTTAAGTCTACAAACAAGTTTTTCATCATTTCCTAGAATGAATCCTTCTGGTTGTTCTATATAAACTTCTTCTTCTAGATCACCATTGAGAAAAGCAGATTTAACATCCATTTGATAAACTTTGATTTGTTGGAAGCTTGAAAAAGCAAGAAACATTCTTATGGCTTCAAGTCTGGCTACATGAGCAAAGGTTTCTTCAAAGTCTATACCTTCTTGTTGAGCATACCCCTTGCAAAAAAGTCTAGCTTTATTTCTTATAACATCCCCATTCTCATTTAACTTGTTTTTGAATATCCATTTAGTTCCAATGAAATTTTTGTCATGAGGTCTTGGTACTAATTCCCAAGTGTGATTCTTCTCAATTTGATCAAGCTCTTCATTCATGGCTTGAATCCAACAATCATCTTTGCAGGCTTGACTGACATTGTGTGGTTCAATAGTGGATAGAAATGCCAGATTGCTAGAAGATCCCACAAGAGTCCTTCTTGTTTGTACTCCTGATCCCTTTTCTCCCAAAATTTGAGATTCTGGATGATTCTTTTGAACATATCTAGATGGAGCTTTTTCAAATAAATCATCTTCGGGTTCTTCATTGGGTTCACTGTCTATATCATCCTTATTTGATGTAGAAGGATATATGTCATCATCATCTTCATCTGTTGTTTGTTTTTCTTCTTTTGGAGCTGCAGGAGACTCATCAATAACAACATCAATACATTCAACAATATTTCAAAGTATTTTATTGTAACATTTATATGCTTTACTCCTAGAGGAGTAACCAAGAAATATTCCTTCATCTGCTCTAGGTTCAAACTTGCCAAGTTTTTCATCATTATTTTTGATAAAGCATTTGCTTCCAAAAATTCTAAAATGCTTTATAGTAGGAGGATTACCATACCAGAGTTCATATGGAGTTTTATCACTATTTACATGGACATGTGCCTTGTTGAGAATGTTTACTGATGTATGTGCTGCTTCTCCCCAAAATGTGCCAAGTGCTCCGGAATCATCAAGCATTGCTCTAGCCATTTGTTGAACTGTTCTATTCATTCTTTCTGCAACACCATTTTGTTGTGGAGTGCCAGCTACAGAGAATTTTCTTTTCATGCCATGTTGTTCACAAAATTCAAGGAATTCATCTGATGTATATTCTCCTCCTTGATCAGATCTGAGGCACTTAATTTTTAGATCTAATTCATTCTCAACTAGTGCTTTGAATATCTGAAATTTCTCAAATGCCTCATCTTTGTGTTTAAGCAACCCAATCCAACACATTCTAGAGAAATCATCAATAAATAAGATACAGTATTCTTCACCACGTGGTGACTTTTTCCTCATAGGTCCACATATGTCAGTATGAATGAGTTGAAGAGGCTTACTTGATGTTCCTTCCTTGGCATTAAATTGTACTCTAGTTTGCTTACCAAATTGGCAAGATTTGCATATGATATTTTCAGGTAGAGTAATATTGGGAAGATCACGAACAACTTTAAGTCTGCTTGATTTGTTGATTTGAGAGAAGCTCAGATGCCCCAACCTTTTATGCCATAGCCAATTTTCTGAAGATTTACTAAAGTAACATTGTTCTTTGCAGTTCTTCAATACATACAAGTTGCTTGGAGTTCTTTTTCCTTTTATAATTGCTTTACCTGTATCAAGATCACGTACCACACATTCTTTTGAACTAAATATAACTTCAGTTCCTTGATCACACATTTGACTTACACTTAACAGGTTATGCTTTAATCCATCCACATACATGACTTCATTAGCTTTCACCTTTTCTTTTAGAAAAACAGACCCTTTTCCCTTAATGACCACAGGAGTATCATTTCCAAATGTAACATTCTTTTCTTTTTCTAAAGCACTATATGCTAGAAGTTTGTTTTTGTCACATGTCATGTGTCTTGAGCATCCACTATCAATGTACCATTGGTTTTCTTCATCTTCTGCAAATAACGATATGCCACAATTTTCAACATGTAATTCCTTCTTTTTCCATACTTTGGAGCTTGAAGGAGCATGTTCTTTTGGCTAAACTTTTCTCCTGCATTCTGATTCTTCATGGCCAAAGTTATTGCAATAAGCACATTCAACTTCATTTTGAAGAGGAGAAAATTTTTTAGAAGTATTCTTCTTTGTTTCAATATCAATCCTTTTCTTTCTTGCTTCTCTTGTCATGATGGTTTTATATGCAACACATTGAACAGCTTTATGACCAAAATTGTGACATGAGAAACATTGTCCATTGAAGAAGAGATTTTTGCGATCATAAAATATTCTACTTGAATTTAACTGTTGATTGGTATTTCTTTGAAATACATTCCTGTTAGTGTTCTTTGAATTGATATGATCATGCTTTATCTGTAAAGATTCTTTATTCCCTTGCTGAGTGGCAGTATGTTGTAAACCAATTGTAACTGCTTTTAGATAATTTGGTGTTGAAGCCTGAGAAGATTCTCCGATGTATCCAAGACCTGTCTTTATAAGAGGAGAACTTTGTACCTTGATAATCTCATCTAAGGTTTCATATCTTTTAGCAAATGTAAGATTCAGAGTCTTGACTTTCTCAAGTTCTTTTCTTAGACCTACTACTTCACACTCTAATTTCTCATTGTGTTTCTCCTTTTCTTCAACCTGATTTTTCAGAGTTTCTATGGTTATTTTACTCTCTTCTAAGAAAATTTTGATTTTATTATTTTCATCAAGAAAATCATTGTCTTCTAGAGCATCCACAAAAGTATCCTTTTCTTCTCTAGATTCTTTTTCAAATGCCATGAGAAGTCTAAGATCTTGTTCACATTCTTCCTCACTATCGGATAACCCATCATTGTCTTCATGAGTATAGTAACTCTTTCTAGTGCTAAAACGATTCTTATTCCTTCTTGCTACTTCCTTCCCCTTTTTATGTGTTTCTTTATAAGGACACTTAGAAGCATAATGACCAACCCTTCCACAATCAAAACATTTGAAAGGAATCTTACCTCTGAACCGTCCTGTGCCAAGTTGAAGTTTCTTTACAAATTTTATCTCATCTTCTTCTGAGATATATCCTGATCCTTCTGTTTTTTGTACTTCCTTCCCTTTTGTAGAAGTTCTAAAGACTGCTTCTTTGACTTCAGATGGTCCTCCTCTTCTCATTTCATATGCAGTTAGTATGCCATGAAGTTGCACCACAGTAAGATTTTGAAGATCCTACTTTTCTTCAAGAGCAGAAAATTTTGACTCAAATTTTGTTGTAAGTGATCTTAAGACTTTCTCAACCAAAGTAGATTCGGTTATTGTTTCTCCCAGATTTCTCATACGATTTACAATATCATCAAGATGTAAAAATAAATTGGCAATGCTCTCCTCATTATCCATTTTTAGATTTTCATATTGAATTCTGAGAGTTTGGAGTTTAGCACTTTTTACCTTCGCATCACCTTCATAACTTAGAATGATTTTGTCCCATATTGCCTTTGTTGTATTTAGTTGCATGACTTTGAAAAATTCTGATTCAGTTAGACTTCCCAATAAAGCATTGACCGCCTTTGCATTTGTTTCATAATTCTTTCTTTTTGTCGGATCTATTGGTACTGCAGCTGGATATTGATATCCTCCTTCAACAATTGCCCATACCTCTGCTCCCAGAGACTGAAGATAGGATCTCATCCTTGTTTTCCAGAATATTAAAGTGTTTCCGTTAAAGAGCAGAGGCCTGATAGAGGTTGTTCCATCTTGATTGCTCATCTTTGCTTGATCTTCCTTCTAGCAGCTAAGCTTTTTCAGAAGGACCTGCTCTGATACCAATTGTTGGGAAAAATACTGAGAGGGGGGGGTGAATCAGTATTTAGAGCTGACTGAAAATTTTAGTTTTCCTTTCCTTATAAAACAATATGTTACATTACTACATCCAACTTGTATGTCCAAAGATCTTATTATGTCTTTACTTAGGTCATTGCATCATTCATTCATCAAATAAGCAGTAAGCATGAACATAAATAACAGAACAAACCATCAAGCATAAGCAACACATATGAACATCAGGATTTAAGGTGGAAACCCAATTCGGGAGAAAAACCACCGCTGTTGTAATCTCAGTCTTCAATATTTATTATAAAGAATACTTCTCACAATTTTATGCTGGTGAAGACTCATACCAGCACGCAGACACCCATCTGCAGAAGGCTAAAACCTTCTCTCGTTTACTAGCCTCTCCTGGAAGGGAGCTACTACCCCCTACTCTCGTTCACCAGCTACCACTAGAAGGGAGCTACAACCCCCTCACTGAAGGCTTCGACCCTCAGATCTACTGCGGACCATGTTTCATCCATTTCCACGCAACACACCTTGTAGGCAACCAGATTTATTTATTTTCTTCAGAGGTGCATCCTTAATTCAGATCTCTCAGCAATCTGTTACCCATTCCATACAGATATACTTCAGAGTGAAGTATTCATTCACAACCCTTACTCATGCATACGTTCTTTATGATCTCGTCAGTCAATTAAACCAGGAATTAATCATCATTTGATCTAGAAATCTTGATCAATCATCATATTCACCGGTGCACCATATATTCAGATATATCAAAGTTTATTCATACAGATATCTCTAAAGAGATTCATTTATTTTCAACCCTTTGACATGCACACTATTCTTCATAATTCTCATCACCTTATATAGTTTTCACCTTTATTAAAACCATGGGTCAAAACCATTCAATTACTAATGGTATTCCTGAACGGTATTTCCTTTAGCACCCTTACGTACCTCTTTGATTTCTTTTAAATTTATTTATCAATTTGAATAAATTGATAAATAAATGTATTTACAACTTTGAACAGAACTTTAGGATTAAAGTTAACACTTCGCATTTTAACGCTTTCGAATAATATGGTAAACCTTTGACCCCAAGCCCACAAATATATTCAATCCAATATGTGCATGGTACCATAAGTAAATTTCACGCAAGTCCAGTGTCCGATCACCGTTAGATTAGCAAGGTTCCAGATCAACGGCATATATGCATATCACTCGTCCTCCGATGCCAAACGTTAACGTGCGATGGCCTGCCGTACATGTGTTAATATTCGTGCACCTTCAACAAATGATGATCATCCAATGACCCCTTCCCAGATCAACAACGCATATCAATATCACTGGGCATCCTGGGTCGAACTATAACGCGTGATGGCGCACAGTGATAAGCGGTTTTCCGTGGGTCCTCCTTGCCACGTGTCGAGTGATTTATGGAATCACTCCCAACTCCTCAAATACCGCTCACTTCGCATAGGTGGTGCGATGAAAACCGTAAACCGCCTTCACTGTTCACTTGGTCATGGTTCCGCTCATCCACGCAGGGTTCCGTCACCTTTTCAATGTATTATTATAATTAAGTTACGCTTTAATTTTTTGCCTTTTATTACAGTTCCATTGCTATCCTGTCGCAGTTCTGCTTCTAACTGCACATTCAAGTTCTTGATTCCGCAAGTTGATTACTGTACTATGGTCCATTGCGATTATAATATTTGCTCCATTCATCATATCTCTGCAACCATTAATTCCTTCAATTTATACACTAAATCTTTAATTTTGAATCCTTTCCACAGGGAAAATGATTCATAGTTGTCCACAGGGACTCAACTATCCTTCCTCCTAAATTCTATCAAGAATATACATATAATTCACAGAAAATGCGGAACCTTTTTCTTTTTAATGGCCTTTTTCTCCTACTCTGTCTCTGGACAGTTCTGCTTCAATTATGCATTCTACTTCTATTCACTGTCTCTGCGTTGTCTGCTACCTTCATACCTTATCTTCCTTGCTTCCTCTCTGCTTCTTCTGCTATCTCGTTGTTACTCTCTCTGCTTCTTGTCTAATGTTGCTCCTTGCTTCTCTATTTTCCTTGTTTGGTTTCAGATGCTCCTTCGTACCACTTCCTTTGCCATCAATGACAACATTTTCAACAAGAAGGACATATCAAGAAGAAAAAGGTAATAGTGTTGATTGATTCAGGTAGCACCCATAATTTTATTCATTGTAAGGTAGCCAAGGAATTAAATTGTTTCCTATACCCAGCACTAGAATGTGAAGTGATGGTTGCAAATGGAGGAACTATAAATTGCTCTGGAAAACACCATAATATCAAGCTAACCATGGGGGAATATGTATTGACTAGTCCAATGCTTTCCATTCCTATGGGAGGTGTTGATGTTGTATTAGGAGTACAATGGTTACAATCTTTGGGGACGGTAAATTTTAATTTTCAAGAACTTTTCTTTAAATTTTTTTCAGAAGGAAAGGAAGTCAAATTACGGGGTATTGCGGGGAATCCAAGAAGGATAATAAGCTCTAATGTCATGACAAAGCTTCTAAAGAAAGAAAAACGAGGCGTAATTGCACAATTATGCTCACTAGAAGTTCCAACATCAAAATCATCTATTTCTGTAGATCTCCAACAACTCTTGGACAATCATTCCAAGGTGTTTGAAACTCCCAAAGGACTCCCACCTATTCATGATCATGATCATGCTATTCATTTGATTCCAGGAAGTGTTCCTCCAAACATCAGGCCTTATAGATATCCTTACTTCCAAAAGAGCGAAATTGAACGTATGATTGCAGAAATGTTAGAGGCAGGTATAATTCAACCTAGTGAAAGTTCTTTCTCTACTCCCGTAGTATTGGTACACAAGAAGGATGGATCATGGCGAATGTGTCCGGATTATAGGGAGCTCAATAAGCTCACCATTAAAGATAAATTTCCCATTCCTGTGATTGATGAATTATTGGATGAATTACATGAAGCAATTTATTTTACCAAGTTGGATCTTCGTTCAGGATATCATCAAATTAGAAGGAAGACTGAAGATATTCCAAAAACAGCATTTCGAACTCATGAGGGTCATTATGAAATTTTGGTCATGCCTTTTGGCCTTACCAATGCACCTTCTACATTCAAGGGTTGATGAATTCCATTTTCAAACCTTTCCTTAGAAAATTTTTGCTAGTATTTTTTGATGATATACTAATCTACAGCAGGTCTTGGAAGGATCATGTTGAACATGTTGACAGGGTGCTCAAACTATTGCTAGAGAAACAATTATATGCAAAAACATCCAAATGTTTCTTTGGAGTACAAGAGGTGGAATATCTGGGTCATATTGTATCTCACGAGGGTGTTAAAGTAGACCCTAACAAAATTAAAGCCATTAAGGAATGGAAAGTCCCCACAACCATAAAGCAGTTGCGAGGATTTCTCGGGTTAACAGGGTATTATCACAAATTTGTTAAGAATTATGGGAGAATAGCAGCACCTCTAACAACATTATTGAAAAAAGATGCATTTTCATGGAATCCTGAAGCAACTAAGGCCTTTGAACATCTTAAAGATGCAATGTGCCTAGCACCGATCTTAGCTACGCCAGACTTCATAAAAACCTTTATTTTGGAATGTGATGCCTCAGGAAATGGAATTGGTGTTGTTTTAATGCAGGAAGGAAGACCCATTTCTTTTGAAAGACATCTAATCAAAGGAAATTATTTACAGAAACCTATTTATGAGAAGGAAATGTTAGCAATACTGCATGTACTAAAGAAATGGAGAACTTACCTAATGGGAAGGCACTTCAAGGTAAAAAATGATCATGATAGTCTTAAACACTTTTTGGAACAAAGACTATGTTCAGAAGAGCAGCAAAAATGGGTCACAAAGATGTTGGGTTATGACTTTGAAATAATCTACAGAAAAGGAAAGATTAATGTTGTTGCAGATGCACTCTCAAGAAAGAATGAAGAGGCGGAAGCATTGCTTTGTGCCATTTCTATTATCCAATCAGATTGGATAACCAAAGCAAGAGATGAATGGAAGAAGGACAAAGATGTATGGACATTCATTCAAAAGTTGCAGCAAGATCCTAGTACATCTGATACATTTAGTTGGAAAAATGATTCCTTATGGTACAAAGATCACTTATATCTTTGTAAAAACTCCCAACTAAAAAAAAAAATTCTTCTGGAATTGCACACTTCTCCTTTAGGAGGACACTCAGAATTTTTAAAAACTTACCACAGGGTGAAGAAAGAATTTTTTTGGGATGGCCTTAAATCTGATATTCAAAATTTTGTGGCGAAATGTTTGGGTTGCCAACAGAATAAAGTTGAGACAATTAAGACCCAGGGACTTCTACAACCTTTATCCATTCCAAGTCAACGTTGGGAGGAGATTTCAATGGATTTTATCACATGTTTACCTAAGTCCAAAGGAAAGAGTGTCATCATGGTATTACTTGTAGACTTACCAAGTATGCACACTTTTGTGCATTATCTCATACATTTGAAGCAAGTACAGTTGCTAGTACATTTATGGACAGAATTCAAAAGCTACATGGAAACCCAAGAGTTATTATGAGCGACAGAGATCCCATTTTTATTGGAAATTTTTGGACGGAGTTATTTTCTTGTTTGGGTACTCAATTGGCTCATAGCTCATCTTATCATCCTCAATCTGATGGTCAAACTGAGATAGTAAATAAATGTTTGGAAGGATATCTTCGTTGTTTTGTATCTGATAAACAAACACAATGGGTCAAGTGGTTACCTCTCACTGAATGGTGGTATAACACTTCCTTCTATACTACAGCAAAAATGACCTCATTTATGGCACTTTATGGATATCATCCACCATCCATCACATCCTCTTTAAGGGAAAATTCGAAGGTTAAAGCTATGGAAGATCACATCGAGCATCAACATGAAGTTCTCCAACTCTTAAAGGATAACCTGAATTTGGCACAAAATCGAATGAAACAACAGGAAGATCAACATCGCAGCGAGAGAAGTTTTGATGTAGGAGATTGGGTATTTTTACGGTTACAACCATACAAACAAATGTCCCTCAAGCAACCTAAGAAGGATAATAAATTATCGCCAAAGTACTATGGTCCTTACAAGGTGTTTCAAAATATTGGTACTATGGCATGCAAATTAGAGCTTCCTTCTTCTTTGCAAGTACATCCAGTTTTCCATTTTTCATGCTTAAAGAAGGTTATAGGTGAAAATATTCCAGTTCAAACAATATTTCCAGACCTTGATGAGGAAGGAAAAATCATATTGGAACCTAAAGTGGTCATGGAAATAAGAACTCAACAGCTACAGAATCGATCAATTTCAGAGTATCTCATCAAGTGGAAGAAATTATCCACTGAAGATTCTACATGGGAGGATGAGAATTTTATACAGAAACACCCAGAGCTACTCAAGCATTGAGGACAACACTTTTGTGAAGGAGAGGGGCATGTTAGGTCCCTATATTACTAATATAGCCCCTTATTGTTGTTAGTGTAACCCCCTTATTGTTATTATTGTACCCTTGTAACCCCCATTTTGTTATTATTGTGCCCTTAAATTATTATTGTTAGGTCACCTAGGATTACATTGTGGCCCACTAGGATTACATTATGGCCCCATGGACTCCTATATATAGAAAGGAGGTTTTGTAAATTGTATCATCCAAGAATTGTTCATTCATGTAATGTATTGGAGGTTGCCCCCTCGAAGTGGCTTATTTCTAAGGCGTTGATATCTCTTTTCTTCTATTTTTCGAGTTGGTTTCACAACAACCTCTGATATTACAAACACTCTGATGCCAACTCCTTTGTTCATTGGTTTTTAATTAAACGTTGGTTATGTAATGCTTGTTTCTTATTATTATTATTAATCAAACCTCAAAAATTTAAATATCAGAGTTTATTTTAAAAGAAACCTCTGATATTTTAAAACCCCGATGCTCCAATGTCATCAAAACCTTTGATGCCTAATACTCTACTCCATAAGAACCTCTCCACACATCGGGACTTTGTCTTAATACCTCTAATGTTTGATATGCTTAAATTCTCTGATGACTTATCCCAAGGCTCAGTCGGAACCTCGAGACTCTTTTATAAAACCTCTTATATTCTTCACACCTCCAATGTCTGAGGTTTCTCATGATGGGCTTTTAATTAAAAGGTCCTTTGTGTTAATATTGTTACATGGGTATTTTCACATATAAATCTTGACCAATATATTCCTCCATTTACAAAGGCTCATATACATGAGCCAAAAGTCACTTAGGCCCATTTGTTGCGACCAACATCCACTCATTACTTGACACATGTCCCATTATGTTTTTAATATTAATTTAGTTTTAATCAATTAATTTAGTTTTTATAATTTGTAATTATAATTAATTTAATAATTTTATTTTTCATTAATCTGTAATTAATTAATGTATAATTAATAACTATAATTTATTTGTATTAATATACCAATTAATTTTTACTTTATTAAAATTAGATTTTTAATTAAAATTTCCTAATTTTGGCCGAGGGAGACATTTTTCCAGAACTATAATATTTTTGACACTTCAACTTTAAAGGCTCATAAGTCAAGTTTTACTTGGCCAAATGAGGCCCAGGATGGCTCATTAGATGGATGAAATCATGTAGAATATTTATGCAGTGGTTGCATGACCAGATTCGGCCACTAAATGAGTGTAATATTTAGCATAAAATTAAGATCTAAATTTGTAACAAAAACTAATTTTCTGAGTTTAGTTTCTACATTTTCATTTGCCCAAAGCCTCTGTTGATTGCAAATCCATTCAATTTTTTTCTCTTTGACCAGAAATATCTTCACAAAGATCAATGGTAAACTCATATTTCTTTTTACTTATTTATTTATTTAAATTTTGATTGGAGATGTTTGTTTTCCCGGATTTGGTAATTATGAATTTGATTTGCAATTTAATTTAATTTTCATTGGTTTGTGATAGGAGATGATTTTAGGAGATGAGGAAGAGAATATTTGGATTAATGGAATTTATCCAACAAGAAAGGAAAAAGAATTGTGGCCAATGAAATTTGTGGGAGAAAAATTATTTCTCCAAACAGCTCTCTTATTTTGATTTTCATTTTTTAATTATAAATAGGGCTTTTAGAGAATTTTTGAGGGGTTCCTCTTTTCTAAAACTAGAGGCTCTAAAAGCACTATTGTAATAAGAGATTATAGTTTTAGGTAGGAGGAAAATTTCAGATCTGAGGTCTGGGGAAAACTTTTTCATTTATGCTTGCCATGCAATTACACTATTGTAATGTATTGTGAGGTGAATTGTGGAGAGAAGGAACATTTTTGGTTATGAAAGAGAAGTTGTTTGGCACTATTGTTGGAAATTTCTCCAAGGAGTTGAAGCTTTTCAAAGACTACACGACCTATAAAGATATTTTGGTGTGATTTAATAAATTTTCATTTCATATGCATTATTGTTTGAGATGTGAATTAATTTTCCATTGCCAGAAGTTCTCTCAATTGGTTTTAATTTCTGTTCTAAATAGTTTATGGCTTTTGATATTGAGCATTATTGTTGTATCAGTATTTGTATGCTATTGAGTTCCATAGGACCTATCTCTAAGAAGCATAATAGAATTATAATTAACATGAATTCAATGAGACAAGAGTGTGTACGCAGTAACTACTTATTGGTTAATTACATTCTTGTTTTGGCTTCTTTTTCATTAATTAAATTAATTACTTCGTTGATTGATGAAAATTATTTGATGGATTAAATCATATAAATTTTCTTCTTCCCCTACTTAGTTAGTTCATCTACTCTTAAATTGAGAGAGGGGTATCCTTTTTCCAATTAGAGATAGGGTTAGTTTACTTGTATATTAGAGTAAATTAGCATTTAGATTTGATTTTTCATTTCTAAAACTCTCATAATACAAGGGTAGAACTTAGTTGTGGTTTGTTTGAGCCCTAGATAAGATTAAGGATCAATCTCTTACCCGAGCTCAGCAAGAGGGTTTATTTGATGTCTCTTCTCTATTGGTAAATAGAATACATACTTTAAGGCAACAAATATAGAGAGAAGGTAATTGGACCTAGTTTAACCAGTTGGAAACATCATTCCAAATGGAAAAGGAGCTTCTATAAGTTCCTAATCGAGTGGTCTCCCTTATAATGTTGAATGGTCATTTTGGACCATCAACACATCCTTATTGGAATTTCTCTCATTATTGTCATCTTCAACCATGAAATCAGCCAGCATGCATGAAAAACATAAAGATTGAAAAGCATTGCATATATGTTTTCCTTTTGAACAGGGATGTTAGGAGTGATGAGATTCGAAACCATATCCCAATACAAAATCCTCAGGAAAAGAAATCAATTGAGCTTACTTCACCTTGTTTATTTAAGATCCCTTCTACATGTCAACAGTGCGTAGGAGGTATTCATCTTTTGTTTTGGCAGTCATGTTGAATTTTCCTTGTCATGGAATTTGAAATTTGGAAACTACTGGGTGTGTTTTTGGGAATACATGGCATCAATGACTCTCCATTGTAAACCCTCAATGAAATCTAGGTGTATCATTTTAACCTATCGGGTCGCCTTCTAAGTCGGTATCTATATGAAATAGTTGGATCAACACTTGTTGAACTTCCCTTTGTTTCAGCGGATACCCATCTACAACATTTCTCGATCTTGTATTTCTAATTCATCTACTCATTAAAACTTTGATATGAATCAACATTGTCTTGCTTGATTTATTTGACAAGTTGGTTTTGAGTGGGAATTTGGAATATTAGGGTTTAAAACATCTCGGTGCCCCTTCTTTCCACACTTAGCAAATATATTTGATAAATGAGGTTAGTTATACGAATAATAAAAACCCTTTCAAACAGGAATTTGGGTGTTACATTTATATATTTTATATTTTTCTCATGAGTTTTAGACCACATGGATAAGGGGAGTTGATATATTGTTGGATAAATATACCACTCATCACAGAACTTACTGATGCGTTTTCCAATCACAAGTCCCTTGTGGGTCCTCCCTTCGGCACTTAGGGTGGCTTGATTGGGGTGTTGGGCTTTGGTATGTTTTTGGACGTTGATTGCTTGTGACTTGTAACTCATGGAGTTTGGTTGATAATTGGAGATTGGTCCTTGGGCCCACCATTTTTTAGAAGATAGACCTTAAACCCTGTAATGAACCCAGGACCGCAAAAATTCCTTGAAACCAAAAAATATTTTTATTTTCTCAAACCTATAAAAATTTTCCCAAAATTCCATATTTTTTTCATTGAAAAAATTTACAACAACAATTATATCATTATGATGAGCGTTACAAAATTAAAAGGAAGTGCTAACTGAACTAGAAAAATGGTGTTGTTTTAGGACCTCGGAAGACATTTTCAAACTTATAAGAGTTGATTTCGAATAAATATCGCATGTGATAACATCTAGCTCTAATGGGGATATTATCCTCCCTGTGAGGGAACAAACAACCTATAGACCAAGTGTCTATCCATTGGGATACTCCCAACCTCTAAGCTTGTAACATGTGTATGTTATTTACTGAAACCATCAGAAACTGAAAAATGAAAATTGTACATTGTTGCACACTCAAATCCAAACTGAAACTGAAATTTGAACCTGAATAACTTACTACTGAAAAAGTGCTTAACTTGATAGCTTATTTCACATTATGTACTACACTAACCCATTGGAACACCTGTTAATAAAGAGATAGAAAAATTCTAATGCAACTAGTCAAGTAGCTTCTCAAATAATTTGGCTCCTTGATTGTGCTTCAAGAAAATGAAAATTGGAAATGTAAAGGAAACTCATGATACTTTTGGTCTTCACAGTGAAAACATGGATGAAAATTAAAGCTGAAAAAACCTTCCATATAGACAGCTACAAGATCATAGAAGACATATTTTGTTTGTTGATTTTCCATACTAAACTATTGGTGTATGTTCTCTATGTCAAACCATTGTTTCAACTCTAAATTGTCAAACTCGTGTTCAAAAAAAAAACATTCCTAAATCTTAACAATTAAGGGCGACACTACCTCCTTTTGTTTTGGCTGGAAAAGGTTTTGGAAAATTTGATTCTGATGTTGGGAATTATGGTACTGTATTTGAACCTCTCCAACTTCAATATATTTCTCAAGTTTTCCGATAAATGTTTTTAAAAAACATATTTCATTCTTAGAAGAAAATTTGCATGAACGTAAATACATAGGTAAAAATTTTGGTAAAACTTTCTCCACTTGATCATCATCAAAAATATCAAAAGATTCTTTAAAACCTTCAATATAAAAAGGATTTTCCACATACCTTGTCATCTTGATTTATTAGGAAACTGCAACAATGGCAGAGCTCATCATCCCAGAATATTGGAGTCACTAGTGAGAACTTTCAAGCTTTGAATTATTCAGACAATGGTGTCACCATGAATATCTGAGCTCTAGAATATCTGACAATGGATTTTCTAGGTGAAATATACACAACCACCTTTATTTCTGACCTTTATTCACCATCAGAAGTAATATATAAACTTTTTTGTTCCTCTCGGAAATTTTACTTGAATCCTTCGCCTCCTAGACAACGGCACCAAAATGCTATCACTCATAATTTCACCCAAATGTGTAAATACAAATATGAGGTAACATTGAACCAACCTTGGAGATTGGAAGCTAGCCCTTCCAACCTAGAGAGGGTTCTCTCTACAACTCGGTTGTGCAATTTCACTTAAACAGCTGCTTGTGTGTTGATATCAATGGATATATGTATGGTAGGGGTAAGATTTAAAGCGTGGTAAGGCTGAGTGAAACATCCATTGGGTGATGGAGTTAGGTACATGAAAATAAATAAATATCTGCAAGATACTTGTTATATGATCAATGACTGACAAAGTCAAGGTAGAAAACATTTTCATAGACTTAAAGTTTTTTGTTGTAGCTGAAGGTTGAAAGAATAAAACATTCCACTGTAAGGGCATGAAAAATGAATCCAAAAGTAGCTTTAGAGGGAAGAGGTGACAATTATTTGAATAATATGAACAAGAGAATCTAATGATGAATTCTAAATCATTATTCTTAACTCAAATATTGAACATGAAACATTCAAACGAATTTACTAAGAAGAAAAACATTCACGTGGAGAAAACACTAATAGGAAAATGACATCACGTGGATTTGTGCATTAATAGATAAAGTATTTTTTATCTTAAACATTCTTTATTAATCTCTGTAAAATTGATACAAAAAAGTTTTTAAAATGGCACCAAGAAAGGTTTATAATTTAATTTTCCCTTGAATTAAATTAGAATAAAATTTTAATTCCACATCACAAGACAACTTGTACAAGTTAACTAAGTTAGTAGGACTTAGTTGGTTCAGTTAATTCAAGTTGAATGTCTAACTTGAGTCATGTAGAATGTCTCCTACAAAATAGGAGCCTTGGTTGAGTCTATTTTGAGTTGAAATTAATTAGCTCATTTTTTTTGAGTTAAAATCAGTTTAACTAGTTTTAACTGATGGAGGAACTAGTGAGAGGTCAAAAAGTGGAACTTGGAATTGAACCACATCTAGTGATCAATAAAATAACTGATGGTTCACTCATAAATAACTCATGCATGTCAGTTCTGAGAAAAACCCAGCTAATATTGGAGTTCAAGGGCAATGTACTATCAGTTGTATAATCATCCAAATTGTACAGGTGGTGCATGCAGTTAGAGGAAGGTCCCTAATGGATTGTGCAGTATGGATTGGGGGTTTCCCTAATTAATAGGTACTAATCACCCAAGTAAATAGCGCAATGAAATAAGGATCCTAGAGGGCATAAAATTGGTTAAGTATTGAACCAGGCTTGTCTAGGAATCAATGAGACAGATAGATATAGTGCAAAGGTTTCTCAACTTGGAGAAAATAATTTTAATCTTCTCATATTTTTTTACTTATGAAAAATAAAAATATAAGGCTTTTTTATCTAAGGGTTTCCCTATGAAATACTTTTGTACTGTGTGATTTAAATTCTTTCTCTTTCATGTTTTGTGATTTCACGATCTAAATTAGTTTCCGTAATTGGTAGATTAGATTCAAGTATATTGTTTTATCATATTAGAATTATCAGTTTGAATCTACATGGATTTTCTACATGGTATTATGATACGAATCACTATAAAAGAGGAGAATATGAGTTTTTTATGTGCAGGTGAATCAAATTTACAAATAAACTCTTCAGGACTAGCAGCAGGATCAGGATGTCTTTATCTGGATTGAGACTCGAATATTCCATTGAGGGTAGTTTGAATTACATAGCTTGGAAGGACAGGATGGAAGAAATGTTGGAAAATAGGGGGCAGATTGAGTTCATAAAGATTGATATTCCTAAACCTACAGTAGTAGATGCTCAAGATCTGGCGGCCTGGAAGAAGAATGTAGAAAAGGCAAGAAGGATTCTATTGGAAGGTGTTTGAGATCATATTGTCTCAAACCTTCATGGAAAGGAAAATCCATATGTTATGTGGAAGGCCTTTAATAGATTTATTTTAGAACAACAATGACCACAGGAAGCTGGCACTGAAGGACAAGCTCAGAAAAATCAAGATAGAGAAGGGCGACACAATATTAAAGTACTTGTCCAAGTTCACGCAACGTCGACATGATCTTGGAAGGGTTGGTGTTACAGTTTCTAAGGATGATATGGTGAGCCTAGCACTTCCATACCTTCCCAAGAGCTGGCACAGCTACGAGGATTCAGTGAATGGGAGGGAGAAGCTACCAAAGTGGGAGTGATTTTGGTCCAACTTAGTACAAGAAGAGATTTGACGAAACACCGGAGATTGATCCTCATCAAAGATTGAAGATGAGGATAATTGTGCCTTGGTTGGAAAGGAAAATAAATGGAAATGGAATTCATCCCATTCAAAATCATATTATGGTAAGGTAGGAAAGAAGAAGGACTTGTCGAATATTAAATGTTTTCACTATCACGATCTAGGACACTATGCCATGAAGTTTCCGCAAAATAAGGTCAGAAATAAGCCCTCAAGAAGAGCGACAGCTGAAGCTCTTGTTTCAAAATTCGAGTTGGATTTCACCCTTATCGCATGAATGGTGCCATTGGTGATGGGCTATGTG
Organism: Pinus albicaulis; assembly: GCA_034641835.2. Classification (NCBI taxonomy): domain Eukaryota; kingdom Viridiplantae; phylum Streptophyta; class Pinopsida; order Pinales; family Pinaceae; genus Pinus; species Pinus albicaulis. The sequence continues at coordinate 654,416,995 of CM076569.1, forward strand.
TGGCACCTGGATATTGGAGCCTCATTCAATATGACCGGCAACAAATAGTTCTTCAACGACTTGAATTAGAAGGACCTGCAGATGCACATCGAGATGGGAGATGATGGGAGGTACAACGTGACCGTCATCGGTATTGTTACCTTTCAAAGGGAGTTTGTTTCTCCTCTCACATTAAAATATTTCATATATGTTCTTGGTTTGAAGAAGAACTTAGTTTCAGTTGCTATGTTGGAAGACCGTGGCTATGATGTGATATTTAGCAAAGGAAATGTGTTCCTTCGTCACATAGCCATGGGACGAGTGAAGAAGATTTGGGTTTAGGTAAGGAACCTCTAAAAATTGCATGTAAAATATTGTGTTGCCTTGAGCATGAAAGAAGAGAAAGTGGAAAATGGATACATCAATTCGTTATGGCATAGAATATTGGGCCATCTACACCACAGAGATTTTAATATCATGTAACATATTTCTGCAGGACTTCCCAATGGTACACTTGACTAGTATGATACATGTAAAGGGTGTACATTGGGGAATTACACCAAGGCCACCTTTCATGATAAGGATAGTTGAGCGAAAGAGATCCTTGAAAGAGTTCACTCAGATGTGTGTGGACCGTTCTCGATATCCTCCATGGCCAAGCACAAGTATTATGTGATTTTTGTAGATGATTTTTCACGTAAGTATTGGATATTCCTCATGCATAATAAAGAGCATACGTTCTCAAAATTTTGTGAGTTCAAAGAACTTGTTGAAAAATACATAGGAAAGAAAGTGAAGGCTATCAGGAGAGAAAATAGTGGAGAATATGTCTCGAATGAATTCAAGAAATTTTATGCATCATAAGTCATTCGGCAAGAGTTGATAGCACCTCATAACCCACAATAAAATGGGGTTGCAGAAAGGAATAACATAAGCATTGTGGGAGTTGCACAGGTGATTTTACATGATCAAGGCCTACCATTTCACTTGTGGGTGGAATCATGCAACACAATTATGCATGTTCATAATAGAATTCCTCGTCAGATTCTTGGGATGAGTACACCAGAAGAAGCCTTTTTCCGGTAAGAATCTGGATGCTACGCACTTTAGAATTTTTGTTTCATCATTTTAATGTCATGTTACCAAGGATACATGGAAAAATCTATAACCAACAGCTGAATTGGGAATATTTTTGGGGTACACTAATACACCTCACAACTATTAGGTGTACTTGTCATCTCACAAGATGACAGTGATTTGTAGAGATGTAAAATTTGGTGAAGCAAAGGCCATACGGATTTCCCTTGAGAGGGAGCTCAAGATGCATGCAGATGAGGAGATTTTAGATCCAAATGAAGGACATCAAGATGTGGAGCAGCCATAAGAAGAGGAATAGAGAGTGGAAGCACCCACTCGTGTAGAGAAATCCAGAGATGGAAGGAAGCGCACCAGAGAGGCTGACAAGTTGATGCATGATGCTAGAGATAATGTGGGAGCACCCACATCATAGCATAGAAAGATAAATTCCCTAGATCAGCAATGGCTACATGGCTCTTATGATCAAGAGTTTAGAGACTGATCCATCCTCATTCAAGGAAGTAGTGCAAAAACTAGTATGGTTTGATGCCATGGTAGAGGAGTATGCTTCCATTATTAGAAATAGTGTATGGGAAGTTGTCCCAAGACTGGAGGACAAGTTATTTGTAGGATCTAGGTGGATACAAAAGGTGAAGTGATCTAAGGCTCAGTATTTAGCTCAAAATTGAAAGTGCTCAGAAATGCTCCAAGCCAGAACGCCTAAATAGATTTTGTCTCCAGGATTCCAACGCAACTAGTTTCATCAAATTTCGCATTCGTATGAAAGAATTATGGCCTGCTATTCATTTTCCAAAACAGGAAAAAATAAATGAGCAGAACAGGTAGAGGGATGATGTGGAAAGTACCATCAGATTCATAGGGAATATTCTCTAGAAACATCCAACGATATTATGCCAAGTAGCACAACCAGATTCGCCAATGTTGACTAGGAAGGGGAAATATTTTATCCTAAGTCTAAGGGTGAATTTTTATTATTATTGGTGCAATCTTATTATGGTGCAATTATGGGCCAATGGGAAAGGGCCACGTGGCATACCACATACCCCCAACCCCCCTTTCCCCCCACCCCCCCCGCGCCTCATGGCATGGCAAGTGGGCACATATTATGTTTTACACTAAGGCCAAACTATGGAGGACGTTGGCACATACATATCATATGGTATGTTTATATATATCATATACATATTTTAAACCTAAGTTTAAACATTACAACTCGGTGGATCTCCACATTTGGAGGACGGTTAACTTAGGTTGGTGGACATATATGTATAGCAGACAGTTCAAATATAGCGCAGGCCAAACATTCAACGTGGGAACAAAATTTTATGGCGGGGGTCAAGGTCGAACCCTAGACCTACTGCTTGCCAAACATACACCTTACCGCCTCTCCTATCACTGTGGGTCTTAACCCATAGGTTCTCCGCCAAATCCTAAAGTTTAACGGGCCAGTGAACGGGGGTCTAGAGGGAGCTAGCCCCCTCCCACATAATTAGCAGCTTGGAACTGATGGCTCCAACATCAAATCTAGCGGAAGTTTATAAGTATGATTAATTATGTTTAAATGTAATTTAATTACGTTAATCCGCAATTAAAACCAATCAGCGCTAAACGTGCTTAAAATTTAAAGTGTGCTTATATTATTTCTAACCGCACTTATATTAATTGTTAAGCGTAAATAAAGTAGTGGAGGAACTGGCTGAGCACGCAAAATGCGACGGCATTGCTAATTTTGGAATTTTAACTAGCGAAATCCCAGTTTGAAAGGAGAAATTGTACGAAAACTTGTTTTTTCCATAACTCGGGAAATTTTCAACGAAAATGAGCTCAGGAATAGTCATTTCTGGTATATTTTGATTTTTTTGAACCATTGGAGTAGGTTGCAGAGGCAATAGGAGACTTTAAACAAGAATTTTTCACATTTGAAGCTAATACAAAGGCCCACACTATGAAGCTGGACCAAGGAGATGTAGCCTAGGAGGGTTAAACTCCTTCAAAAAACAATTGTGTATTGAGCTATGTTATTTGTGCTTACCATGCTTTTATTTTTTGATGTTCAACAATTAGTTTCTATGCTTTTGAGTTCATGAAAAACACTAAATTTCACCAAGTTTAATTATTAGACAATAACATGATCATGGATAAACTCTTATTGGATAAGCAAACCAAAGAAATGTTTATTTAAATCTGAAATTGATATTAGCATAGCAATAACTAACAATCAATTTCAGAACAAGTTGGTATCAAAGCACAAGGTTTCTTGCTTGCTTTGCTTGAAGGGTTTTAATAGTTGCAAAAAATTGTATGCTTACAAGGTTGAGGTTGTAGAGAGGAGAAGGGAAACTATTGGTATCTAGTCCTGAGATTAGAACAAGAAGGAATAGAGCTGAGAAAGCATCATCCTCACCCAAAGGAACACTCAAAGCAGCACCTGAAGCACCTCAAATTCCATCTCCATCAGTTGATATTGAAGAGGTGCAAATTGCACAAGAGGCTGAAGTGATTGAAGAGGTACAAGCTACAGAGGTTGAGCTTGAATCCAAAGCCAAAATTTCAAGCTATGAAGAGACTCATGAACATTCAAAAGAAGAGGTTGTTAAGAGAGACTTCAAAGAGATGCAAATAATGGTTAAATTCATGTATGAAGCATTCATTGTAGAAAAAATGGGAGAAGGTTCAAAGCCTCCACATGGAGAAGGATCTTCAAATAGCAATAAGGATGAAGAGAAGATATAAAAAGGTAGTGGAGGAAAGCCACCTCCATCTCCACCATCCTCATATTCATCATCTTCATCTTCCACATCCACCACAAAAACTCATACCCACACTCATTCCAAGATCCCAAAAGGAAAGACTACATTACTCAAGTTGGACATCAAGTTTGAACTTCCCATATACAATGGAGAGGTTAATGTGGAGAAGTTAGACAATTGGATTATTCAATTGGAATTATACTGTATAATTCATAATTTACAAGAAGATGACATAAAGATCCAGTTTGCTTCATTAAGGCTAGAAGGAGCAGCACTTGTTTTGTGGGAGGCAAAGACACAAGAGGAAATGTGAATCCATGGTAAGATTTCTATTTCTTGGGTTGAATTCATTTCTTCCATTAAAATATAGTTTTATCCATTAGCCTATATGCAAAAATAAATTATGAGTTGGCAAAACTTTAGGCATCTCAAAGGCCAAATTGTTCAAGAGTACACTCAGGATTTTAGAAAGAGGTCTTTGTTTCTAGGAGTAAACTTGAATTCACAAGATACACTCTTCAAATATATAGGAGGTTTAAACTCCTACTTAAAACATACTATCCTTATGTTTAACCCAAACAACTTAGATGAAGTATGTGTGTAATCCATGCATATTGAGCAAAGGGAAAAAATATTCCTAAAGAGGGCAGTAAGAAGAAGCCATTCAAGGGTAAGGGAAAAGAGAAGGGAGGAAAATGGAAGGGAAAGAAGAATGCAAGTATCAAGAAAGAAGGGAAGAAAAATACATGCAAACATTGTTCCAAAGAGGGGCATGATGAAGCCCACTGTTGGAAACTACATCTTGAACTAAGGCCAAAGAAACCAAATAACAAAGGGAAAAAAAAGATGACTTCCACTACACAACAAGATCTTGGATCCGATTCAGGATATGAGACCAAGATAATCGCCATGGTTAACAAAGGAAAAGAAGCCATAGCAAGTTCTAGTTCCTCAAATAGTCACAACGACACTCCAAATGAAGACACAAGGATAGAATTGTTCCATGTTAGAGTGACTTCTAATCATGCAAAAATTGATGCATTATTTGATATGGGGTCACAAGAAAACTTGATTTTGGAATACTTAGTCAAAAATATTAACCTTGAAACTGTACCACATCATAAAACATACCCTTTGGGTTGGATAGTTAAGAATGCCAATTTAAAGGTTACAAGGAAATGCATATTTAGATTTTCTATTACTGCAAAATTTGTTGATGAAGTTGAGTTAGATGTGGTTCCACTTGACATTTATGGGATTATCTTGGGAATTCCATATTTGTATGATAGGAAAGCAGTGTTTTATCTCCATAATAACAAATATCATTTTCTTAAGGATGGGGTGGAGTATATTGTGAGAGCTCATCACAAGAAACTGAACATTTCTTTAGTTAATGCAGGGAAAATGAAGATGCTAGTAAATGCAAGTAAAAAATTTGTGCTTCTCATGATCAAGAAAAAGGATAATGTTTGCTATGAATATTTTGATGGATGTGATGAAAAAATGAAATCTGATTTGTTTGATGTGGTATGTCATCATGGCGAGATGTTTCAAGAACCAAAGGGGATACCACCCAAGAGGGGAATTCAGCATGAGATTTAGCTACAGCAGGATGTTCCACTTCCAAACATTGGTATATCACATGTCAATGATGGAGAGTTTGGAAATCAAGAAGAAAATCCAAGAATTTCTGAACAAAGGTATCATACACCCATCTACTTCACCATGTGGTTCACCAATTGTTTTGGTTCCAAAGAAGGATGAGACTTGGCACATGTGTATCGATTTTCATGCACTGAATAAAATCATGGTAAAGAATTGCTACCCAATCCCACACATTTATGATTTTATAGATCAGTTAAAGCATGAAAATTATTTCACTAAGTTAGACTTACGAAGTGGTTATCATCAAGTCAGAATAGCTGAAGAGGACATTTGGAAAACTGATTTCAAAACTAGACAAGGATTGTATGAGTGGTTAGTTACTCCATTTGGCTTAAAAAATGCTCCAACTACGTTCATGAGAGTCATGAATGATGTACTTATACCATTTCTAGATGACTTTGTCATTGTTTACTTAGATGACATACTCATATTCAAAAAATCAAGAGAAGAACATGTCATGCATGCGAACAAGGTACTTGATGTCTTGAAAAAATAGCAATTGTTTTTAAATATGTCAAAGTGCAAGTTTGGTAAGAATTAATTAGTGTATTTGGGACACATTGTTGGAGGAGGTGAATTGAAGATCGATCCTTCCAAAGTAGAGGTCATTCTGAATTGGCCCAAGCCCAATACAATTACAGAGGTAAGAATATTTTTAGTGGCAACACAGTATTGGAGGAAACTTATTGCTATTTTTTCTTCTATTGCAGCTCTGTTACATGCATTGAAAAGTGTGAAGAAAGTCTTCCATTGGGGAGATTTACAACAAAAATCATTTAATTATTTGAATCAAAATATAAGTTCAACACCGGTTTTAGCACTTCCGGATCCTAGACAACCATTTGAGATCCAAACAGATGCAAGTGATTATGTTATGGGAGAAGTGCTCATGCAGCATGGTAAGCCTATTGCGTTTCATTCTGAAATTTTTAATAGAGTTGTGACTAAATATCCCACCTATGATAAAGAGTTATATGCATTGGTACAAAGTGTAAAGAAATGGAAATTATTACTTGATGGGGAAAGATACCATAATCCATACCGACCATCAGCCATTGCAGTACTTACAATGACAGTCAAAGTTGCGGCAATCAAGACATTTCATATGGATGGGTTTTCTAAAACAATTTCATTTGGTTATCAGGTACAAAAAGGGAATCTACAATAAGGTAGTTGATATGCTCCCTAGGCCTATTTTAAATGCAGCTATTATATTCAAGCACAATTCCATTATGCATGAAAGTTACGTTGAACAATATGCAAATGATAGTTATTTTCAAGATGTGAATGAGAGCTTGAGTCAAGAAAACCAAAATGAAGAGTTAGATTATCATGTGCATAACAATTTGTTGTATCACTTGGGCAAGTTATGTATTCCACAGGGAGAAAGAAACAGTATCATAAGGGAGGCACACACATCATTGATTTTAGGACATTTCGGTGTAGGCAAGACAATAGTGAATCCCCAAAGGTATTTTTATTGGCCACGCATGATTGATAGTGTATCTCATTTTATTAGAGGATGTTCTTTATGTGTGACAAGTAAGCCTAGCAATAGGACACTTCGATTGTACACTCCACTTTCGGTTCCTTCACATCCTTGGGAGAGTATCTCAATGGATTTTGTAGGTTTTCTTCCTATGTCAAGGAAAGGTCATGATTATTTGTATGTTGTGGTAGATAGGTTCAGCAAAAAATGTATTTTGATGTCATGTAAGAAAACCATTACAGTTGAACAAACTGCTAATGTTTTCTTTCAAAATGTTTGGGTTCATTTTGGTCTTCTTACTTCTATTGTAAGTGATCGATATTCTCGATTAGTTGGAAATTTTTGGTCAAAATTATGGGACATGATGGAAAAAGTTGAATAAGAGTACAACATTTCATCTGCAAACAGATGGTCAAATAGAGGTGATGAATAGGATCGTTATTCATCTTCTTAGAGGTTATTGCAGCCAGTTGCATTACATTCAGCATGCATACAACAGGGCAAAACATTCTTCCACAAACGCATCGCCATTTCAGGCATGTTATGGTTATTTTCCAAGATAGCCATTGGAATTCAACTTTGAGAAAGATATCTCTATAGATGGTCATAGTGACATAGAAAAGGCAAGGAAGCTCATTGAGAAAATTCATTTGATACATCACACCATGCAATAGCAACTTGAAAAGAGCCAAAGCAACTACAAGGCAAGGCATGACAAACATCGGGTTGATCACAAATTCCAAGTTGGTGATGAAGTTTGGATGTACATAAGCAAAGAAATATTGCAAGGGGAAGGTAAAAAGCTCAAACCAATCCGTTATGGTCCATTTAAAATTTTGGAAAAGATTGGTACAAATGCATTCAAGCTAGATTTGCCTCCTTATATGAAAATTTATTTTGTTGTTAATGTTCATAATTTGAGATTGTTTGAGCCTCCTTTGATTGATGATCAAGGAGAACATGTTCAGCTGCCATCAGTATATGATTTCTCACTAGAATATCTTGATGAACTTCAGCAAGATCTCATACTTGACAGAAGAATCATAACTTCAAGAAGAGGGAATGTTGAATACCTTAGAGTGGGACTCAAGGGTCAAATTCCTTCAAAGGCCAAATGGTTGGAGATTGGAAGAGTGAGGGAGTTGCATTAGGGGAATTTTGAGGTCTAAAATGGGCCTCCTAAGGAAAATGTACAAATCAAAATTCACTTTATGAGAACCAATCACATTTTAGATGATGACATCATCCCTAATGGTTGAGGTGGCATTGCTTGAGTTAAAGGTACTTACTTGTCACATTCTCAATGGTTGATGAAAAATCACGGTTAACCATGGTAGTGCTCTAAGTAATTTTAAAGTCAAAGTAAAGTACTCATAATAAATGTCATTTCACACTTTTTGAATAAAATATTATTATTTTCATTTCATAATTTTTGAAACAAACAATGCATATCACTACACAATCTTTATGTTTTTACACACTTTTCGATAAATATTATATTTGTATATTTTCAAATATTTATTTATAAATCAAATCAATTCAATACGTAATATGAAATACATACATAAAACAATATATTATATTATATTATTTTTATATAGTATATTAATTACATGTTATTATATAATTTAAATAATATAAATTTTAATTAATAATATATTCTATAATTAATAATTTATGAATTTATATTTATATTTTATTTTAAGTTATTTAAGTACAAAGGACAAATGCATTATTGTGCAATGATAATGATTTTTTCTTGAAAATCTCATTCTTATTTATAGTCACATCAATACAATTTTTATATTAATTTTATTTCAGTACAACTTTTGAATTGAATTTAACCATGGTTACATGGATTTTGGTGCAAAAAGTGAATTACAAATTCATAAATATAATTTTATTAGTTTAGCTATTATTTTATTATTTTCTTAAGAGGCCCATTTTAGACCTCAAAAATTTCCTAATGTACCCTCTCTTGCTGAACAATTGATAGTATATTTTGGGGTCCAAAAGGCTTCTAGTGGGGAGGAATGATCTAAGGCTCAGTATTTAGCTCAAAATTGAAAGTGCTCAGAAATGTTTCAAACCTAAACACCTGGATATATTTTGTCTCCAGGATTCCAACACAACTCGTTTCATCAAATTCTGAGTTCGTATGAGGGAATTATGGCCTATTGTTCGTTTTCCCAAACAGGAAAAAATAAATGAGCAGAACAGGTACATGGATAATGTGGCAAGTCCAGTCAACTTCACAAGGAATATTCTCCAGAAACAGCCAATGAACTGTGCCAAGTGGCACAAAAATATTCGCCAATGTTGACTAGAAAGGGAAATTTTTTTATCCTAAGTCTAAGGGTGAATTTTTATTATTATTGGTGCAATGTTATTATGGTGCAGTTATGGGCCAGTGGGGAAGTGCCACATGGCATGCCACATACCACCCCCCACCCATGGCATGGCAAGTGGACGCATATTATGTTTTACACTAAGGCCGAACTATGGAGGACATTGGCGCATACATACCATATGGTATGCTTATATATATCATATACATATTTTAAGCCTAAGTTTAAACATTACAACTTGGCGGACCTCTCCACATTTGAAGGATGGTTAAATTAGGTTGGAGGATGACTATGTATAGCGGACAGTTAATATATAACACAAGTCAAACATTCAACGTGGGAACAAAATTTTATGGTGGGGGTCGAGGTCGAACCCCAGACCTACCGCCCGCCATCCATACGCCTTATCACCTCTCCTATCACTGTGGGTCTTAACCCATAGGTTCTCCACCAAATATTAAATTTTAACGCGTTAGTGAATGAGGGTCCGGAGGGGGCCAGCCCCGCAGGCCAACCCCCTCCCACATAACCAGTAGCTCGGAACTGACAACTCCAACAACAAATCGGGTGGAAGTTTATAAGTATGATTAATTATGTTTAAACTTAATTTAATTATGTTTAAACGTAATTTAATTACGTTAAGCCGCAATTAAAACAAATATGCGCTAAACATGCTTAAAATTTAAAGCGCACTTATCTTATTGCTAACCACACTTATCTTAAGTGTTAAGTGTAATTAAAGTAGTGGAGGAACTGGCGGAGCACGCCAAATGCAACAGCATTTCTAAATTTGCAATTTTAATTGGAAAAATCCTAGTTTTAGAGGAGAAATTGTAGGAAAACTTGTTTTTGCCTTAACTCAGGAAATTTTCGACCAAAATGAGCTCAGGAAGCGTCCTTTCTGGTATTTTTTGATGTTTTGGAGCCATTGGAGTAGGTTTCATAGGAAACAAGAGACTTTAAACAAAAATGTTTCACATTTGAAGCTACTACAAAGGCCCACACTATGAAGCTAGACCAAGAAGATGTAGCCCAAGAGGGGTGAACTCCTTTAAGAAAAACTTGTGTATTGAGCTTTGTTATTTGTGCTTGTTGTGTTCTTAATTGTTTTTTTTTAGCAATTAGTTTCTATGCTTTTGATTTCATGAAAAACACTAAATTTCACCAAGTTTAATGATTATACAATCACATGCTCATGGATAAACTCTTATTGGATAAGAAAACCAAAGCAATGTTTTTTTAGATCTAAAACTGATATTAGCACAACAATAACTAACAATCAATTTCAGATCATCAAGCAAGCAGCATATGGGAGTGTCGAGAAACACAAGGCAATATTTGTGTCCAAGGGGTACATAGAGCATCCAAAAGGATTTGAGACCTTCGACAGAGGGTCACATGTGTGCATACTCAAGAGAGCATTGTATGGACTGAAACAAGCACCATGTGCTTGGTACACCAAGATCGAAACTGTTGTTAACCCAATACTAAAGATAGAAATATTACAATCAAACCAATCAAAAAAATTATTCTAATAATATAACCTAATACATTAATATTTTCAAAGTTACAATTAAACATACATATTTAAGTGCTCATTCATATTATAATTTCATGGTTGGCCATTTTCACAAAAAAACTAAAAATCAATTCCCTATTTATCATAACACCATGGTGTTCAGTTTTCCATATTCTTCTGTATCCTGATGATGAACCTCAGTTGTGGGTTTGAAACGTTGATCTCTAAAATCAAAATGAATGGAATGAATCTGGAAAATATATTACAACAAGGTAACAATCCCATAAATCTCAAATCTATAATTATCACCCTTTATGGATGGGATAAAATGAAAGAAATGTGTTCTTTAGAACGTATTAGATTTCTCATAATGAAAAGGGAAACTGATCTCACCTTCCTCAAATGTGTCCATCATTCCTACTTTCACCAATATTAATCACTCTCTAAAAAATAACAAGAACAATCACATTTTCATAAAATCAAGCCTAGCTCTTCTGCATTGTGAAACTAAAAGAATCAGGTCTGAACTTGATTTACTATCTCAACATGGAATTTATCTTCACATTAAATTGGCCAACCAAATCAACTTTGTGATATGGCAAAAAATAGATGTGGCCTCTTCCCTAAAATCTCTCAGAATTGAGGAATTATACAACATAAAACAAGTTTAAAAAATTTCTAAGATTTTTCTCAAGAACAAAAGGTTTCTCCTCCCTTTGAATGTCGCTTCCAATAATGACATTACTTCATACCAATTCTCCACACCAAACCTCAGCAACCTCATTTACTCCACAACATCCAACTGCCTTGCACCATCAATTTCTAGAATCATTCACACATAGAAATCTTATTTAAAATCATTTATCAAAATCTTGCATGTTCATAATAACTCCACCCCATAATTAAAATTAAATTTAAATCAATCCACAGCAAGTAACATTGGTAATAAATTCAATAATTCCAACCCATCCCCATCGAAGCATTAAACTACACTTCAACCTCTATGTTGTATTCTGAATCCGAATATGATATCATTACCATCCCTTTGTAGCATCTAGAATCTGCTACTCCATCCTTGACATTCCACACTCATCCTCTTGATCGTAACAATTCCAAAGCCGGTTATTCTAATGCCAGTCCATCCCCAACGAACTTTAGGAATTAAATTTAATATCACTTCGCTCAATTCCAAATCTGACAGCATTTCCTTCCCTGCGTAGCATCCAGAATTTGTTGCTATGTTGTTAAAATTATACACTCAACCTCCCAATAGTAAAAATTCCAATACCTATAATGAAAATCCCTCCAGATTGTTGTCTTTATATCCCCATAACGCTTCAAATCTCACTCATCGCAATTCCCCTGCATACTCCCCTATTAGCATGCAGCCTCACATCACTACCCATCACACTATAAAGGATGTAACACCAATAAACTTCCCTAATATCATAACACGGCACAAAGCCAATGATTATTCCACACAAATAATGAATTATCATAATAAGAATCGCATTGATAATGATCCCTCGCAGCTGTTGTCTTTTTTTCCCCATAACCAACACAATCCCATCATTGATTTAAATACTCGATGTTCTCATAATTCTTCTTTGGATTCGGAACCACCATACACACATAATATTACTCCTCCTCCATTACCTAATTTTTAATCAATCTAATCTTAATTTAGATGATCACAACATTAACCTTTTAAGGGATTAAATTTCTCCATAACTCCTAAAAAAATTCCCATAGAATATATTCTTTTCATATAGAATATGGCATCAAAGGCCTGTGCGATGACACAAAAGATCTCATTAGACAAGATTGCTCCATCATCCTTAGAAAATCCAAACCCCCAAAAATAAATATCACAAAAGATGAATATATTGCTCTAAAATCCTTAAAATCGAACCCCAACATTATAATATTAAAATCAAACAAGAGAGTAGAAACTTTCATAATGAATAGAAATAACTACAATATAAAATGATATATCATCTAAACAACAGTAGATGTTACAAAAAATCAAAGCTAGCAACATTCAAGATAATAAGACCCTGCGGAAACCCCTCATTGACAGTTGTCCTTATACCCTTATAATTTATGGATCCCCTAAAATTTGTAAAGACGAGATTCCTATTAGACCCATTGTTAATACTATTGGAGCTCCCACATATCATCTAGCAAAATACCTTGAAAAAAAACTAAAACCATTGGTGGGAAATAATGATTCATTTGTCAAAGATTCCACACACTTCATTAACGAAATCAAGGATATCAAACTCGAAAAAAATTACATTTTGGTTAGCTTTGATGTCACTGCTCTATACACCAATATTCCTATAAATGAAGCCATGGAGGTCATCCGAAAAATTATTGATTGTTATGAACCCATCTCCAAAAATAGAAGAAAAGAGAGATCAACGCCTTAGAAATAAGCCACTTCGAGGGGGCAACCTCCTTTATATTACATAAATGAACAATTATTGGATCATACAAATGACAAAATCTCCTTCTATATATAGGAGGCCATGGGGTTACAATATAATCCTAGCCAAACTAACAATAATAATGTAAGGGCACAATAATAAAAACATGGAGGTTACAGGGGTACAAAAATAACAATAAGGGGGCTAGACTAGCAACAATAAGAAACTACACTAGTAATATAGGGACCTAACATGCCCCTCTCCTTCAAAAAAGTGTTGTAATCATGCTTGAGTAGCTCTAGATTATTTTGTATAAAATTCTCATCCTCCCATGTAAAATCTTTAGTGGGTAAGTTCTTCCACTTGATGAGATACTTTGAAATTGATCGATTTCATAGTTGTCAAGCTCTTGTTTCCGTCACTGCTTCAAGTTCCAATATGATTTTTCCTTCCTCATCAATTTTTGGAAATATTGTTTGAACTGGAATTTTGTCACCTATTACCTTCTTTAAGCATGAAACATGGAAAACTGGATGCATTCGTGAAGAAGCAGGAAGCTCCAATTTTTATGCTATAGTACCAATATTTTGCAACACCTTGTAAGGACCATAGTACTTTGTCGATAATTTATTATCCTTCTTAGCTTGCTTGAGAGACATGTGTTTTTATGTTTGTAGCCGTAAAAATACCTGGTCTCCTACATCAAAACTTCTCTTGCTGTGATGTTAATCTGACTATTTTTTCATTCAATTTTGTGCCAAATTTAGGCTATCCTTTAAGAGTTGGAGAACTTGTTGTGGATGCTTGATGTGATCTTCCACTGCTTGAACCTTATAAGTTTCTCTTAAATATTATGTGATGGACGGTGGATGATATCCATAAAGTGCCATAAATGGGGTCATTTTTGCTGCAGTATGGAAGGAAGTGTTATACCACTGTTCAACTAGATGTAACCACTTGAACCACTACGTTTGTTTATCAGATACAAAACAATGAAGATACCCTTCAAAAAAAAAAATCACTATCTCAGTTTGACCATCGAATGGAGGATGATAAGATGAGCTATGAGCTAGTTGAGTACCTAAACAAGAAAATAATTTCGTCCAAAAAATTCTAGTAAAAATGGGATCTTTGTCGCTTACCATAATCTTTGGGTTTCCATGTAGCTTTTGAATTGTTTCCATAAATGCAGTAGCAATTGTACTTGCCTTAAATGGATGAGATAATGCACAAAAGTGTGCATACTTGGTAATTCTATCAACTACCACCATGATGACACTCTTTCCTTCGGACTTAGGTAAACCCATGATAAAATCCATTGAAATCTCCTCCCAACGTTGACTTGGAATGGATAAAGGTTATAGAAGACCCGGGGTCTTAATTGTCTCAAACTTATTTTGCTGGAAAACCAAACATTCCACCACAAACTTTTGAATATTAGATTTAAGGCCATCCCAAAAAAATCTTTCTTCACCCTGTGGTAAGTTTTTAAAAATATTGAGTGTCCTCCTAAAGGAGAAGTGTGCAATTCCAAAAGAATATTTTGTTTTAGTTGGGAATTCTTACAAAGATATAAGCGATCTTTGTACCATAAGGAATCATTTTTCCAACTAAATGTATCAGATGTACTAGGATCTTGCCGCAACTTTTGAATGAGTGTCCACACTTCTTCGCCCTTCTTCCATTCATCCCTTTCTTTTGTTATCCAATCTAATTGGATAATAGAAATGGAACAAAACAATGCTTCCACCTCTTCATCCTTTCTTGAGAGTGCATCTGTAACAACATTTAGCTTCTGTTTTTTGTAGATGATTTTAAAGTCATAACCCAACATCTTTGTGACCCATTTGTGTTGCTCTTCTTAAGATAGTCTTTGTTCCAAAAAGTGTTTAAGACTACCATGATCATTTTTTACCTTGAAGTGTCTTCCCATTAGGTAAGGTCACCATTTCTTTAGTGTGTGTAGTATTTCCATCGTTTCCTTCTCATAAATAGATTTCTGTAAATATTTTCCTTTGATTGGATGACTTTCAAAAGCAATGGGTCTTCCTTATTGCATTAAAATAACACCAATTCCATTTCATGAGGCATCACATTCCAGAATAGAGGATTTTGTGAAGTCTAGCGTAGCTAAGACTGGTGTTAGGCACATTGCCTCTTTAAGATCTTCAAAGGCCTTAGTTGCTTCATGAGTCCATGAAAATGCATCTTCTTCAATAATGTTTTTAGAGGTGCTACTATTTTCCCATAATTCTTAATAAAATTACGATAATACCTTGTTAACCCAATAAATCCTCACAACTGCTTTATGGTTAAGGGGACTTTCCATTCCTTAATGGATTTAATTTTTCTAGGGTCAACCTTAACACCCTCGTGAGATAAAATATGACCTAGATATTCCACCTCTTGTACTCCAAACAAACATTTGGAGGTTTTTGCATATAATTGCTTCTCCTCCAATAGTTTTAGCACCCTGTCAACATGTTGAACATGATCCTTCCAAGACATATTGTAGATTAATATATCATCAAAAAATACTAATACAAATTTTCTAAGGAAGGGTTTGAAAATGGAATTCATTGACCCTTGAAATGTAGAAGGTACATTGGTAAGGCCAAAAGGCATGACCAAAAATTCATAATGACCCTCATGAGTTCGAAATTTTTTTTTCGGAATATCTTCATTCTTCATTCTAATTTGATGATATCCTTAACAAATATCCAACTTGGTAAAATAAATTGCTCCATGTAATTCATCCAATAATTCATCAATCACAGGAATGGGAAATTTATCTTTAATAGTGAGCTTATTGAGCTCCCTATAATCCAGACACATGCGCCATGATCCATCCTTCTTGTGTAGCAATACTACTGGAGCAGAGAAAGAACTTTGACTAGGTTGAATTATACCAGCCTCTAACATTTCTTCAATCATACATTCAATTTCGCTCTTTTGGACATAAGGATAACTGTAAGGCCTAATTTTTGGAGGAACACTTCCTGGAATCAAATGAATAGCATGATCATGATGACGAATAGGTGGGATTCCTTTGGGAGTATCATACACCTTGGAATGATTTTCCAAGACTTTTTGGAGATCTAGAGAAATAGATGATTTTGATGTTGGAACTTCCAGTGAGCATAATTGTGCAATTACACCCCGTTTTTCTTTCTTCCGAAGCTTTGTCATGACATTAGAGCTTATTATATTTCCTGTCTTCCCTATGATACCCCGTAATTCGATTCCCTTTCCTTTCGAAAAAAATTTTAAGAAAATTTCTTGAAAATTAAAAGCTATTGTCCCCAAAGATTGTAACCATTGTTCTCCTAGTACAACATCAGCACCTCCCATTGGGATGGAAAGCATTGCACTATTCAATACATATTATCCCATGGCTAGCTTAATATTATGGCATTTTTCAGAGCAATTTATAGTTCCTCTATTTGCAACCATCACTTGACATTCTGGTGATGGGTATAGGAAACAATTGAATTCCTTGGCTACCTTACAATGAATAAAATTATGGGTACTACCCGAATCAATCAACACTATTACCTTTTTCTTCTTGATATGTCCTTCTATCTTGAGAGTTTGAGGAGTGGTAATTCCTGCCAATGCATTACATGATATGGTCGAACTCATTTCTTCCTCTTCTTGGGTTGGTTCCTGGTGTATATCCTCTTCTTGTTCATTTTCTTCTTCCTCTTCACAATCTATGTAAAATAATTTCTTCTCAGCACACTTATGACCTTTAGTGTATTTGCTATCACAACTGTAGCAAAGCCCTTTTGCTCTTTTTTCTTCCAATTGTTGTGGTGACAACCTTGTAGGTTGTGGAAATCTAGGCGTAGCAACACTTCCTTCTTTATAGAATTGAGTGGTAGGCTTCCTTGTCGCCATAATTTTACATTCAACTTTTCTTGCCAACCTGAATGTCTTCTCCAATGAATCAGGTTCCAAAACGCGAACTTCATGTTGGATGTTATCCTTTAAAGTGCCTATGAAGAGATCAATCCTGTGTTCCTCTGGAATATCAGTTACCCTTATATTCAATTTTTTGGAAGTCCTCAATGTGCTGCCCCACTAAACCCTTTTGTTTGAGATTTATCAATTGGCTAAAGAAGGTGTTGCTCTTTGTATCCTCATAATGTGCTATCATTTCCTCCATAAAAATTGACCAAGTGACAATTTTTTTACGGGAGCAAAGCCATCGATACCATACAAATGTATTTTGTTCTAAATGTAAAGTGGCAATGCGTACCTTTTGTGTGTTTTGCACATTATTGAGATCAAAATATTGCTCCATTTGTAGTATCCATGTTATGTAATCCTTGCCATAAAACTTCCTCATATCCATCTTTGGAATATGGTGGTTCTTCAATCCAACATTATATTTTATGAAATCACGATTAACATTTATTTTTTTCTCATCATGAGTTTCCTCTACTATCTTTTCGCCATTAGGAATCATTTCTTGTATCAACTTTTTCAAACCTTCCATGTCTCCTTTTAGATCATTCTTCATGTTTTCCATGTTGTATTTCATTTTTTCTTCCATGTCCTCCATCTTAGCTTCCAAACCATCTATATTAGCTTCCATGCCTTTCTTCAAACCATCCATCTTCGCTTCCACACCTTTCTTCAAAACTTGCATTTCATTTTTTGTTGCTCTTTGCGAGAGCGAAATTTGATGCACTTTCTCTTGTAATTTTGATATATCATGTTGCAATTCTTCATCTTCATGAGTCATAGTAGAGTATTCTTAGGGCTTAATAGGTATTGAACTCTTTTTAGGAGGCATTTTAGAACCCAATACAGAAATATATGCTCAATAGGCCCTTGGAATCACTTCAAATTGATTTTTTACACAAGACTTATGCAATTCGAAAAAACAAATACACACCTTTTTCTTGCTTTTGAGGAGATTGATATTGAAACTAAATTATCTCTATGATTTCATATCAATCTTCAGTATCTAAAATTTTTCCCTGGGGTAGCCCTCTGAATCCTCTTTCGAATGCCACTGGTCTGACCTGATTTGGATTCTTCAAGACAAAGTTATGTCCAATCTCCCATAATGACCTAATTATGGACTGGTTTAGTAGAGCGAACTTGTATGGATTGCCACGTGTCATTTTTTTCCTCCTTCGGCTCTAAAATATATAGATAAGAAACCAAAGTCTATGTACTTGTGGCCACTTTTTACAAAATTCCAATTCGATGCTCAAAGAGAGAGTTATGAATATTTTCCCACGATCAGCTCTTTTAGATGAAATTCAGGAGCCTGAAAACACCTTAACTTCCACAGACCATATCTCCGAAAATATTGCAAAGCAAGATTTGAAATTTTTCGAAGGTCTTCCTCAGGATTTCTGCTTCGCTCTCTAAAAATTTCAGCTTCTGAACCTTCGTAGAAAAAAATTTATAACGAAACTTCCACAATGACTCAAGGAGTAACGACACCAAGGCATCGGCCACGGCAGTCTCTCTAGCCTACGCCACCTCACAAACCCCTTTCCTCTACCCCCCAACTGGCTTCGTCTCCCAGCAGGTTTTGGTAACACTGGTATTACCCAATATATTGTTGGCATTCCCAGTTTGGTACATTGTTCCTACTTTCGGAACAGGAGCCACCCACATTACTACCACAGGGTTGAAGCCCCTCAGTCTCGAGGAGCCCTCACCCATCCAAGAAACATTCAAGACCACCCCCGCAAAGGAAATTACCATTGTGAAACAAGTGATCACGCCCAGGAAAACCGAGAAGAGAGGAAATAATATGGTTACTCCCTCAATTCAACGGGACTCACCAGTTTGCTTCATATGTGACGTAATAAGTCATCCTACCCATATATGTTTGAAGCTGGATGAATTAATACCACTCCTTGGCTCTGAAACAGACATCTCGATGCCGCATTCTCGTAAAAAGGAACCTACCACCAAAGGTAAAGGCAAAGTGTTGCGTACCAATCACACATGCGTTGTAGAAACTATGGGCACTATACCCACCATTTTCCATAGATACCACGATATAGGGACACCTTATATGCAATCGAGCTATCCTATCAGGAGGATCCCTCCATCCAATCTGTCAGTGATGAGCCTCACACCATCCTATACTTACAAGAGGAACATAGGGTTGTAGAAAGACCCCCAATTATGCCCATTATACGTTGTATTCTATGCGATGAACGTGGTCACTTCCCCTAAGAGTGCGTAGCCCTAGAGCTCATCCACAGATGATATCCAATAGAAATTGTTTACTATGTGGGACTACGGGTAGCACAATTCACATGCCTGTTATGCGCCGACAATCACCTTTTGGAGAATTGTCACTACATACCTCGATTCCAGCTAGCCTAGCTATCCTTCACTCAGCCATAGTCCACCTTTCCCAAGGATATGACATGGATGCCGAGTCCACAGGCAGCTCCATGACCCAAGAGGATGAGATGAGTGCATCCATCATGTTCTTGACAGCTGAAGAACGACCCATTAGGGAACCCCTAGATACCCCTAACCACTCTTCATAGGGACGACCAGCATGTAAATTATGCAAAGAGATAGATCATGCAGTCATCCATTGCCCTGATTTGGCAGCCTTCCAGCGCTGGTTCCCCATCAGACCTCAAATTGAACTCGATGAAACCTTCATATCAAAGATATTTTTCCTGATATGTCAAGGTAATAATTATGAGGGACATTGTACTTATTCCTCACAAATTCATCCCACCATCAACATGATTAATGCCATAGAGAAGAGATAGGATGAACTCCAGGAATGGCATAAAAAGTGCATCGTCGAGTCAATGTCCCCACCCCCGCAATGGTGTATCAAGAAAGATAAGACAACACACCAACAAAGCATAACCTCAGTCAAGCCTAGGATAACATGTGGCCTGTGTGATCTAAACGATCACCAAGTCAACCAATGTAGAGAACTCAAGTCTCTTGCAAATAGTCTCTGAATAGTCTCTTCTCTCCCTCAAAAAATTCTCTCAAACCAAGAGAATATCAAGCGCACTTATTGTCGTATTTTTTCACACTTTCATCATACGTTTAAGTGTGTACATCTCCCCAAAATGAGAGCGGCACGAGCTACATTTATTCTACACTCCACTAAAGAGGTAGACACACCTAAGCCAACAATATGGAAATGGAAGCAGAAGAAAACCTCGTCTACGACTGACCCTTTCCAAGCATCCACATCAGGAACAACAAGTAGCATAGAATCCCACAATATATACTTCGTTGGCTCAGTGATACCATGCACCACCTGCACCAGCCAAAATCACACACTAGAGTCATGCCCACTAATGGAAACATTCAGGCACCTCTGTGGCAGGCGCAATTTCCACCTACCGGAAATTGACCATCATAGCGGGGAACCCAACCTTACGCTCATACAGAATCCCATTACAGAGATTCTTCCCCAGCCAAACGACGATGACATAATCCACCATATGCGATTTTTATCAGCTCATATTGGCGATACGATTATTGCCTCCCCTTCGTCCCAGGATTTACACCTTAGTCCTGTTGCAAAAAACCAAGGTTCCTTGCACTTTTACATTGATTTCCACGATATCCCAAACTTACATGCCACCATCGAACTCCTCAATGACACCCTACCTATAGAGCAGTGCCTAGTACAACTAGAACTTGTCGACAAAAGTCGACAACAATTTCTGCAACACAACGAGGCTACCTCGGTCATTTACCACCCTGACCGATCACCTCTGTGTTCAAATGATGTGTGTATCAGTTCAGCAACAAAAAAATCAGGCAGAATATGATGTCGTAATCGAAATTATGTGCGACCCCCTCCATCGGGGTATCCACCATATGCATATCTACCTCGATTCCCAGTTAGTAGTATCACAGTTAAACCAAACATTTGAGACAAGAGATATGCATCTGTTTAGAAAATATTTGCATGCCAAAATATTAAGTAGATAATTTGACTATATCACATTTTCACATGTACCAAGGAGTCAAAACCAAATAGTTGATCGCATAGCTAACAATATCCTAAACTGGAATGCATATCGAATAAACCATCATACATAAAACCAAAAATATAGATATCCATCAGCATAACAAAATACATAAACTGAAACAAGTGATACATCATGTAGAGCCGCAAAAAATATCTCTCATATATATATCAAAATATGTATATCTGAGTACAAAAAATAGTGTCGCTGGCCCAATAGCTAGCCCAAAGATACAAAAGGCATCAAAAATAAGGGAAGCATCCTCATAATGAGTGCTTTCCTTGTGTACAAAACTGCTCTAGGGGGGTTCCCCCTCAAGCGGGGCACCTAGACCCACCACTGCTCCCGGTACCACCACCGGAGCTACTATCGCAACTGTGTTCGCCACCCGACATAGAGTGGGCTGATAATCCCTCTTGTGGGCCATCACTGTCTTTAACCAAACCTCCTCAAAGTCATCGATGAAACCTCGAGCAGGCATACCTTGGGTCAAGTGGTCCACTCGACCCCGGAATTCCTCAAGAGCAGTCACCTGAGCTGTCAGTGTTGCAATGCATGCCTCTGCCACATCAGCACGAGCTCGATCAGCCGCAACCTCTACAGTAGCCGAGCTGCTAACCTCACCTAAGGGGCCAGCACCATCTCCACTAGGTCCACTAGCACCACCACTTGTTCCACCTGCATCACCTCCTCCCTGACCACCCTGAGGTCATCGTGGAGGATCGTGGCCCACCATTCGAGCCACGGGGCGACCCACCTCGCCAACATCTGCACGAGTAACCAAAACAATTTCAATGTCACTAGAAAAAAACGTAAGCACACACATACTCAAAAAAATTAAAAAAAAATATATAACACATACCTGCAAGTCCCCAAACATAACCAAAAGGGAGACCCATGTCTGGGTCACCCTGGAAGTCCATTCCAACATACAGGTATGGAAAGAACATCTGTGGGTTGGGCTCGAAGCAGGCCTCTGTCATGGCATTCCAATAACGCCCCACCAAGCCACCACTACCCCGTGACATCACCGGAGGCCACCTCCTCATACGTGGCTCCCATGGCCCCCCAATAGGCGCCACCACCATCGACCTCGAAAGCACCACCCTCTCGTACATGATGTTGCACAAAATTTTGGTGTACGCAAATGACTTAGATCCATGTTAGACCTTGTTCAACTACGACACCATCCCATCAAAAAAAAGCAGGCGAAGTCGAAAAAATGCCTAGACCTCATCCGGAACAAAACTCCAACCTGCGGGCCAGACGCCTGATGCAGAGCAAACGACCCTGCTATTTGTACGATCACTGCCAGAGCACACTGCTCCGCCACATCTGTAACTGATACAATGTTGATGCATCCCTCAGTAAGAGGCGCCCCCCCCCCCCCCCCCTTAAATCTATCCAGGTTCACTCTATCAAAGGGGAGTGGGTACCTCAGTGCCTCACCTTGAGGCATTAACCTAGTCACAAAGTAGATATCCGTCTCGGTACGGATCACCAAGTTCGTCCCCCACGACACGAACATGCTACACCTCCTACACCAGTGTTGTATAATGTAGTGTAGTGATTGGTCCTGTGACCGAAGAAACTCATTTTTTCAGTAAACTTCAGAAGGCCCCATGCAGCCAACTAACGTCGCGCCCTAGCATTAGTAGCTATATCGGTCTGGATCTCAGGCCAGTCCCGCTCCCTCCACAATAACCTATCATCAACACAAGTACCCATCGGTACAAAGAAAAAACCCAAAAAATAGACAAAAAACCAAAAAATTTGTCACCTTGGCCTTTGTGTGCCAATCCCTCAGACAGGCGGACTTAGCACACGCCTGTATGCACCTAAGGCACGCTAAAATTGGGGAACAAATCACCCTCACGCACCTATCCCTCAAAAGTGTGAGTAAGGAAGGTGCACTTTTGCCCATATCGCCCACATAATCTAGGGAAAAAGTCACCCAGAGTCCGTAAAAACCCAATTTGTACGGACCTTACCACCATAAAACTGTAAAAATTAAAGTTCGGGACGTCATGGAAGTTACCTCAGCATAGTATCGCTAGTCCCTAGTACACGGGCTGACTAAAATGGCAAGAAATGCTATGCAAACACCTCTAACCACTCAAACCTCAAAAAGTAAAAATGAATTGAATAAGGGCCATATTCACCTATTTATCACCCTTTTCAAAAACTTCAGAGGGCAATAACAGGAAATCAGAAGGTCCATTCTGTGAACTGTAAGTTGCACCATCATCAGTACTCCATGATGAAAGAAAGCAATGCCACACATTCGCTTTCCAAAAAAAAAAAAAACAAAACAAAACAAAACAAAAACAAAACAAAACAAAACAAAAACAAAACAAAACAAAACAAAAACAAAAACAAAAACAAAAACAAAACAAACAAAAAACAAAAAAACAAAAACAAAAAACAAAAAAAAGAAGAAGAAGAAGTAATTTTTCAGCATCGGCAGGTATCCCCTCTCTCATCTTCCTTTTTAAAGCTCATGCATTTCAATATTATTTGATGAAAAGAAGATGCTTTCACTTGAGATAGTTGTTTTTGTAGGAAAAACCCCCAAACCATTCACAACACCATCTACTGAAATTTCCATAGCAAGTATCATTCTACCCCCAGCATGATAGAGTCCCAGAAAACTCTACATATCCTGACATCATTTCTCCATTAGAAATAAACGATAGGGTCCTCTGTAATATTCCCAATTAGCCCAAGCTAATGGGAATATACAATTTTGTCTCAATATTTTGTTTCATGAATAAAAATGTAAAGGAGGATCAATAAAAACTCCTAATCAGAAAAATAAATCAATGCCACATGTGAACATGTACAAATTTGGGTTATTTACTGTAATGTTCCAAAATTTTCATGAATAAATTGGAACATTAATTTTTTCTCATATTGTATAGTAGGTGAGTAAAAAGGAAGAGGAGACCTCTTAACATGAATAAAACCCTTCATAATGTGAAAAGGGAACCATGGAGCAGCTTATTTTACACCTCCTAATGTTAAAAGGGCCAATTGCATGAGACAAGGTCAAGTTGACCAAGTCAACCAGCGCAGCCTAAGGAGGAGTAGCTTGCCTAAGAAGACAGCACAGTTTTGGAGGGAAGAGATTCAAATGAAGATGGAAACCCTAAGAGGTGGGACCCAAGGTGAGAAGACTCACCAAAAATAAAAGGAGGGCATAGCATCAAAGGGAATTCATTCATGTATTTCAAATTTCTTGGTCTAGAGACCATTTTCATACTTCAACTGTTTAGCCGGAGTTGCTGCACTGCTTAGTGCAAAGAATTTCGGTGCAGGGATTCCATCCTCTCTTCGGATCAGCTTGCTTAAGGGATCAAGAGAGAAGTATTTGAACTTCAACTTTGTATTTGGATTGAGGTCATTCATCTATATTCAGCTACAGTACATTCATCTTCAGAAACTGCATCCTTCATGCAAAGGCAACAACAGCAGTGCTGCATCCTTTGATTTTGTGTTATTTCTTGAAGAGGAGGTGCTCATTTCCCTCCGAGAGTTTGTTAGAGAGGCCTTTGGTGCTATTTATTTATTATTCATCATTTATATGATTTATTCAGTCAATATTAATACATATTTGTAGCAAATATGTTATTTTGTCCAGTATTGCTTATTTCATGCATTTTGCCGGAAATGTTGTTGGGAGCCTTGTCTCTTCTGTATAAGTGTTTAAACTTGAATTTCTTTGTTATCTGATTAAAATAAGTTTTGTATCAGACATATCTCATCATTTTTTGCAGAAAAATTTTCAGAAAATACGCTCTCTATGCTTCAGAAAAATCTGCATACTCCAAGCCTTGGGAAATCAGGGTTTAAAAGCCTAGTTTGGGAAGGCGAAGTTGTTTAACCAAGATAGAATCATTTTTTTGAGCTGAAATTAGGAGAATATGTCCCTCTTGACCTAAGATATCAGATCCAACCACTTTCCACCATTATTTCCACGCATATATCTGAATATACTCATTTTAGGGCCAAAATCACCATTTTTCCCCACCTTCTTGCCCAAAAAGCACTGTATAAAGTTGTTTTTGTTGTATTAACTGAAGGATTTATTATTTAACATCTATTATGACATTATTTGATGCTTCATAACCATTTTTTTTGTCAAATATTTCTTAAATTCTAGATTTGGAACATTACATTTACATAAGCACACTTAGGTGTGAAAGGGACTGGAGCACTTGACCAAGTCAACCAGGACCAAATCAATAGTGTTGGGTGTGGAGCCTGATTATCTTGTTTATTTTGTATCACAGCGTTAGACCCATGTACCTTAATGGGGGCGGCAACACCGCCCGTAATTAAACGCTATCTGGGGGGGGTCTAGGGGGGCAGCTGCGACTTTATGGAGCCCCCCCCTGGCGGGGGGTTTCAGGGGCAGCACCCTCAAAGCTAAAAACAGATGTAAAATTTCCTTGTAAAAGTATAGTAATTTCTAGTCAATCTGGGTCGTTCATTAGGCGAATGATCTAATGGTAGAAGTTATGTTTAGTTTAGGGTTTTTTGCCCTAGAAGGCAACTCCTCGCTTTGTATGAGGGCATTGTATTGCAGCTGTGTATTGCATGTGTATTCTCAGAGTGAGAAATATATAGGGAGACTATGAGAGAGAACAAAGGATATTACAACGGATCTGCTATGGGTTGTGTCTCTTCATTTTGTTGGATAATAGAAAGGAAGGACTGGTTGTTTGGGGTGGACGTAGCCCAAACTGGGTGAACCACGTATATCTGTGTCTCTCTGGTTTTATGTGTTTTGTGTGCTTTTGTTTTTCTCATATTTTATGTGTTTCATTGCTCTGTAATATATAATTTTCTAACAAACATCGTTGTCTAGATACAGTGAATCTCCTAGAGGCACAGCACAGTTTTAGTTAGAGGCTTCTCATGTGAATGCAGTTAAATCATTGAGATGGTTTAGGGTTTGACAAGACTTTCATCCTATAAAAGGAAGAGGAGGACAGCAGAATAAGGTTGTTTATTTTGTATATTTCTGAATATATTGTTTGTTTATACATATATCATTCTTTGTTGTTTAGCTGAGGATAGTGATGTTTGGCACTAGGGTGTTCCTGTTCGGGAATCCCACCTCTTCCATTGAGGAGTTCTTGGAAGAGTCTTGTTGATCTCATCCACTATCAGGAATTTGGCCAAGCTCATCTTCCAACTACAACGCAGATCCTGTTCAGGGTTTGGTTGTCCTTGCAAGCTGCAGCAAGTGGAGGCTAGATCTGCTCAGAACTAGGCCATTCTGACGCCTCTTTTCACTGGGAAAGTCTTCTATCCCATGGGCAAGAGAGTTCTAAACCTTTGGAGATGATATTTCATATCTTGGCATTAGGCCAACCTAGTGCTTCAACCTACAGCACATTTTCCCTTCCAGGACTGCGTTATTTGCAAGAAGGAAGTTGTAGGGTGTTTTGTCACACTTTTTGAGGAGAGATATCTGGTGTTGGGGTTCTGCCCTTCACTATGGTGATCCATGGAATAGATTTATGATCCATGTTCTGTATAAATCTGGTCTTCTTCTGTTGTAATCATCTTCAAAAATTTCTGAATACTACTGTAGATCTATTGCTTTAGATCTCAGATCTACTCTCTGTGTTGCATGTTTTGATCAAAACCCCAAGGGGATCTTGTAAAGGAGCATTTCTAGTGTAAAAATCTGAAATAGATCTAATCTTTTGTACACAAATATGCTCTATATTTGGAATGTAATATACAGCCGATGCAGCTCTTATAAATAACATTGTCAAGCTATTTTGCATTCAATACATGTGTTGCAGCCCTCTTTCTTGAGGAATTTCTTCTATTATTGTCTTCTACATTCTATTGTATATTCTAAGGGCCTCATTATGAATCTGATTTATTGTTGTATATATGAAATTTGATCCCTCTTATTGGTCTTCTACTCATGCTCTCAAAAACTGCATTATTTTCCTGTAGTATTGTTGCATATTGTTGCAACCCCATTCTTGGGTGTTTTTCAGCTATACTAGGTGTTGGAGGTCTGTTTACCTCACATAGTTTGATTTTTTTTTGCTCCCTTCCTGGATTTAGATGCTAGATCTCCATATCTAAGGAATCCAAGGGCTAAAAACTCATTTCAGTGCACTTCTGAAAAAGTGCGTTATTCCAGCAGGTATTGCTAAGTATTCCCATTTCCGGATATTACAGTGGTATCGGAGCAACCGTCTTGGCACAGCCTGTGCTTTGCTTTCTTGAAGAGCCAAGATGTCTTCAGAAGAAGAGGGGAACCTCACTGACAGAGAGAGGAGGTACTTGAGAAGAATATAGAAGAAGTTCGATTACACCAATGATGATAAAGACAAGGGAAAACCCGTGAATCTGGAAGTGATAAAGATGGGAAGGAGTTTGCAAAAATCCTTTTGAAAGCCATGCAAGATCTTGCTAGAGAGATCAAAGAGATTAGAATGGATAGGATCAAGGAATCTCCTAGGATATTTCATCCTGGAGAAAGCTCTGGCATGTCTCACCACTAGAATTATCAACCAATCAACCAGCCACAAGCTCCACAATGCTCTACTATGCCTACTTTCTTGGCTATGGAGAATGAAGGGTCTCAAGAGCAAGCATCCCTTGAAGACTACTTTGAAGAATATGAGTCTCAAAATCATAGATTCAAGGACCACTTGAGTTTTCAAGATTTTTTTCACCTCAACGACAAGAGAAGACAAAGGCATCAGTATAGAGATGGTGGATTCTTCCATAATCATGATAGGCGTCACTCTATGGGCAGATTATTTTTGCCCAAGTTTGATGGTTCATCCACTAGTTTTTCCAAGGCATGGTTAGAAAAGTTGGACATCTACTTTCAGTTGAACAAAGTCTCCAAGATTGAAGCCATCAATATTTCAACGCTGCACTTTGAAGGTGAAGCACACAATTGGTGGTTCCATGGGTTGTCTACATTGGGCCATGCCAATGTGACATCCTACTCTGAATTCACTAGCAAACTGGTGGAGAGGTTTGACAGAAAGGATCCAGAAGCACCTTTCATGAGCCTTACAAATTTGAACCAGTCAGGTAATGTAGAGTCTTATATCTCTGAGTTTCTGAGATTATATGTTATGGTTCCTGATCTATCTGTAGCAAGGAGGGTGTACATGTTCATCGATGGCTTGGATGAACCTCTGCATGGGTTGGTTAAATCTACCAAGCCCATTAAATTTCATGATGTCATTGAGAGGGCTAGAGACCTTCAAAATTCCTTGCCAAAAGCAAAGGAAAACTTTCAGAATAATCCCTCTTTTCCTTCTAAAGGAAAGGAAGAGAAAGTTGCTCCTTCAAAGGAGAACTCATACAAAAATTCTCTTGATGATGAAGTCCAGAAAGATCTAAGAAGAAGGAAGCTATGCTTCACTTTCCAAGAACCATGGGTGCCTAGACATAAATGTGTTGTTGGTAAATCACATTATATATAGGTCTTCTCATATCTTTAAGAAGATGAAGATAACGAGCCAAGGAGGGCTCACAGCGCTAACAATGTTGGAGGACATCCAACCCCTTCAGGAGATGAGAATGGATAATTTGCTCCTATTGGAGGAACTCTTACATCCTTGAGGGGAGTACCTAAGTACTTCACCTTAATATTTCAAGGGTCAATCATGAATCAGAGGGTTTCTGTATTGATTGACAGTGGGGCTACCCACAATTTCATTGATGCCCATCTTGTGCAAAGGAGAGCAATACCCACTGATACTTTATTCTCTTTTTTGGTCCTAGGAGATAGAAAAATGCAATGCATGCATTATGTTCCATCATTTTCAGTCACCATGGGATCCTACACCTTGGTGGATGACTTCTTTGTAGTTGACATACTAGACACCAATGGTATTTTGTGTGTTCAATGGTTGATTACATTAGGGAAAGTCACCACTGATTGGGGGGCTTTACAAATGGAATGGGTGGAAAATAAGAGTGGTGCACTTAAAATAATCAAAGGCTTGCATACTTACCCCTCACACAACACTTCCACACAAAAAACAGACGTGGATTTGTGCAGTGGAAGCAAGGACCTCACTATCCCTTCTCTCATTTTCATGAGATTTCTGCAAGGGACACTCTCATCTAGTGGCAAACCACCTGGGAGGCCACCTGATTCAGTTTTAGTGAGAGATCTCTCACTACTTGATGCTCCAAAATCAGTTTCAAGAGGGATGGGATTATTAGAAGACACAGATACAGCGTTGGAAGGCTTGGGCAAGCACAAGAAGGAGGGAGATTTTCCTCTCTCATCATCCTGACCATCCTTCATTCCTGATTCTGCACTGTTGGAGGAGAAGAAGGGAAGATATTTCCTTCCTACTTGTATCTTTGGCATAAGAAATGTCAAAGAAGATATTAGCAACATGGCAGGCATTCCTATTGATGCATCATCAGCGCTTTCTTTGTTGGGGAGTGTAGATCAATATTGGAAATCCCAGTTGTTGGTGGATTATTCCAAAGATCTCTACACTTGTATGATGCTTGATGACAAGCTACATGAAGGGGGTTATCTAGTCCATGAGGGAGTCGTCTACCATCATGATAGGACCTTCTTACCTAGAGCCTCCAAGCTCAAGGAGAGGATGCTACAAAGGGCCTTCAAAGAGTTATGTTTCAGCCCTACCTATTCTATGAAGATCTACAACACTATCTTGAGATGCTTTGAATGGGAAAGCTTTAGAGGAGAGCTACGTCAAAATTTTCTAGAATGGAAGAGCTATGTGGAGTTGGGGCAACCAAGGGAATATATGCAAGAGTCATTTCAATCATTTCTTCCTTCTCTTGAAAGGGGAGAAAAAAATTTGCACAATTCCATGTATAGAAGAAAAATTGATGGTGAAAAATCTGATCATGTAATGCAAGCTTCATTTTCTGATTTGACACATTCTTTCACCATATTTTTGCAGGCCATGGCTCCTAAGAGGAGTGTTGTATCATGTAAATCTCATGGAAAACATCGGGCCACTTCAATTTTTGAATTTGGCCACTCCCTTGTTGTGCAAAGGGAGATTCTTTTTCATGATGGGTGCTTCCTAAAGGCACCAAACATATTTCACATTTTTAGCCATGGTGAGATAACTTGTGCAGCAAGTAAGTGGTGGGGAAACCACGTACCACACCTTGACCTGATGTAGGCAGGAGATGCACTGCGATGGCACCATATGTGGGATTTTGACCCACCCCCTCATGCTCAAATTTATGTTTGTGTATATGTAATTATGCTTCCATACTTGGATGATATAGTTGTACTTTTCATGGGATTGTATGGAGGGAGGATGGGCAGTTTGTATGTACCACATGGGATGGAAACTCTCTATGTACCTTATGCTACATGATTTAGAGAGAGTATTGGACCTACCATGTTTTTTTCTGTTGAGTTCTTGACTCCTTGTGGGATGGATTTTATACATCTCATGATTACTTTGGATGAACAGTTCATGGAGGCTTGTATTGGTGAACACTTAGCTTATGAGGAGGGCTTGATATTTGATGATGTCACCAATGAAGAAGGAGAAGTGTTGCAGCACTCACCCTATCAGTTGCTTGAGGACAAGCAACATTTTGGAGGGGAGGACTGCAATATTCCCAATTAGCCCAAGCTAATGGGAATATACAATTTTGTCTCAATATTTTTGTTTCATGAATAAAAATGTAAAGGAGGATCAATAAAACTCCTAATCAGCAAAATAAATCAATGCCACATGTGAACATGGACAAATCTGGGCAATTTACATAAGCACACTCAGGTGTGAAAGAGACTGAAGTTGACCAAGTCAACCAAGACCAAATCAACAGCGTTGTCTAGATACAGTGAATCTCCTAGAGGAACAGCACAGTTTTAGCTAGAGGCTTCTCATGTGAATGCAGTTATATCATTGAGATGGTTTAGGTTTTGACAAGACTTTCATCCTATAAAAGGAAAAGGAGGACAGCAGAAGGAGGTTGTTGATTGTGTATATTTATGAATATATTGTCTGTTTAGACATATATAATTCTATGTTGTTTAGCTGAGGATAGTGTTGTTTAGCACTAGGGTCTTCCTGTTTGGGAATCCCACCTCTTCAATTGAGGATTTCTTGGAATATTATTGTTGTTCTCATCCACTATCAGGCATTTGGCCAAGCTCATCTTCCAACTACAACACAGATCCTATTGAGGGTTTGGTTGTCCTTGCAAGATGTAGTAAGTGGAGGCTAGATCTGCTCAGATCTAGGCCACTCTGGGGCCTCTTTTCATTGGGAAAGTCTTCTATCCCACTGGAAAGAGAGTTCTAAACCTTTGGAGCTGATATTTCAGATCTTGGCATCAGGCCAACCCAGTGCTTTAACCTACAACACATTTTTCCTTCCACGACTGCATTATATGCAAGAAGGAAGTTGCAGGGTGTTTTGACACACTTTTTGAGGAGAGATATATGGTGTTGGGGTTCTACCCTTCACTATCGTGATCCATGGATTATATTTCTGATCCATGTTTTGTACAGATCTGATTTCTTCTGTTGTAACCATCTTCAGAAATTTCTGAATACTACTGCAGATTTGTCGCTTTAGATCTCAGATCTACTCTTTGTGCTGCATGTTTTGATCAAAACCCCGAGGGGATCTTATAAAGGAGCCTTTCTAGTGTACAGATATGAAATATATCTGATCTTTTTTACGCATATCTGCTCTAGATCTGGATCGTAATATACAGCTGCTGCAGCTCTTATAAATAACGTTTTCAAGCTATTTTGCAGTCAATTCATGTGTTGCAGCCCTCTTTCTTGAGGAATTTCTTTTATTCTTGTCTTCTACATTCTATTGTATACTCTAAGGGCCTCATTATGGATCTAATTTATTGATGTATATATGAAATTTGGTCCCTCTTATTGGTCTGCATCTCATGCTCTCAAAAACTACGTTATTTTCTTGCAGTATTGTTTCATATTGCTGCAGCCCCATTCTTGGGTGTTTTTCAGCTATACTAGGTGTGGGAGGTCTGTTTACCTCACCTAGTTTGATTTTTGTTTGCTCCCCTCTTGGATTTATATGCTAGATCTCTAGATCTAAGGGATCTAAGGGCTGCAAACTCATTTCAGTGCACATACTTCTAAAAAGTGCATTATTCTAGCAGGTATTGCTGAGTATTCCCATTTGGGGATATTACATCCTCATATTCGACCGTGTTTATCATCACCTCACCCTGCACATGATAAAAATCCGCGTTGGTTGGTAGAGCCTCCCCTCCATGGTGCTCATCACCCAAAGTAGACCATATATTAGATCAATAGCGACACCATGCCCATACCACTTCAGTCCAAGAACCACCTCGTGCCCATCCATTCATCATGCATAAGGTCAAGTTTACCATGCAAACTGAAACCCCCTTCCTAAACAACCAGTTTGTACAAGTAGATGAAACACACACCATCATGCATCGCATTTGGCCCAGCATACCTGCACCAGCATAATCCCATCTGCGACACTTTTTCATCCGCTTCATCAACCCCGCACATGAGACTAACCAATGGGACCCCCACCCTCAGCAAAACACCTTCCTCACGACATCAATGAGCGAAAATTTTCATGTTTTGGAGTACCCGTCTCTACGTTTTGTACAAACCAAGCCCCATTATTTTTATTCTTTCAGTAAGTGTACAAAGACCGCAAACGATGCACTTCGCAACTCCGCGCTTGTATTTCATCTTTTCTCCCATGGCAGCAGTCCCTGATCTCCCTTGGTCAGAGTATTTCACCCCCACGCATGCACCATCACGACATTCATGGCCAGTTTACACCCACCCTAGAAGTCATATTGACTCTAGGGATTTTCCCTTCAGAAATAACTATGACTTGTTGGGTGTGGAGCCTGATTTTCATCCTAATTCAGAGATCCTTATTTCAGCCAGATGTATACCCTAGAAAAAATGTAAACCCCTGCAACGGGGGGTGTGGGGGGGACTTTTCCCCCCCGTGGGGTCCAAGGGGGCTGCCCCTCCGCCTAGGGGGTCTGGGGGCCAGTGGTCCCTCGGCAGGGGTTTCAGGGGCAGTGCCCCCAAAGCTAAAAACAGATGTAAAATTTCCTTGTAAAAGTATAGTAATTTCTAGTCAATCTGGGCCGTTCATTAGGCAGATGATTTGACGGTAGAATTTATGTTTAGTTTAGGATTTTTTGATCTAGAAGACAACCCCTTTCTTTGTATGAGGGTATTTTATTGCGACTGTGATTGGATGTATATTCTCAGAGCGAGAAACAGATAGAGAGACTGTGAGATAGAACAGAGGATATTACAGTGGATCTGTTTTAGGTTGTGTCTCTTCATTTTGCTGGATAATATAAAGGAAGGATTGGTTGTTTGAGGTGGACGTAGCCCAAACTGGGTGAACCACGTATATTTGTGTCTCTCTGGTTTTATTGTTTTTTGTGCTTTTATTTTCCACATATTTTATGTGTTGCATTGCTCTGTAATATATAATTTTCTAACATGACTGCCGCCAAGTTGCTCAAGTATACTTTGACCTCGAGCCACTGAATCCCCATCATCAGTTTTTAGTCACCTCTCACCAACATTCCTATGTTAAAACCACCACATCCAAGTCCCCGATCCCTCATATCGGCAACCCCTTGTTCAGTTGAGGCTTCTTTTTTGTCGACCTCAACACCCATATTCCAAAACGGAAGTGGTACCTTGGATTACCCCTCCCCATGCAAAGGGGCATCCTTGGGTGGCACTGTGGGAAACATCATTGTCCACAAATGTCATCGATCCTCCTGACAATCGACTATGAAAAAATCTTTCATGTCAAGATGGTATCGTACCTTACAACCATTTCACTTTGATCAGATCCGTTAAAGACTCGTGCCTCCATAAGCGTCTCTGTCAACAATGCTTACTTGGGAAGGTCCCAGCGAGCACCTATGTGTACATTGTGCAGCTACATGCCATGTCAAGTTTACAGATATGGGTACCACACTCCACCTATCGTCAAAGAAAAAACGCCCTTGAGGGTGTCAGCGTTCGTCGTCAACAATCGCCAACATCACTACCATAGTATTGACACAGACATCACATGTATTTGTCAATTTTTTTAAATTATCCATAGCATCATGAGCATGGGACATGCCCACCTCATTGAAATTTAGTATATATGTTGTAAATTATATTTGCTTGCAGGGATCCTTTAGACATGGTCATTCTTGGAACCGGTGCAGGGTTTTGTCAACTCCAAAGCTCCATGCAGGTCTCCATCTCTCTCTATGCACGATACAGTCCTTCCTAGACCTCACACATTAGGGGGAAATTGTTAACACTGGAAAATAGTACAGCAGAAGATGACATTAATTAATGTCAAGCCAAAGGATTTATAGGGAAGGAAGACATTATGGAATCTAGAAAGTATTTAAAATCTCTAAGGTTTTGAGAAAATCAAATTTGAACTAGCCATAAAATTCTATTTGCGTGCATTATCCTTCGAGAAGAGTGCCTTTTGCGCGCCTTTTTTCCCGATAAGCGCACATTCCTAAAAGTGGAAAAATGTCGCTATTCGAGACCACATAAAGCAAAGGACAAGTTACTCCTTACATGAATCCGCCTAAGGACAGCCACCAACGCCTCCTTAGACACTATGTGAGCACACAATGGAATATTTGGAGCACACAATGGAATCATACCTCTCCCTTGGGTCACCATCCACCATGTGCCAAGGGAGGGAAGGAGGATTTTAAATCCCCTAGATAAAGCCACCATGAGATGAAGAATGGGTGATCACATTGTTATGTTGCCCAGAATTGACCAAGAAATACTAGCAGTGTGTGACGCGGAGCTGGAGATAGAGGGGACTCGATTGTTGGCCATCCAAAAATCTTAGTCCATCACAGCATAGAGAGAAGGAGACTACACTGAGGCGAGCTTGGAAAAAAACATCCTTGCATCGAGACCTATAACCATTGTCTAGGGGCCCTTTGGAAAGTGGGTAAAATTTATTCTTCGTATCAAACGTTTAGTAAGAAGGGGCCTAGAGCCACCATTTGCATTATTATCGTTTGACTCTCTTCAATAGCTTTTGTATATTTGTGTTTTAGTTTTTAGTTTAATTTGAGTATACATTTGCATGCTTTTTCCTCTAGATTGTATGCTTTTGAACTCCACCACTTTCTGCATGTTACCTGTTAGCTCCCTGTAATCAGCAAGATTGGAAAAGTCTGAAGGCAGCGAGAAACACCATTTCAACCACATTGGGATTCTAGGATATAGCCCTCTTGAATCCGGAGAGGGATCTCTCTAATAAGTGCAAAGATGGATTTGTCTTTAAAGTTTTGGGTAATGATATTAGGCTAGTTATGAAGGCCGAGGGTTTTGTTTTGTTTTGGATGGTTGAGCATGATTATGGCTTGAGTGGAAGTTATAAATGGAAATAGTTTCAAAGGTGAGAAATTGCAAGAAAATAGAACAAGCTTTGGCCAAAAAGATGGATGATTGTAGGTTTTAGTCCACTGGGCTATGGAGTCATAATAGGGTTTAATTGAAACAATCAAGTTCAAGAGTGGTGTATGGGGCAAGTCATCTATGTCTCAGGATCTCTTCAAAGTTGATTTATTGAATGGAATGATACAAAAAGAAGGGGAATTTAAACAAATGAAGAACAAAGAGCAGCCCAGGATCTAGTAAGTACTTTGAAACTAGCCAACCTTTGACAAACACTTAAGAAAAACATAAAAGTAATCCAGGATCTGGTAAGTACTTAGAAACTAGCCAGCCTTTGATACATTTTCAATATAAAAACATTTAAAACACAAAGAGAAACACAAATAATAACAAAGAATGGCCTGAGATCTGGTAAGTACTTCAAAACTAGCCAGCTTTCAACACATTCCTAAGGAAACTTTCAGTCAGTTTTTTGGGATAAAACTAGGACTAGGGCTCACCATATCTTCCTTAGTTCATCTCTACTTAACATAAAATGAAAATAACTTTCAAGAATAACAATAAGCAAAACAAGAGGACAAGGGAATGCCAGCATTCCTACTGCTTGAACTGAATTAAATCATTCCCAGATAACACAAATTGGAAGAAAACATTTAGAAAAATCTTATCAGTTAGAGAAGGGTACTGATATACAGTAAATCCTAACTCTATGCTTGTTGTTCTTTATCAGAGAAGATGGACAAAGTGGAAACATAAATAAAATAATGATTTACAATAAGAAAAATTTCACCGTCGACATAGACCAGGATCCCATAAATCAACTTGTATTGATGCTCCAAACCAGTTATAGCTTTAAGTCCAATGTTTTAAGTTAGAAACCATCTTCACTTCTCAGCCTAAATATTCTATCACCAGCAGAGCTTCAAGAGCCTTTTAACACTATTTGCAATCAGAAGTTTCGAGCACAAGTATATTTCAAAGTTCTGCAACCAACATTTTCTCATCTTCTACAGAAGTATTTATAGAAGAATGAGGAGGTGGGAGACGATAAAAGATCTCCTAGGGAAATTAATACAAACTTAATACTTCTCGGCCTTTGAGGGGCTCGATGGAGAAGTTTACATATGTGTCCTCTGTATTAAATGTTTTGCATTAAGAATTAAGCTCGTGGGATCTTTTGTTGACTTTTAAGCTCTGTTTCAAGATGTAATAACTCTGCTGATATTTTTACATTAAGTTCATTTAGCAGAATTAATTCTTTGGCTATGCTGAGGCTAATATATTTTCTCTGATCAATAACTTCGGCCTCTGTTGAATGCTTTGAGGTAATAGGTGACTTTTTGGTAGCTGAGAGGAATCAATTTGCCTCTGATGTGGCGGTGGAGGCCTTTCTGTCTGATAAACACTCATGATTTTCTTTTAACCGTGTTTTAATTTGGAGGATTAGGCTTTTGATAATCGATCTTAGCCGTAATCCCCCAATATTGTCTTCACTCCTCTGTTCTGCTATATTTTTTCTTCGACACTGATACTCTTTTAATTTGATTAAATAACATTGTGTCTTGTTGATGTGCAGGGCCGCACAGGGCTCATATGGCATCAATTCCCATGAAGCATTGATGAAACATGGCGTAGAACCCTCTGGAATGATCTTCCCTTTAAATAAACAAATCTCAGAGGATCGTCACCCTCAGCTTTATCTTTTCTCTTTAAAATATTTTGAAACTCATTTGAACTTGCACAAAACACACAACTGTTATGAAAATCTGTGTTTATTGGGTAAAATGCTTCAGAAGATGTGGGGAGAGAGCGTGGTTGTGGGATGTCATCATCCAACAGTGGAGATCTATTTTTCGGAGGTTAAAATAAGAGCAGAGGAAGAAATAAGTCAGAACCGTTGATCGCACAGAGATCAACGGTGGGGATCAATTGTGATCATACAAAATGAATGAGTCACTTTATAAATAAATGGCGAAAATTTGATGAGATAAGGTTAAAAACATTTGTTCGGAGGAAAATATATTGAAAATAGCCTTCGGGAGTTCGGGATGATCGTGGGCCGTCGGATGAGATCGGCCCAACGAGATCAACGGTTGAGGAGGTGTGTGATGCAACATAAAGGAATGAGGGAAAGTGGTTTAAAGTTGCAAAACAATTGTTTTCGCGTGAGAAAAAGGCAGGTAGGTGGTATTTCCTTTTGGAACGCGATATGCATCCCCGCCCGACACGTGGCATCAGAAAACCACCTATTTTGCATGCCCTTTGGGAAAATAAACTTCGCGCTAAAAGTTACGCGACTTGGAATGTGGGCCGTCAGATCTGGAACCTCAGATCTGAGGGTGGAGAATGAGCGCGAATATGGAAAGATGCGTGGGCGGTAAGAAGATGGGTGTTTTCAATCTAGGCCGTCAGATATGAAATTTGAACAGCGGAGATTAAATCTGGAGGTTGGATGAAAAAATAACAAGGCAGAGAAAGGTTTAATAAGGGCCATTAATCTGCAGAGATCAACGACTGTGATTGGCTGAAACAACATTATGAAGTGGGGCACATGTTTTTAACCAAAGGTGGGAAATGCGATCTGGACCGTCTGATCTGGACACGTGGACGGTCCAGACGGTCCAGATGCAATCACAAGCAAAGGCATTGGCGGGGAAAAGAACTTGGAGTGCAATGGAGTGATTGATCGCTGGTCATTGATCTAAGGATCAGATCAATGGTAGGGAATGAATCGGAGGATTTTGAAGGTGGAGGAAGGCTTTGTGATCAGAGTGAATGAGGGTTGTTGGATCTAGAAAGCGAGGGGGAGATCAACGGCTCTCGATTGATTGGGGGATGACCAATCGGGAGGAGAAATAAAATGCGCCCGATAAAACTTGCGATGTGATCATGCGCTGATCGTTGATCAGCTTTAGATCAACGGTCGATATTGTTTCAAAACTTGTATTGGTGGAAACCCTTTATACTTTCTGAAAAACCCAAAATTTAATATAATACAAAGTTTTAACTGTCGGGCGGGTTATATATATATGAAAGGGATATGCGCCCGTCTACAGGGCCTTTGATTATATAGAAGGATAATAGGCCCAGGGCTTATATATAAAAAGGGCCTGTCACATCGGAACTTTTTGGTGCAGTCTTTCAATCTAACCATTTGGAATTTTTGCGATGTGATTGGCGCTTGGGACTTTAACTCTTGGTCCCGGGCGAAGTTATATGAGTGAAGTAGGGGGGGCAGAGTTTAATACAATGGGGCTCAATCGCATCAGAACCTTTGATGTGGGCTTTTCAATCTACCCATTTTTTACATTAAAAACATTGCTCCAGCGGGTTTTAGACCAAAACTTTAGGTAAGTGGGTTTTTTTATTTTCAAAGGAAAAAATCAATCGGAAGGGTTTACTTCAAGGTTTAAGTGCCCAACTACGGGCCCATGAGTTATATGGGATAATAATATGACCAGAGGATATAAAACAATGGGCTAATCACATCGGAACTTTTATCATGGAAAAACAGACTTGTGCGCTCGGATTTTGCGATGCGATAAGTGCTTAAAAGGCTTAGCGCCTGGTTCTAGCACCAGGGCGTATGTGGGGAAGTGGTTTAAGACTTAGCCCAAGGGGGCTTAAGTCTGTAATACGAAAAAGGTGTTTTTAATGGAATTTTTTCAAGTTTTCAATGGATTTGGGGGTTTCGACAGAGTTTAAAAAAGGAGTTTTAAACTCTGTAAAAAGGATTTTATGAATGGGGAAATGGGGAAAAATGAAAAATAGAGTAATTTCATGGGAATGAAAAGGGGTAAAAATGGATGTTAGTTTTGAAGCAGAAGGAAGGGAAAATAGTGTTTGCAGCAGTCTTTCTCTTTATGGAAACAGTAGAATTTCAGAGTTTACAATGGAAACAGCAGTGAAGATTTGAAAAAATGGCAAGATGTCTTCATGGGTCTTCAAGAGATAACATTTTTTGCAATAAAAATTGTTCCTTGAAGGCTCCAAAAAAATTTTAGCCACCATTTGGTATGAAAAAATTTATTGGTGGCTAACAGTGGCTCCACTTGGGGATGGTGCCTTCTTGAAGGCATCAAGAACTTCAAACATGCATTCTCTGGGAGGCTGATCAGTGCCTCACCCATTGGGTTGCCTTTCTTTGCTTTGAATGATCTTCTTTTTCTCTGAAAACATATTAGCTGCCATAAAAACAATGGATCTTTCATCAACAAGCTCTCTACCTACCCAATCCTACTAATCTAACATTTTTTTCTTCTTTAAAGTGCACTTGGATTGGCAAACTCTTTTCACAACATTTTACTCTTTTGAAAGCAAAAAATGTAATCTATTTCTACTCCTTATTTCTCCATGAACTCAGATTAAATAGTTGAGTCCATATGGTTCTCTACCTAATCTACCAATCCGTTAGGATTAAACAATCTAACAGATTTTTTATTCTCTAAATTCTACAACAGAAATTTAAAAGCATACAAGTTAGGATTGAACAGTCTAACTCGATGTTGATCTATGGCATAAAAAAAAAGCTGCACATAGATCTTATTTTGCAGAAAAATTAAAACAAAATGGAAGGCTTAAGATCTAAAAGTTCAAGCACTTCCTTCATCTTTTTACAGATCTGTTTTGACTTTTGTTTGAGTTGTTCTTTCTTTGATCAACTGGTTCAAATTTTGAGCTAATTAGAACCAGTTAATCCTTTGTTTTTTACTCAGAAATTTGAACAGTTTTGATTCATTCATATTTTGGAAACATAGGTTCAGATTTTGAGCATGTTTGAACCTTTAATTTCTAGCCTAATGTACCTACTGATAAGCCAAGATTAAATAGTTTGGAAAATTGAATTCATTATCCTATCATCAGTAAATTTAAAACTAATTTAGTCAAGATTAGGTTGTTTGACTAACTAGAAGTGTGTTTTTTAGGAGTGGCATTTAAGCTTGCACACTTTCAAATTTGTTTCTCTTTTTGTTGGTATGGGGCTATACCTTTATTGTTTTTACAATCTACCCTCTTTTCTTTCTTTCATTTTTTTTGTATTTTTGATTTTTCTAACTTTGAATGCAATGATGGATGAAATATTTATAATGAGAAAAAAGATAAAAAGGATTTTCAGAACATGAAATGGAGCAAGAGAAGTAATGCTTAAGCATCTTGCCATTGACAGGACCCCCAAACAATTCATCTCCATTCAACTTTTGTAAGAAAAAGGCATTATTACCAATAGCTGAATGAATGAGGTAGGGTTTAAGCCACAGGTTGTCAAATTTTCCATGCTTGCCCTTGTCTTCTCTCCTTGAGTCCCACTTTAAAACTTTGTCCCCAATATTAAAATTGTTTGCCTTTGTTCTTTTGTCAAAAGGATTTTTAATGTTGTCCTGATTCTGCAATGCTTTTTTATAAACCTCCTCTCTGGTTTGCTGAAGGCGAATAGTCTGATTTATCCTTCTGATCATGTCATTATCTTCAGACTCAACGTCTTGAATTAACTTCATAACTGGCACACCAAGGCTGGTAGGAAATATTGCATCAGTGTCATACACAAGCTGGTAGGGTGACATACCAATGGATTTCTTCAAAGTCAATCTGTCAGCCCAAAGTGCATGCACTAGATTTGTGTGCAAAGACTTTTTGTTGTCCTCCAACAACTTCTTGATTATGTTCACTAAACTCTTGTTGGAAGATTCTACAAGTCCATTACCTTGTGGATAATAGGCCGTGGAATTCCCCAATGTTATCTAATACTTGTGACAGAACTCAACCATCTTATTTGATCCAAATGATGTTGCATTATCAGTGATGATCTTGGTAGGGCAGTGTTGACGGGAAAATATGTCCGGCCAACAGTAGGGGATCTCCCCGGTAAAAAGTCCCAATTAGACTTCGAACCGTTTGGAGTAGGGATCCCGTCCGGGGTGTGGGTCCGGCTACCACTTAAATGACTTCCGTCTCGAACAACCTGATTGAATCTGCAAACATACACTCATTCACATGATACAGAATACATGACTGATGTATCAAAACTGATATATGACACTGTGCGTAGCAAGGTAATAAACAAAATGCATGCGCCCAAGAAATGTCGTTAGCAACACTTCTATGGGGTAATGCATACAAGATAATCCGACCACCAAAGAAACAGTTCTTTAATG
The DNA here is from genome assembly GCA_034641835.2 of Pinus albicaulis. Taxonomy (NCBI): domain Eukaryota; kingdom Viridiplantae; phylum Streptophyta; class Pinopsida; order Pinales; family Pinaceae; genus Pinus; species Pinus albicaulis. The sequence goes on from CM076569.1 coordinate 654,458,867, forward strand.
GCGAGGATATCCCTTAACTTTCCGAAAGATATAACGAAATGCTAATAAAACAGTTCATTAACATTCATCATAAGAGTAAATAGCAAACTTGAGCATCATCAACACAATCACAGATAGCTATGGAGCATGAATGATACTACTAATAACACAGATTCATTAATCAAAAGATATTCTGAAACTATACGCAGAATACACGTAGTGTTGTCACAGCTAGACACATCATCCAATCAAAGGGGTTTTAACAAGTATTTGTATTATATATGTCAAGAGTATGATTCTTCAATTACAATGAAATATTGCCTTTCATTCCACAAAAGAGGAGCCCTTTACAATGTGCCCCACAGGGGTATTTATAGATTCAAGAGGCATCCTTATGGCCTTCCGATGCTTCAACTTCCCGACGGTTCAGCTTCCCTGCGACCTTTGTCACACTTGCGACCTACGACCAGAAAATTGCGACCTGCGACTTGGTCGCAGGTGCGACCTGCGACCTAGTCGCAGGTGCGACCTGCGACCTGGGGACAAAAGCGACTTGCGACCCAGCGTTTAAACTATGGAGGTGGTCGCGTAATTGAAGTTTCTGGATCGTCAACTTTCTTTCCCTTGAGGAAGTCTCGCCAAGTCTGGTAATCTGCTGTTATGGGAGCGACAAGAGGGCTTTCCTCTTTTATTCGATGCATACATTCTAGGGCATTCGGTACCAGAGTCTCCTTCTTCTGAGAGATCAGCATTGAGAGGGAGGCAAGCTTGGTGTAGATTTGTACCGGAGTCACAAGCAACCGATTTAGGTTTTCTTGTGATGCCTCGAATTCTGGTGTGGCAGCAGCTTGTCTCACGGGTTGCAGAAAAGACTGAATTTCCTGTTCTACCTGCTCCCAGTCTTTAGTCTCATTCAGTGCCCCTAATGATGGAATGTGATGAAGAGCGTTCATAGAGTCAATACCACTGATTAGGTGATTATATGCAGACATCACTTTGTCGAAATCCTTGGCCAGCTTGTCTTTGGACTGCATATTCATCCGAATTTGTACTTTGGCTTCTTGCGTATGACTCCAATCCTTCCTAGGCACATGTTCGGGAGCTTGCTGATATTGTGCTGTCCAGTTCATCATTTTGTCCAAAGCCGCCGAGGCTTCCCTGAGCTGCTCGTGCTTCTGTTTGGTTTCCTCTCGTGCCGCTACCAATGGGGCCACTATTTGTTTTAGTGTGAGCATTTCTTTGTATACTTGCCTCATGGTCATTTCCAACACATCACACTCTTTCTTGACCGCCAGTGGGACCTCGTTTACTTGGGCGGGCCTACTTTGGAGCTGTAGCATCTCACTTTATAGTCTTGATTTCTCTTGCTCTGCTGCTTTTAGCCTGTTCTGCAAAGAAATAATTTCCCTGCTCATCCTAGTGACATTTTCCTCTGTGGCCGCGGAAAAAGCGGTGCCTGCTGATGCTATCATAACAGGGTTAGTCCTTGTATCTGGGACTATGTCCTTTCCAGTGGCGACCGTAGAGATGGCGGGATGGCCTTGCACTAAGGATTTCCTTTTCTCTTGCCGTATTTTGAAAGAGAATTGGTCAAATGTCAATCTGGTCAGGTCGAAGACTTCTTCTTCTTGCTCCCCGGGAAAATCATCAACATTCAGGGTACTTTTCGCGCCACCTGAAGGGATATCCAGGGGAGATAGGTCAATGTCGTCTATTAGCTCGTCCTCCTCATCCTGTGTTTGATCCTTTTCTTTTTCCTTTTGCCGGCGCTCGGCCTCCGCCTTGTCGTATTCCTCCTTCTTCCTGTGTTCTGCCTCTGCCTCTGCTTCCTTTTCAGCTTTTCTCTTTCTCTCTGCCGCGGCGGCTTGTTCTGCCTCCTTTTGACGATCGACTTTGTCGAGTTCTTCCTTAAGTGCCTTTTCTGCCGCCGCCTGTGCCTCCTTTTCCTGTCTTTCCTTCTCCTCTTCCTTTTTCTTTTTTCGCTCTATCCTGGCATCTTTCTTACGTTTCTCTTCATCTTCCTTCATCTTCTTCTCCTCTTCCTTCTTGGCTTGGGCTTCTGCTTCCCTTTGCTGATCTGTGGTGTCAGTCCCCGTACCGGTCTGTGTTTTCTTATCTTTGGAGGAAGAAGAGCCTCCAAGCTTATGGCTTCTATCTCCTAAATTCTGGTGATCCTCTTCTTCTCGGTCAGAGTCGATCCCTGGAGCTAGATGCCTTTCTGCGTTGTACCAGTTTCTTTTTTCGTCCTCTGCCGGGCGCTCGACGTGTTGATAACTCCATCTAAAATTGGCCCTTTTACAATGCTCAGGAACTATCCTGACTGGGTCATAAGTTCGGCAATCCAGATTTCTGAAGTGATAAATTTTTACCTCTTCCCCTTCACGCGCTACTTCCCTGGAGTCCTTCACTGTATAAGCACCAATGGTGAGAGGTAGAGCGGGCCAAGGTTTCTTCTTCCCTTTGGAAAGGACGTTAGAGAAGCCCGAGGTCATCTGGAAACATACCTCCTGCATGAGCACCTTATCGGTAATAAACTTAGGCAGAGCATGTGGTGCTTTAAACGAGCCAAATACTCGGATGATTGTGAATTCAACGAATGGAAACCAGTGTGCCACCTGACCTAGTGTCTCCATTGCTCGCCAAGACATGCAGGGGGTGTCTTGACCAAATAGTTTCCCGTAAAGGGCGGGAATGAAGATATGAGAGATTTGCTCGATGTCTGACTTGTACCTGGATTCCCAGAATACCTTGGTCTGCAAATGTATGGCCTAGGTCTGTTCGGGGTCCCAGTTATGTGGCCATCCCTCAACATGCAGCTGGGCACAGACAACATCTAATAGATACGAAGCCATATAGAATTCTGATGGCGCTCCCTCATCTGGGGCTAAAGCTGAAGCCAAATTTGTGTGCATGGATCCCATTAATATACCAGCCCAATTGAACCGAGTGCCGTGTACTGTTACGTGTTCCATAATGGCTGCCCATGTTCCGTTGAAAGTGGTGGCGTCCGAACGCCCGTATATTCTGCACAGCATGGCGGCCACTAACTTATACACCTTCCTTAGACTGGCCACCGGGTACTCCTGGTCTTTTTTTATTTTGAATTTATCTGGTTCTGCCCACCATTTTCTGATTGTATCAACCATCGGCACTTCATTTGCAGAAAACCATCTTGGGGTGAAGTTCACCTCTGGTTTGGGTAGCGAGTAGTAGACCTATGCTTTTGAACTCTCCAATGTTGCGAAAGCTTTTCCTCCACTATCTCGGATTGCGAAGTTCTTCGGATCCGTCTTCTGTATGATCCAGTCCAACATCTCTGGGCACGGAAAGATGGCGGGATGTGACCCTGCTAGGTGCAATTTGGACTTCTTGACTTTCAGGTATACTTCCCGGTCCGGGAGATCTTCTGGAAACTCATCCTCTGGCATGGCGAACTCGCGGTATACTTCATACCACCTAAGGTTGTCCTCCTTTGCGAAGGTGCAAAGGGTGTCTCTGTATATTGGTGGAGGAGATGTTTGTATGTCTGTGTCTGACTCTTCCTCCACCACCTGCCTACTTCTCCTTCGGGATACCCGGGGTGCCATATTGCTAGAGTCAGAGAGGACCGGTACCGTGTCTGCTCTAAATTCACCTGTTGCATTCAAGAAAGAATCCCAGGATGAGAAAGACATGATGATAATGGCTAAATAAAGTCTACACATGCAAAGTTTAATTGACTATTCTCTGGGAGTCGCTGGGTCGCTGATCCACAAAAAGGACTCACACGCGACCTCGTGACCTTGCGACTAGGTCGCAGGGTCGCAGAGTCGCTAACAGGGAGTTCCGCGACCTTGCGACCTTGCGACCGGGTCGCTAGGTCGCAGGCCGCACTTGAGCCTGCCGGGGGGTTTCGCGCGCGCGCGGTTTTGCGGATAAACTTTCCCTACAGGAAAAAATACGCGGCTTGAAAGGGTCTAAAGTAACAATAAGGCATAGCCATGAGGAATTGGGAAAGAGACGGGTGACCCTGGGGTTCAGGAGAGACAAAACAATGAAGAAACTCAACAGAAAAACCCTAAATCTTCTCAGCAAGTAAATAAGACCATGGGGAGGCTCAATAATGGCAAGAAATGCTTAAGAAGGAAACATAGGGAGGAAAAGGCAACTTACCCGGAAGAAAACGCGCCAGTCGACCTGTCAGATTAATTCCACGGTTTTCGCCGCGAGCTACAAATGCGACCTAGCGACCCGACCTTATATAAAAAGGTCGCACGTGCGAGTACTAAATGAGATCGCAAGTTGTAAGTTTGCGACCTTGCGACCTTGCGACCTTAAGGTCACTGGGCCGCAAAGGTCGCTGAGTTGCTAATTCCCTTAATACTTCATTTTGCGACCTTTGCGACCTTGCGACCTTAAGGTCGCTGGGTCGCAAGGTCGCAAATCGCTTGACTTTCGACTCTTGCGACCTGGCGACCTCTGTGACCTTAGGGTCACAGAGTCGCATAGGTCGCATGGGTCGCAAATCATGGATCCGCGACTTAGCGACTTGCTCTTTAAAACTTTACTTGGCTTTTTTTCTTTTTTAGTTTCAAAGGGGCTCCAAAAATTTTGAAGTGTGTGTTATGATTTTATGTATTTTTGGAGGGTGTTGTAGGAGCTACAACAGGCAGCCAAATCTAGAGAGAATATTATTCTCCATGAATTTTATGATAACAGAATCATTGGCCTACCTACAAGGGATGGATTCTATCCATTTAGTGAAGTAGCCTGTGGTAGTGAGAATCCATCTATGTTGAGCTGAAGATGATGGATGGAGTTCACCTATGAATTCAAGTCCCCACTGTTGAAAAGGGGCTTCAACAGTGATTGGATGGAGAGGTAGGGGTAACAGCTTCCTTTTGCCTTCAAAAAGTTGACATTTATGACAGGCAATTATCATCTTATGAACATCAAGGAAAAGAGAAGGCCAATAGTAACCAGCCCTCAAGATCTTTTTGGCTCTTTGTCTTCCAGTATAAGTGGCCTCCACACTCCCCTTCATGGAACTCGTGCTTAACCTTCTCTGCATCATACTCAGGCAAACATTTAAGCAATATACCACTTGCATTTTTCCAATAAAGACATCTATCTATAATGCAATATTTTACAGCTTTTAACTTCAAAAACCTTGCCTTTGTTTTTGTTAAACCAGGAGGTGTATTCAGATTAAGAAAAACATAAATAATGTCAGAATACCAAGAGGAATTCAAAAAATGGTCTTCAACAATGGGTGTTGAGATTCCCTCTTGATCATCTAAAGCATTAATCATATTAATATCAAGAACTTCAAAATTGGATTCAGCCATCAATCTAGCTAGACCTTGGCCTTTGATGAGTTTAGTGGGTTTTATCTCTAAATCATATTCAAGAATAACAGAAATCCACTTACCCCTCTTACCATCTGGGTCCTGTGTTAGAATGTTTTTGACAACTAAATTTTGGACAAAGGCAATGATGTGTGAGTGCAAGATGTATACTCTGAAATCTTTTAAAGCTTTAACCAAAGAAAAAGCTTGCTTTTCCATAATGTTATACTTCATAGGGGCATCCCTCAAATCCTTGCTAAAGAATGAAATAGGCTGCTCTTGTCCTTGTGGATTTTTCTGTAGAAGGACAGCAGCTATTGTATGTTCTGATGCAAATGAAAAAATATAAAAATCTTTTGAGAAATCAGGACTTATTAGAACTGGTGTTTTGGTTAACGCTTGTTTCACCAGCTCAAAGGACTTCTTTTCTTCCAAGGTCCATTTTACCCCTTACTCCTTCTTCAGCATGTTTGTCATATTTCTAAGGATCTCAGCCAAGTTGGGGATGAAACTTCTCAAAAATTTAATCTTTCCAATGAAATATTGCAACTCCTTGATGTTTTGAGGATGAGATATCTGCAAAATGGCCTCAATCCTCTTTGGATCTATCTTAATACCCTCTTCAAAAATAATGTGCCCAAGAAGTTTACCCTCTTGGAGACCAAATAGTGTTTTCTTAGGGTTAAAAGATATACCAAACTTTCTACATCTCTCTAAGAATGCTCTTAAATGTTCTAAGTGCTCTTCATCTATCTTTGGAAAAATAGTAACATCATCAAGGTATATAATGATGAAGTAGCCCAGTTCTTCAGAGAATGCTATGTCCATGGCTCTCTAAAAATTTGCTCCAACATTAATTAGAACAAAAGGCATTTTCACATACATGAAAGTGCCCCATGGTGTAGTAAATTTTGTCTTTAATTGATCATCAAGGTTGACTAAAATCTTATTATACCCTGAGTAGCCATCAAGCAAAGAAATTCTTCTAGACCCTACCACCCTTTGTAAAATATGGTCCATCTTAGGTAAAGGGTAGTTGTCTTTCAATGAAGCTTTGTTTAAGTCTCTAAAGTCTATACAAAGCTTGATCTCTCCAGTTTTCTTCCTAACTGACACCAGATTAGACACCCACTCAGAATATTTAATAGGGACAATAATACCAGCTTCATACATTTTCTTGATTTCCTTCTCAACCAAAGGCAACTGAACAGGGTTAATTCTACGCAGTTTCTATTTGAATGGTTTTTGGTTTTCCTTGAGAGGAATTTTGTGATGTATTATTTCAGTGTTATAGGACTTAATATCTTCATAACTCCATGCAAAAAAATCAGAAAATTCTTTGAACAGCTCTACGTATTTGAGTTTAATGTGAGCTAGTAAGGTCTTAAATAGTTTAATAATCATTGGTTTAATTTTACTGCCTATATTTCACTCTTCCACTTCAGTCTCTACAAGCTCCAGTTTTGGCTTCTTGGCCACATCATTAAAATCAAACAACTCTTCTAAAGGGGCCAGACCCTTAGGCAAACTCTGATCTTTGGACTGCAGGGTTTCTAACTCCTATGTTTCTAACTCTGCAGTCACCTCCATTTTTTTTTCAAGTTTGCTAGACAGTAGATTAATATTGGCAATCTCAGGAGACAGTTCTTCTTCTGTAAGAAAATTTTCTTCACTGCAGTCTGTATCATAATCTGAATCTGAACTATGTAGTTCGAATTCATTTGTGAATTGCATGAAGTCTTCTATTTGTTTGTCTCTGTCAAACACCTGCCAGTATTTTTCATTATTAGGAACGGATGGTCTGAACTTTATCTGAGTCATGTAGTCTTTGGTTTCATATGGTGTTAAGCATGTTCTAGCTGCAAAGGCCAATCTATGGGTCGTGATATTTCTTTTTCTTGGGCAAAAAAATTATCTAGCACTCCTCAAAGGTTTTTAAAAGTTCCACGACATCATTTCGATAGGCCCTAAGTCTTGGGTGATTTGCATCGTATTCCCCGTTGAATTGCCTAATGATTAATTCAGAATCCCCATATGCTTTGATTCTTTTGGCTCCTAACTTTTTCAACAAACGCAAGCCTAAAAGCAAGGATTCATATTCCGCTATGTTGTTTGAACACTAAAAGTTCAATCTACATGAAATTCTTTCTGTGTGGTTATTTTCAGTGTTGAAAATCCAGACACCTACACCAGCATTAGTTCTAGTGCATGACCCATCAAAGTTCATACTCCATAGAGGACTAGATTCAGGTTCATCTGTTTGGTGTTTGTCCTCTTCAACTAAAGTGTTTTCAGGTTGTGGTGGAATATCAGCACTTAGTTGACTTTGTTTCAACTCCTCGGGTTTTTCATTTATTAGAGGAATTCTTTCTTGACTATCAAGGTTAAAAAGCGATGGATGCATGATTTGTAGTTCAAGACCAGTGTTTGGTTTGCTAGAGTTTAAAGTTTCAGCAAACATCTTTGACACTTATGTGGTGTGCTCTTCTTCCTCCCTATCGGCCATCAGTTCTGTTAGAGTGACTTGTTCACTAAATGATTCATCGTTAAACAAAATAAAAGAATCAAGGCCTATGTTTATAGAATAAATAGGAAAGTTTTGAGGTCTGTCTTGACTTGTAACTGTGTATTGCATATGGGACTCCCTGTAAAGTCTTCTTGTCTAATTGAAAACATGGATAGTCGCATAGGTCATGTCCATTTGTGTAGTCCCTTGTAACTTAGCCCCCCAAGATCTTAATAATAGCATTCCATAATTTGGGGGCACGTCAGCCACAACAATGTCCATGACTAAGCATTTGGCTGGAAGTTTTGCTAAGTTAATGCAGATATCTTTGATTAATCCTAAACATTTTACTTTTCTTGAGTCAAAGGAGTAAAGGTCTTTATAAGGTTTGGTGATTTCTAGACCCAGGCTCTCCATCACATCTTTAGGCATTAAATTATGAGAAGCCCCGGAATCATGCATAGCGTTGTGAAAAATCTTGTCATGAACGTTTAAACTCACATAAAAGGGTGGAACAGGTCCCTCTTGATACTTACCTTCAATATTTGGACCAAAAATAAGCTTTGGCCGGTCATCATTAAGATTGACCGTGTCATTATTCTCTTCAATGTTTAAAGCCTTCAGAATTTGGGTCCTATATACATTCTGGGTAGCTAACTCAGTCAAGGGAACAGAGATTTTGATTTTGGAAATTTCCTGCTCTAGGCTGAAAAGAATTTGATTCTTTGAAGAACTTATTTCAGCCTTGTTAATTGCCATTCTATCAGCAACATCAGCTTGCTGATTTTTTCTATTTACATTTGAAAATTTTGTTTTCATAGGAGTACTAGCTAAAGTGTTAGTACTGCTAAGGTCTGCACTCTATTCTGTAACGTTTTGAGTGCCTTTCTCTCTACCTTTATCAGAATTTACAGCTACTGTTTTTTCCTTTTGTTTGAGAACTTTAGGCTTGGTTGTAGTGTTGTTTTGTGAAGATTTGTCAAAGGTTTTAGTGTTGGGAGTTTGTTGGTTGGTCTTACTTCTAAGGTCATATTCTATTTGAGACTCTATGATGACATTCTCCATGTCTTGATAATAACTTTCATCATTATCTCTTTTTTCATCATAAGGTGTGTAAAGACCTTGTTTTCTATCATAATGAATCTCAAAGTCATCATTATCTACTCCAAGCATGTTGATATCATCTTCCTCTATTGGTTCATTTGTTTCCTCAACCTCACTCACATAGTTTTGTTGAAAGGGAGGAGTGATCTGTTGATCATCTTCCCTAGGTATATTTGGAGGTTGGTTCCTTCCAAAATTTTGATTCTGGTTCTGGTTTCTGTTTTGAGGAGCAATTTGGTTTTGAATTTCTTGTGCTCTCTCAAGGATGCTCATTTTCTTCATCATCTCCTCCATCATTTTTTCCATCTTTGAGATGGAAGTAGAAGGGGTAGATTCCTCTTTTAAGGACACTCTCTTCTCATTCTTCATTCTTTCTCTCTTCTCCATTAAGTTAACTTCCACAGCAAGAGCTCCTTTTTTCATATCTTCAAGAGTTGTAGGATCTCTCTCTCTCAACTGATAGGCCATCTCAGGGTCAAACCCTTCAGGAAACTTGTTTAGAGCTGAGCCTTGTGGAGGTTTTAGATCTGGGGAAAGTGCATTATACACACTGTTAAATCTGGTGCAGTAAGCTTGCACACTTTCCCCAGTGTTTCTATGGAGGTTCTTGTAATCATAAATGACTTGGAGAGGATTCTTCTTCACTTCCCATTTTTTTAAGAATGTTTGATGGAAGGGTTGGAGATCATTGATACTATGGGGGCTTAAGCCTTTAAACCATTTTCTTACTTCTCCCCCCAGACTCTGAGAAAATAATCTAAGCTTGACATAATCATCATCAATTTCATTTCTGTCAAAGTATTCATTCATCTTATCCACATGTTGTGATGCAGTAGTAGCATTACTAGCATCATATAATGGAATTTTGGACTGATAGTCCTGTGGAAGATTGACTAATGGTACAGGAAGGACTAAGGGTGCATACCATGCTGCCATGATATGGGGTGGAGGTGGATTTACAAGAGGTGGATTAACAAAAGGAAAAGTGGGCTGAAGTGGAGTGGTTTGGACAGTGGATTTTTGGTGAACAGATGTGGATGGAACAGCAGTAGATTGCTGAGCTGATCTTGGATGAGAAACACCTAAATTGTGAAGGAAGTGTAAATCAGGCGGTGTTGTTTCTCTATCACCAGGACGTTCACTTGCTTCCAGGGATGAAAGTGAAGACTGAAAGTCTAACTGAATTACATCATTAAATGGCCTAGTTCTAAATGGATTTACTAAGTCAGCTTGTGATTGTTGTAGAGCTGAAAAATTTTCAGGAACTAAATTAGCTCTCAAGGGTGATCTGAAAATAGTTGAAAATTTTGTCGTAGGATATTTCCTAAGGATACTTTCTGGGTTCTCAACTATCTCAGGTGGGTTAGGGTCAGGATAGGCTCTAGTATGAATCTTTCTAGGAGCCACTATGTTGTGTTTTTAGACCCAACTAAACCAGAAAAGTTCAACCAAATATGACAGTCTTTGAGAGGTCAACTAATCTGTTTACACAAATTTTAATCCTATAGTCCTATAACTGAGTTCAAATGATATTATAATGATAATGGTTCTTCCCAGTGGATTCTAAGGTCTGTTGAGGATTATGGAGTCGCCAAGTGGAATTTTTTAGCTCTTTTGGAGGTAAAAGGTTTTATGGTCCACCGCCATGTTTATTTAATTCCAATCTGAAATATTTTTGGGTTTTCTAAGTTATTTTTTTGTTGTGTGGTTTCTAAGAGTGTCCTAAATCTATTTCAAAAGTTAGCTACGGTTCTGAGACAAAGACAGTCTACTCATATGGCTAAGCTAGCTGATTTTTCAAGGTTAGATAAAGTCTTATGAGAATCCTAGGGTTTGCCTAGTTTGTCACTGATTCAAACAGGTTTTACCATGATTACCATCACTTGGTAGTGCTTGAAAAGGCTGCTTTTTACTCATAAATTTTTATTAAGTTTGAAGGGAACCTAAGATGAAAATTTGACTAAAGTCCCCAGTGGAGTCGCCAGAAATGTTAGTTTTTGGTGGCTCAACTAATTAATATACCAATTGTGCTTGAAGCAGGGGTTTTTGTTTATCCAACGACTATCTTAAAATGAAAATAACTTAGATTTTCACCAGTGGAGTCGCCAGAAATGTTAGCTCCCTGTAATCATCAAGATTGGAAAAGTCTGATGGCAGGGAGAAACACCGTTTCAACCACTTTGGGATTCTAGGATCTAGCCCTCCTGAATCTGGAGAGGGATCTCTCTAATAAGTGAAAAGATGGATTTGTCTTTGAATTTTTGGGTAATGATATTAGGATATTTATGAAGGCCGAGGGTTTTGTTTTGTTTTGGATGGTTGAGCATGATTATGGCTTGAGTGGAAGTTCTAAATGGAAAGAGTTTCAAAGGTGAGAAGTTGCAAGCAAATAGAACAAGCTTTGGCCAAAAAGATGGATGATTGCAGGTTTTAGTCCATTGGGCTATGGAGTCATAATAGGGTTTAATTGAAAAAATCAGGTTCAAGAGTGGTCTATGGGGCAAGTCATCTATGTCTCAGGATCTCTTCAAAGTTGATTTATGGAATGGAATGATACAAAAAGAAGGGGAATTTAAACAAATGAAGAAAAAAGAGCAGCCCAAGATCTGGTAAGTACTTTGAAACTAGCCAGCCTTTGACAAACACTTAAGAAAAACATAAAAGTAATCCAGGATCTGGTAAGTACTTCGAAACTAGCCAGCTTTCAACACATTCCTAGGGAAACTTTCAGTCAATTTTTTGGGATCAAACTAGCACCAGGGCTCACCATATCTTCCTTAGTTAATCTCTACTTAACATAAAATGAAAATAACTTTCAAGAATAACAATTAGCTAAACAGCATGGAAAATTTTAGGGACTAATATTCGTAGGTGGGCTAATTTTCCATGGTTTTTCCAAAAAAAAGATTCGCCAATTTCCATTTTTTTATAAAAATGATTCGCCCAAATTTTACAATATAAATTATTTTACATTAAAAATCGCCCACATTATATAGAGAATATATATAATATCATTATAAATTAGAATAATTTTACAAATACATCAGTAAAAATTTTATAGTTTGCATATTAGGGAGTAGTGAGATTCGCCAATTTTTTTAAATTCAAGATAATTTTACATCCTTAAAATTATCCCTGCTAAATAGGAGGATGAGGGAATGCCAGCATTCCTACTGCTTGAACTGAATTAAATCATTCCCAAATAACACAAATAGGAATAAAACATTTAGATAAAGCTTATCAGTCAGAGAAGGGTACTGATATATAGTAAATCCTAACTCTATGCTTGTTGTTCTTTATTAGAGAAGATGGACAAAGTGGAAACAAAAATAAAATAACGATTTACAATAAGAAAAACATCACCGTCGACATAGACCAGGATCCCATAAATCAGCTTGTATTTATGCTCCAGACCAGTTACAGTTTTGATTCCAATGTTTCAAGTTAGCAACCATCTTCACTTCTCAGCCTAACTATTCTATCACCAACAGAGCTTCAAGAGCCTTTGAACACTATTTACAATCAGAAGTTTCGAGCACAAGTATATTTCAAAGTTCTGCAACCAACATTTTCTCATCTTCTACAGAAGTATTTATAGAAGAATGAGGAGGTGGGAGAGGATAAAAGATCTCCTAGGGAAATTAATACAGACTTAATACTTCTCGGCCTTTGAGGGGCTCGATGGAGAAGTTTACATATGTGTCCTCTGTATTAAATGTTTTACATTAAGAATTAAGCTCGGTGGGAGCTTTTGTTGACTTTTAAGCTCTGTTTCAGGATGTAATAACTCTGCTGATATTTTTACATTAAGTTCATTTAGTAGAATTAATTCTTCGGCTGCGCTGAGGCTAATATCTTTTCTCTGATCAATAACTTCGGCCTCTATTGAATGCTTTGAGGTAACAGGTGCCTTTGTGGTAGCTGAGAGGAATCAATTTGCCTCTGATGTGGAAGTGGAGGCCTTTTGGTCTGATAAACACTCATGATTTTCTTTTAACCATGTTTTAATTTGGAGGATTAGGCTTTTGATAATCGATCTTAGCCATAATCCCCCAATAATTTTTTCACTCCTCTGTTCTACTGTATTTTTTCTTGGACAGTGATACTCTTTAATTTGATTAAATAACATTGTGTCTTGTTGATGTGCAGGGCCGCACAGGGCTCATATGGCATCAATGTCCATGAAGCATTGATGAAACGTGGCGTAGAACCCTTTGGAATGATCTTCCCTTTAAATAAACAAAGCTCAGAGGATCATCACCCTCGGCTTTATCTTTTCTCTTTAAAATATTTTGAAATTCATTTGAACCTGCACAAAACACACAATTGTTATGAAATCCTGCATTTATTAGGTAAATTGCTTCAGAAGGTGTGGGGAGAGAGTGTGGCAGTTAGATAGCATCATCCAACGGTGGAGATATATTTTGTGGAGGTTAAAAGAAGAGCAGAGGAAGAAATAAGTCAGAACTGTTGATCGTGCAGAGATCAACGGTGGGGATCAGTTGTGATCATACAAAGTGAATGAGTCACTTTATAAAGAAATGGCGAAAATTTGATGAGATAAGGTTAAAAACCTTTGTTCAGAGGAAAATATTTTGAAAATAGCCTTTGGGAGTTCGGGATGATCGTGGGCCATCGAATGAGATCGGTCCAACGAGATTAACGGTTGAGGAGGTGCATGATGCAACATAAAGGAAAGAGGGAAAGCGGTTTCGGGTTGCAAAACAATTGTTTTCGCATGAGAAAAAGGTGGGTAGGCGGTATTGCCTTTTGGAACGCGATATGCATCCCTGCCCGACACGTGGCATCAAAAAACCAACTATTTTGCGTGCCCTTTGGGAAAATAAACTTTGCGCTGAAAGTTACGTGACTTGGAATGTGGGCCATTAGATCTGGAACCTCAGATCTAACGGTGGAGAACGAGCATGAATTTGGAAAGATGCGCGGGTGGTAAGAAGATGGGTGTTTTCAATCTAGGCCGTCAGATCTAAGATTTGAATGGCGGAGATCAAATCTGGAGGTTGGATGAAAAAATAACAAAGTGGAGAAAGGGTTAATAAGGGTTGTTGATCTGCAGAGATCAACAGCTGTGATTGGCCGAAACAACATTATGAAGCGGGGCACATTTTTTTAACAAAGGCAGGAAATACGATCTGGACACATGGACGGTCCAGATGCAATTGGAAGCAAAGTCATCGGCGGGGCAAAGAACTTGGAGTGCGATGGAGTGATTGAGCATTGGCCGTTGATCTGAGGATCAGATCAACAGTGGGGAATGAATCAAAGGATTTTGAAGGCAGAGGAAGGCTTTGTGATCGGAGCGAATGAGGGTCAGGTGATCTGGAAAGCGAGGGGGAGATCAAAGGCTCTTGATTGATCGGGGGATGACCAATCAGGGGGAGAAATAAAATGTGCCCAATAAAACTTGTGATGCGATCATGCACTGATCGTTGATCAGCTTTAGATCAACGGTTGATATTGTTTCAAAACTTGTATTGGTGGAAACCCTTTATACTTTATGAAAAACCCAAAATTTAATATAATACAAAGTTTTGGCTGTCGGGCAGGTTATATATATATGAAAGGGATAGGCGACCGTCTACGGGGCCTTTGATTATATGGAAGGATAATAGGCTCGGGGCTTATATATAAAAAGGGCATATCGCATCGGAACTTTTTGGTGCAGTCTTTCAATCTAACCATTTGGAATTTTTGTGATGCGATTAGCGCTTGGGACTTTAACTCTTGGTCCTGGGAAAAGTTATATGAGTGAAGCGGGGGGGGGGGGCAGAGTTTAATACAATGGGGCTCAATCACATCGGAACCTTTGATGGGGGCTTTTCAATCTACCCATTTTTTACATTACAAACATTGCTCCAGCGGGTTTTAGACCAAAACTTTAGGTAAGAGGGTTTTTTTATTTTCAAAGGAAAAAATCAATCAGAAGGGTTTATTCCAAGGTTTAAGCACCCGATTGCGAGCCCATGAGTTATATGGGATAATAATATGATCGGAGGATATAAAACAATGGGCTAATCGCATCGGAAATTTTATCATGGAAAAACAGACTTGTGCGCTCGGATTTTGCGATGTGATAAGCACTTAAAAGGCTTAGCGCCTGGTTCCAGCACCAGGGCGTATGTGGGGAAGTGGTTTAAGACTTAGCCCAAGGGGGTTTAAGTCTGTAATACAAAAAAGGTGTTTTTAATGGAATTTTTTCAAGTTTTCAATGGATTTGGGGGTTTCGACAGAGTTTAAAAAAGGAGTTTTAAACTCTGTAAAAAGAATTCTATGAATGGGGAAATGGGGAAAAATGAAAAATAGAGGAATTTCATGGGAATGAAAAGGGGTAAAAATGGATGTTAGTTTTGAAGCAGAAGGAGGGGAAAATGGTGTTTGTAGCAATCTTTCTCTTTATGGAAACAGCAGAATTTCAAAGTTTACAATGGAAACAGCAGTGAAGATTTGAACAAATGGCAAGATGTCTTCATGGGTATTCAAGAGATAACATTTTTTGCAATAAAACTTGTTCCTTGAAGGCTCCAAAAATGTTTTGGCCACCATTTGGTATGACAAATTTTATTGGTGGCTAACATTACCATTATTTTCAAGGGGTAAACCATACCCCTTAAACTAGTGCGATTTCGTACATTCGTGCACTAAATCCACCACAACAGCTAAGATTACAGGATGACCTGTTTGGAGCAGCGAAACCCTAAAATCCAAAGCTCTGATACCAAATGTTATGAAACCGGCTCCAAAAATAGAAGAAAAGAGATATCAACGCCTTATAAATAAGCCACTTCGAGGGGGAAACCTCCTTTACATTACATAAATGAACAATTCTTGGATCATACAAATGACAAAACCTCCTTCTATATATAGGAGTCCATGGGGTCACAATATAATCCTAGCCGACCTAACAATAATAATGTAAGGGCACAATAATAACAATATGGGGGTTACAGGGGTACAACACTAAAAATAAGGGGGCTACACTAACAACAATAAGGGACTACACTAGTAATATAGGGACCTAAAATTGATCATGAGACTTTGAAACTTGTTGAAATTTTCCTCAAATCCACTTTCTTTAATTTTATAGGTGAAACATATGAAAAAACATGTGAAGTAGCAATGGGTTCTCCACTTTCCCCCATTATATCCAATCTTTTCATGGAATATTTTAAAAGCAAAGCCCTGGAAAATGCTCCCTTAAAACCAAAATTATGGAAAATATCTGTGGATGATACTTTCATCATATGTTCCCATGGTCATGAAGCTTTAGAAACCTTTAAAAAAATATTTAAATAGTATTTCTTCATCAATAAAACTCACCATGGAAGTTGAGGTTAATTATAGCCTTCCTTTCCTTGACATTCTCATCACTTGAAATTCGAATGGGTCCATATCTCACCAAGTCTACCGTAAAAAGACCCATAGTGAAGAATATCTCCATACCACCTCCCACCACCATCCTAACCAAAAATTAGGGATTCTAAACACTCTCGCTACAAGAGCCATTCGAATCTCTGACAAATATCACTTAGATAAAGAAAAATCCCATCTAATAAATATGTTTTTAAAAAATGGATACAAAAACATCAAGTAATGAGAGCTCTAAATAGAGCTAACAAAGAAATTTGTAATAAATATAAGAATAAAAATATGGATAACATCATTGGTAAAGTGAACCTTCTATATATTCTTGGTACCACTAACAAAATTGCCAACATATTGAAAAAACATAAAATCATGACCACTTTCAAACCTATAAACACAATTCGTAGTCACCTCAATTCTATTAAAGATCCCATTAACCCTAAAGACCTAAAAGGAGTCTATTTGGTTCCCTGTTGCTGTGGAATCCCATATGTTGGGGAGACTGGTCGATATTTCAACACTCAAATCCTTGAACATTTTGCTGACATAAAACACAATCGATCAAAAACCTCTACACTTGCTATACATTCAATTAATACCAAAAATCACATTTGCATTGAGAATACCTACATCCTTGCCAAAATTGACCACTAATTCCATAGAAAATTTAGAGATACCATTGAAATTAATAAACATCATAAAAACCTAAACATAAATGAATGATGGATCATTAGCAAGAATTGGGTCCCCACATTAAATTCCAATTCCAAATAACTTTGTTCCCGTGAAATCTTGTCCCATTCTTCACTACCTCTAAATTAGTATGTTTAATAATATTAAGTTTTGCATTTACCTTTTGACACACATAATTATTTCATTTTTAATAACAATTAATAAATTTACAAATATTAATTTAATAAATAACATAATAAAACTGAAAAATTATTCCTTCAAAAATTTTCTAAAAGAGATTAAATAATATAAACTATTTATCTAATCCCATAATAAACAAAACACATATAGTTATTTCATCTTATAACAATGAATAATTTCACAAATATTAATTTAATATAAAAACTTAAAAAACTATCACATATATTATTTTATAATATAATTAAACATATTATTCAAAATATAACATAATATATTACTCTTACAAAAAATTACAATCAAACCAATCAAAAACATTATTCTAATAGTATAACCTAATACATTAATCTTTGCAAAAGTACAATTAAACATACCTAATAAGCACTCATTCATATTATAATTTCATGGTTGACCATTTTCACAAAAAAGCTAAAAATCATTTCCCCTATTTATCATAACACCATGGTGTTCAGTTTTCCATATTCTTCTGTATCCTAATGATGAACCCTGGTTACTTATTTAAGCGCTCATTCATATTATAATTTCATGGTTGACCATTTTCACAAAAAACCTAAAAATAATTTCCCCACTTATCATAACACAATGGTGCTTAGTTTTCCATATTCTTATGTATCCTCATGATGAACCCTAGTTGTGGGTTTGAAATGTCAATATCTAAAATCAAAATGAATGGGATGAATCCAAAAAATATATTACAACAAGCTAACACTCCCAGAAATCTCAAATCTATAATTATCACCCTTTACGGATTGGATAAAATGAAAGAAATGTGTTCTTTAGAACATATTAGATTGCTCATAATGAAAAGGAAAACGAATACCTCAAAGGCACCACTCAATTTTGTATTTGGTACATATGGACAAAGGGAGTGAAGCTTCAAGGCTTCACAGATGTAGAAATGGTAGGGATTCCATTCGACAGGAAGAGAACATCAGGGGGCATCTTAAGTATTGGATCAACAATAGTTTCCTGGTACAACAGGAAGCATACAGTTGCACTCAAATCAGCAGAAGCAGAGTACATGACTGCTATTCAAGCAACCTGTGAGGATATCTGGATGAGGAAGATTCTTTTTGGGTTGTTTGGTCAATAGATGGATCCTACAGTGATTTAATATGACAACTATAGTTGCATCAAACTCTCAGTTAATCCAATTTTTCATGATAGGTCCAAGCATATCGACATCTAGTCTCACCATCTTAGAGATTGTATGCAGAGGCGGATCATGATCCTAGAGTACATTCCTATAGAGGAACAAGATGCATATATCTTGATGAAGGAACTATCTAGAGGAAAATTCAATTTCCATAGAGGTAGGATCAGGGTATCAAATAATCCCTTTCTTGTTGAGAGGGAGTGTTGAAAATGGAACCAAGAAAGGATTCTAATTTAATTTTCCCTTGAATTAAATTAGAATAAAATTGTAATTCCTTATCACAAGACAACTTGTACCAGTACGAGTTAACTACGTTATTATGACTTAGTTGGTTGAGTTAATTCGAGTTGAGGGTCTAATTTGAGTCATATAGAGTGTCTCCTACAAAGTAGGATCCCTGGTTGAGTTTATTTTCAGTTGCAATTAATTAACTCAATTTATCTGAGTTAAAATCAGTTTAACTAGTTCTAACTGATGGAGGAACTAGTGAGAGGTCAAAGAGTGGAACTTGGACTTGAACCATATCTAGTGATTAATCAGATAATTGATGATTCACTCATAAATAACTCATGCATGTCAGTTCTGAGAAAGAGCCAGTTGAGATTAGAGTTCAAGGGAAGTGTATTATCTGTTGTATAATCATCCAAATTGTACATGTGGTGCAAGCAGTCAGAGGAAGGCCCCTAATGGATTACACAATATGGATTTGGAATTTCCCTAATTAATAGGGCATAATTACCAAGGAAACATCGCAAGAAAATAGGGACCTTGGAGGGCAAAAAACTGGTTAAGTATTGAACCAGGCTTGTCTAGGAATCAATGAGACAAATAGAGATAGTGAAGAGGTTTCTCAGCTTGGAGAAAAGCATTGTAATATTCTCATAGCTTCATACTTATGAAATATATAGATAGTCGGGATTTTAGTTGAGGATTTCCCCAAGAAATACTTGTGTACTGTGTGATTGAAATTATTTCTATTTCATGTTTTGTGATTTCGTGATCTAAATTGGTTTTTGAAATTGCTAGAATATATTTGATTATATTGTTTTATCATATTACAATTATTAGTTTGAATCTACATGGATTTTCTAAAAAATAGCCCTAAGGAGTCATCATGATCCAAACCCTTTTTACTTACAAATTGAGTATTTAAATGAACAAAACAATAACAATCTGTTACTAGTTTTCTAGAGAGAAAATCAATTAAAAACATAAGAGATAAACTAAATATAAACAAGCTTGAAATGTTGTCGAATAGCTGGATGTTGTTGGTGTCTAATCCCTTGCTAATTTGAAATGCTGGAGATGCCATCTGCCACTTGTGCTTTGTGGTCCTAAAAATGTTCCAAAATATTTTCCATGATATGCCACCTTAAGTGCTAACTAGAATTACGAAGTATACTGAAGGTGGTAGAGGTTCTACAAAAATGCAAAAATCCTTGATTTCATGCCCATAACTAAATATGTTGACCTTAATCAGTTGTAAAAGATAAATTCCCACCATTTCCATAAAAAAAATCCTGAAAATATGCTACAATATAGGGTAAAAAAAATTATTTATATTTCAATATGAAATGTTCTGCAGATGACAGAGCTGCTACTAAATCTTAGAGATCATGAATTCTAATGTAAAAAATAGGATCTCCTTTGATGAATAGATACTTAAAAAGTTGTTCAACTCATCACATCTCCATTGTAAGGCATTATGTGCTATATTACAACTTTGAAGGATGGTCATTTTCCACATGTTCCAGTTAGGGTTTGTGTGCCTCTATTTCCAAGTGTTTGCCTTTAATCTAAGATAGATTGAATCTTAGGCGTTCCAAGATTGTTGGAAAGACAATATGCCTTATATCCATACCCAGTGGCCTTGTAAATAAAACAAAAGCAATTGAAACCATATTGTGAGGGGCTACTATCATTTCTTCAAAATCATAGGCATAGAATTGTGAATTTGTACTGGATGGCTTGAAGACATGCAAATCGGTATCATTACAGGTATATTTTTTAAATGATATGATGGTAAAAGAAAACATGAAACTGTAGTTCAGCCATTACATTATTTGTCAATCTATTTTTCTCATGCACTATATTTTCATTGGACTCCATGACATTCTATTTTTTTCTTTCCATTGCTTCTAGTAGAATCCTTATTGGAATTTCTCTCATTCTTGTCATCTTAAACCTTGAAATCAGTCAGTGTATATGAAAAACACAAAGATTTATAATCATCACATATGTGTTTTCCTTTTGAAAAAATATGTTAGGAGCGATGAGATTTGAAACATAATCACAATAAAAAATGATCGGGAATATAAATTAATCGATTTCACTTCAGCTTATTTGTTTAAGATCCTTTGCACATGTCAACAGTGCGCAAGAGTGTTTCATCTTTTATTCTGGCAGTCATGTTGAATTTTCCTTGTCATGAAATTTGATATTTGGTAATTGTTGGGTGCATTTCTAGGCAGACATGGCTTCAATGACTCTCTATTATAAACCCTCTGTTAGCCACCTATAAATATTTTTCAAGCAAACAGGTGGCTAAATATGTTTCTGAGTCTTCAAGAGATACATTTCCTCTGAAAAAATATCATTCTTGAAGCCTCTATGTGTCTTTTTCCTTTGAAAATATCTTCACTGTTTTTTCCATCAAAAAAGCCTCACTGTTTTGTGAAAAAAATGCTTCAAAAGGCCTCTGTAATTGCCCATTTTCACTTATTTCCCTTCATTTTCCTTAAGCCTCCTTTCCCTCTTTAGAACCTCCATGTCCCTCTAAAAATCCTCCAAAATCATTTTAAGCTACTAAAAATCTCTTTTACAGTTTTAAAACACCCTTTTCCCCTTTACAAAAAGCCAAGAAATCCCTTGAAAAACACTCATTTTGGCTTTAAAACACCCTTTTTCCATTGAGGCCTTAGGCCCCTTTTGGCCTAGCCCTAAGCCCCTTTTCCCGCATATGACCCACACCCAGGACTAGGTGCTAAGCCCCGCCGCGCAATCGCAATCGGAGCTTTCCTTTACTACCTTTTCCTTTGTTATCCCAAAATTTTCCGATGCGATGAAATTTGTTCTATCGGCCTTCGCTGCAATATTGGCTGTCGATATTTACAGATCTAACGGCCAGCGCTAAATTCTCACAGCACCCATCACCCCTTTTCATTACCCCTCCGATGTTGTATGGACCATTGATCTCTTTCCTAAATCCGACGGCTAGCGCAAAATCGCACCGCGCTAATCCAGCATCCCCACTTTTCTTTTTCCCCAATGGCCGACTCCCTGATTTAATCCTATCCGTTGAATCCACAGGAACCAACAGTCAGGATTCATTCTCTCCTTTGTTCACAGATCCCATCATCGCTTCGCCGATTTAATCTGGACCGTTGAATCCACAGGAACTAATGGCCCAGATTTAATCGCGCTCCGCCCCTGTGCCCTCCATCATTTCCCCTCCAATCAGATCTCCACCATTGATCTCCCATCTGATCCAATGGTCTATGCTAAATCACAAAATCAAAACCTCAAAGTTTTGGCCCCTACCTTTTCTCCGATGCGATTAAATCTCAGCCGTCCATTCTGATAGATCCAACGGCTCTCCTTCTCCCGGCTCCTTCACTTGCCCCTTTGCTTCCACTTTCTCCTTTAAATCTTGGTTGTCCACTCTACAAATATGATGGTCAGCATTGTAACCACCGCTGACTCTTCCCACCTTACCGCCTGTGCATCTTTCCATATTGCGCACTATCCTGCACTGTCATATCTCCCCGTTCTACATCCAACGACTGAGGTGCATATCGTGTGATTTCTGCGTCCGAGGTTTAATGTTCCAAATTTATGCGATGAAAGTGGTTTTGGGAGGACACGTGTCAGGCAGCGAGGTATATTGCGTTTTTTTTGGGAAAATTTTCAAACCTCTTTAGATCTGCGCAAAACCAACAGTTTCCATCTAAAAACCACCCCCCCCCCCCCCCGCACGATATAGTCCTACTTCAATCCTAACCGTCGATTGCTTTGATCTAACGGTTCATATCATATCACGTCTTCATCCATATTTCTTCCATCAGACCTTCCAAAGACTTGATCGGAAGATCCCCGCCATTGATCTCCTCCAGTGATCCAACGGTCCGCGTTCAATCTCCCTTCGCCCTACCGGTCCCACCATCAAATGCCCCGATTTCATTCATTTTAGCCTTTCTCATTTTTAATTCACCCAAACATTAAACTTTTGTGTTTTACACTAAAATTTATTTTCTTCCGCCTAACCTTCTAAAAAAACTTTTCCGGTGAATCTCGACCATTAATCACGACTGTCTAATCTAATCCAATGGTCTGGAACCGTCCTCGCACCAGACTTTCACCAGGCCAGTTTTCTTCCATTCCGCAGTGCTTTTCAGCCGATTTTCCACTACTTCCACCATTTCCATTGATGCGACACCGTTTCCTCAACCCTCCAGAGCAATCCTCCTCCACCCCCATTAATTTCTTAACATGTTTATTGTGTTTTTGCAGGGTTACAGGCGGTAAAAATCATTCTCTGTCTCACTATCACAGACTGAGAAAAATAGAGCACACGAAGATATTTTTAGAGCCAGAGATCACAGAGGAAGGTGCCTGAGAAGGTTTAAATGTGATTTTCAGTAAATATCAAGTTATTAACTCTGTTCCAAACCTTCTGGCGCCATTAAAACCTTTGTATCCAAAGACAAGACAGAAGAGAAGTAGCAAAGAGTATCAGTGAAGGATTAAAGAGATTAAAATCCTATTATTGAAGATTAATATCATAACCCAGTGTTTCAAGGACGAGGATTCAGATTGAAGACCTTATAAATGATTCAGAATCCTAATAAGGCCTAAAGCACATGAAACAAGCCATATCAGTGTTTTCACATCAGCAAAATGTTCTTTCCCAAGAAAGGACGAGTTCCCATAGTGTTTTTTATTCTCCATCGAGTTCCTGAGAAGATCACCACCCTGACAAAAGTCCTAAGATTGCCAGAGCATTAGTTACAAATTATGGAAGGCCTGAAAGTCATTTATCTGCCTTACTTTTCCCAGAGTACAAAATGAGTACAAACAGCCAAAAAGTACTACAGAAACATACCTCTAGAGTTATTATCATCCTGTTGAAAACTACTAATTCACCCAAAGAGTACTGAAATTCAATACGGGATATTAAAATAGAATGGGCCTCAAACACTCTTCTTCCTCTATTTTAATATTTCATTTAGATTTCTATCTACCTCTACTACCACACTTTCAGCTATAATAACTCATGAGAAATATTTGTTGTTGGTTGGCTATCCATGGATTGTAAGTTGTTTCTTTGAGATAGAGTTCTATGTGTATTAGTTGTAAAATAGGCTGGGAGATGATTTCAGACTGATAACAAGCTATTGAAAAATGATGTACGTGACTGGTGTTTCTCTTTAATATGACAAGCATGTTCATTGGATCTTGATCTAAATCAGTGGTGATGTGTTCTATCTTTCTCAATGTTTTCCCTCTGTTATTCATCATATTTAATTTCTCTGATAAGAATCGGTAATCGAGCTTAGTATATACTGCTGTAAAGTACCCTAATGCTTCCTACTCTTCTTATCTTTTATGTTTTCTGCTAATTTTGTGATCTAAGAAAAAATTCAAGATAATTTAACCAGTATAGTAGTTGGTTCCCCCTGCTTACTGATGTATAAATTTAGAGTTTGTTTTTCGAATGTTCTTTTCTGGTTTAAGCTGAAAGAATTGGGATACTAGGAGTTTCAGAGTAGGTTCTGTCTCACTGGGGTCCTTTTCCAACAGTTTGGATTTTCTAAGATCCCTTAATTTGAATGTCAAAAGCATTGAAAGTTAAAAGTCTTTCTCTGATCATAGGTTTCACTTTGTGTCAAATCCTTAATGTTTTCTATTATCTGAAGAGTTAGCCTCATTAGGAGTTTTATCATAGACGGTTAAGGCATTCCCTGTCCCTAGATTTGCTCCTAAGTGGTCACCTTGGAAGGTTTCCTTGTCATTCACCTTCATTTCCTATTGTTTCATCCCATACTATCATCTTTAGAGATCCTCTGTTTTAGATGACTAGCCCATTTGAAAGCCTTGGATATTGAATTGCAAGTAGACCCTTTTATGACCCCATTTCCCAATGGACTTGTATTTTCTTTGAATTCTCTCCCCATTGCCGAAAATCCTTATTTGCTCACTTCTTTGTCTTACATTGAACCCTTTTTTCATGTTTCCCAACCAAACAAACAAAACAATAACCCTTGTGCCCTATAACTAGCCTAATACCTTAAAATTGAACCTCAAAGATATATATTCCTTTGCCTTTATAGAGAGATCCCTCTCTGGATCTAGGAGGGCTAGATCCTGAGATCCCAAAGTGGTTTGATGTTGTCTTATCATTTGGTATTGCCAATTATACCAAATCATAGGAACCACAACATAATGGTGACTCCACTAGGTAATCTTTGAGTAAAACATTCCTTAAAACATTTCTAAGAACTCAAATAATACCAATAGCCTTGATTTGGTAGTTAATCACTATGGTGGACAGTAAATCTCCTTAAAACATTTTAAACCCTCCACCTGGAGACTCCACAGTTCCAGAATGACCATAAGACTTCACTGATGATCAGTAGGCCTGCTGATTATCTTTGTTTTCACAAAACTCCACTGGGATACCATTTTCATTACAACATCACCCATATTAAAAGAAACACATTAGGATTAAGCCTCTTTGTTTGAAGATAGGTTTTCCACTCAAACACTATCATATCTGGCTTACTTTCTTTGTTGAGTCTTGAGGGCCTAACATACTAGCTTCAAGAACGATCCACACTAGAGCTTATCCTAATCCAAACCCACTTGAAATAATTGATAATCCAGAGAGTATTCTTAGGAAGTCTCTCATATCTAAAGAATCAGCTATTTCCAGACACATTAATAGAGCCAATTCAGCACCCAAAAACTTTACAGCTCTATTAGACACTCAAATTGACTTAGATTTACCAAGTGATCTACCAAGAACACATTCATTCAGTGCTATAGATTAGATTGACTTAGAACCTCCAAGTTCACCACCACATAGTGGTCAACACATTAGGGACAGAGAAACCCCTCCATCAACACCTCTTGATATTCATTTCATTCAAAACTTGGGCCTCTCTCACCCTAAATCAACTCAACAGTTTATTGTTGGTCCTGGCATTTCTGTCATCCATATACTTGCTGCTCAAACCAATCCTTTACCTCCAAAAAACATTATCATGGCAGCTTGGTACGCTCCCTTGGTGTTACCACGGCCTTTGGCTCCACTACCCAATGATTATCAGTCAAAAATCCCTCATTTCACTTAGAAAGAATCTACTACAGCTCAACACCATGTAGATAGGATGGAAGATGCCTTCGACTATATGGAAATTGAAGATGAAACTATCAAAATGAGAATCTTTGCCCAGATTTTAGGAGGAGAAGTGAAGAAGTGGTTTAAAGTTTTACCTCCCAATAGCATCCATGACCTTCCCTCTTTACATCACACTTTTATAAACAAATGGGAAGTCAAAAGCAATCCTCTCCAAATCTTAGCAGAATACAAGAATCTCAAGATAAATCAAGGAGAGAGTGTCCATGACTACTCTACTAGATTTAACAGTGTCTACAATGCTCTTCCACCACACTTGAAACCTCCCCAGGGAATGGTTGTAGTGAAATACCCTGAAGGCTTTGATGCTGATATGGCCTATCAACTTAGGGAGAGATATTATGACACATTAGAAGACATGCAGAAAGGAGCAGTGAGTGTAGAAGCAAACCTGATTGAAAAAAGAGCTAGAAAGAGGGCTGAAAAGAAGGTAACCTATAGGGATGACAACATAGCTTCTTCATCTGATCCAAAATATGATAGTCTAGCCAAAAAAATGGAGAGGATGGAAAGAATGATGGAGAAAATGGTGATCCAAGTCAACAATCAAAATAGAAACCAAAATCAAAACCAGAACCAAAATTTTAGGAGAAACAACCCCCCAAATAGACAAAGGGACTCTGATCAACAAGTCATACCTCCATTCCAAGAGAACTTCCTTGATGAGGATGAGGGAATGATAGAAGAATCAGAGGGAACTACCATAAACATGGTGGAAGTAGATAACCAGGATCACACCTTCTCTACAGAGGATAATCATACCTCATACTCACATTGGGATGAGGAAGGGTTAGAATATGAATATTATAGGTTGGGATTCGAAAATTCCATCATGCAGGTCCGAGAAAAATATGATCTCAGAAGAAAGAAGAACATAGACACTCCCAAAACAAAATCCTCTGAAATCACCATTAAAAGGAGACCTGAAAAGACTCCTAAAGTGACTGCTTAAAGTAACAAATCAACAGCTGAAAGTTCTGGCAAAAACAAAGAAAAAGACATCCAAACTACTGATAAACCTAGTCAAGAAACTAGCAACACTAGCATTGCAGCTAATGCTCCTGATAAAACAGATTCAAACATTTTACATAGTGAGAATCAGCAAGCTGATTCTGCCAATAAAATAGTGGCCAGTAAAATAGAACTGAACCTTTCAAAAGGTCAGTCTCCTTTCAATTTGGAGAGTGAGATAGCCAAAATCAAAATTTATGTTTCACTCGCTGAGTTGGCTACTCAAGATGTATATAAAGGTCAAATTTTGAAAGCTTTAAACTTAGGAGAAAATAGTGACACTGTCAATTTGAATGATGATCAGCCAACTCTTTTGTTTGGCCCAAAAATTGAAGGGAAATTTCAGGGAGGGGTGATAACTCCTTTCTATGTCAGCCTTAATATCCATGACAAAATCTTGCATAATGCTATGCATTATTCTAGGGCTTCACACGACCTTATGCCAAAGGTGATTATGGAGAAGCTAGGCCTAGAGATAAACAAACCTTATAAGGATTTATATTCCTTTGAATCTAGCAGAGTGAAGTGCCTTGGCCTAATCAAAGATCTCTGTGTAAATTTGACTCAAATCCCAGCCAAGTGCATGATTATGGATGTTGTAGTGGCAAATGTACCTCCTAAGTATGGCATGTTGTTGTCAAGATCATGGGGTTCCAAGCTGCAAGTTACAATGCAGATGGACTGGTCATGTGCCACAATCCCTGTCTTTAGCCATCTTAGAAGATTATATAGGGAGGCACACATGAATTTTATGGTTAGCAGCCCTAAGAAACCTGAAAATTCACCTCTTTACTCTGTCCACACAGATATGGACTCTTTTATCCTCTACAACAATGAATTCATAAATGAGCCAGAGCTAGAAAACGAAAATGCAAATAATAGAGTAGAAGCCACAAATTCGAACATAATGGCAGCTCTAAAAATAGAGGAAAACGAGAGAGAAACCCTTGAACAGTGTGCTGAAACAAAAAATTAGAGTGAGCAAAACCAAGGTTGCAAACAGCAAATTACTCATCACTCTGAACTCCATGAAAGTCCTAAAGAACAGAACATAACACTAACCAATGGTGAACATAGAATTAGGGATGAAACTGATAACAATTATGCAAACAATCCCTTATGGAAAATGAATTTTGATGGGTCTTGCACTAGGAAGAATGTAGGAGCTGGGGTATGGTTGCATAACACTAAAAGAAACTATACTAAGATCCATGCCTTCAAACTAGACTTTAAATGCACAAACAACATTACAGAGTATGAGGCTCTCATCCCAGGATTGAATCTATTGAAAAAACTAGGAGCCCAAAGGATAGTTGTACATGGAGACTCTGAGTTAGTCATCAAACAACTAAATGGAGAGTACACTGCAAAGCATCCTAGATTAAGGGCATACATAAATGATGCTATGGATTTTCTGAAAACGTTTGTAGAATATGAACTCGTATTTGTTACCAGGAGTCAAAACATAATTGCAAATGGATTGGCCAACGCTACTAGTTCATATCAGAAATTTCCTAGTGACAAGAAGATCATTATGCAAACAAAATATAGACCTACAGTGCGAGATAATGAGAAATATTGGCAGGTTTTTTAGGGTGACAAACAGATAGAGGATTTCTTGCTTTGCGGGAATGAGTTTGAAATACCTGATTTAGACTCTAAATCCGATGAAAACTATTCAGATAAAGAGCCCCTGATGAAGAAAAACCATCCCCAGATGTAGAAATAAACATTTTGAACAAATAATTTGAAAAGAAAACTGAAGAATACATGAAAACAGATCAGGAAGACATAGAGATGTTGCAGTCCAAAGACAAGAACATACCCCAAGGATTAGCACCCCTAGAGGACCTGTTCAATTTTAATGATGTGGCAAAGAAACCCACTATAGAACACACTGAATCAGATGTTGAAGAATGCAATATAGGCAGCAAAGATAAGCCTAAGATGATTAAATTGGCCAAATCCTTGTCAGCACACATCAAGAAGAAATACATTGATTTATTCAAAGAGTTTGTTGATGTGTTTTCTTGGAGATATATGGACTTAAAAGCCTATGACATGGATATTATCCAGCATAAGATCCCATTGAAAGAAAACAAAAAACTCTTTAGGCAAAAACTGCGTAGAATTAACCCGATACAACTGCCTCTAGTGGAAAAGGAAATCAAGAAAATGTATGAGGAAAGAATCATAGTTCCTGTGAGGTTTTCAGATTAGGTTTTGAACCTTGTAGCTGTAAGGAAAAATACAGGAGAAATCAGACTGTGCATTTATTTTAGAAACCTTAACAGAACCTCCCTGAAGGACAATTACCCGTTACCCAAAATGGAGCACATCCTACAAAGGGTAGTTGGTTCAAAGAGGATTTCTCTGTTAGATGGTTTTTCAGGGTACAACCAGGTCTTAGTACTCCCAAAAGATCAACTAAAAATAGCTTTCACCACTCCATGGGGCACTTTCATGTATGTGAAAATGCCTTTTGGAATAATGAACGTTGGTGCAACCTTCCAAAGAGCTATGGACATATCATTTTCAGAGGAAATAGGTCACTTCATCATAATCTACCTTGACGACATAACAGTTTATTCCAAAACCGATGAAGAGCACCTTAAACATCTGAGAAAGGTTTTGGAAAAGTGCAAAAGGTTCGGGCTATCTTCAAATCCCAAAAATACAATATTTGGCCTCCAAGAAGGTAAGCTTCTGGGCCATATTATATCAGAAAAGGGGATTAAAATAGACCCAAAAAGAGTTGAAGGAATACTGCAGATTAGCCACCTAAGGAACATAAAGGAATTGCATTCCTTTATTGGGAAAATTAACTTCTTGAGGAGGTTTATTCCCAACTTAACAGAACTCCTGAGAAATATGACAAACATGCTTAAGAAGGAAGTAGGAGTTAAATGGACTCTAGAGGCCAAAAAATATTTTGAATTAGTTAAACATGCACTCACCCGGACACTAGTCCTAATCAGCCCAGATTTCACAAAATATTTCCTTATATTCTCCTTTGCATCATAGCATACCGTGGTTGCAGTCTTGTTGCAGAAAAACCCAGAAGGACAAGAACATCCAATCGTTTTGTTTATCAAAACATTGAGAGACGCACCCTTGAAATATAATATAATGGAAAAATAGTCTTATGCTTTGGTAAATGCCTTAAAATACTTCAGGGTGTGTATTCTGCATTCTCACATCATTGTTTATGTACCTAACATAGTGGTGAAAGACATTTTGTCACAAGATCCAGATGGAAAACGAGGTAAATGGATTGCAGTGATATTAGAGTATGATTTGGAGTTCAAACCCACAAAACTCATCAAGGGTCAAGGCTTGGCACAATTGATGGTTGAATCTAAATTACAAGCCCTTGACATAAACATGGTAGATGTTTTGGATGAACATGAAGGATTACCTGCTCCTACTGTTGAAGAAAAATTCCAAAATTCACCTTGGTATGCTGACATCTTGTATGTATATACACATCTTAATGCCCCTCCTGATTTATCAAAGACAAAACCAAGGTTTTTAAAGTTAAAAGCTAGAAATTATTGCATTTTAAATGAATGCTTATACTAGAAAAATGCAAATGGTTTGTTTCTTAAATGCCTACTTGAAGTCGATGCAGAGAGGATCAAACATGAGTTCCACGAAGGGGAGTGTGGAGGCCATTTATACTGGAAAACCACAACCAAAAAAATCCGTAGGGCTGGCTTTTACTGGCCCACGCTTTTCCAATATATACATAAAATGATATTTTCCTGCCATAAGTGCCAAATCTTTGAGGGCAAAAGAAAACTCCTCCCTTTACCATTACAACCAATCACTGTTGAAGCCCCTTTTCAACAGTGGGGCATAGAATTCATACAAGAAATCCATCCTGCTTCTTCTGCCCAACACAAATGGATTCTCACAGCCATGACTATTTCACAAAATGGATAGAGGCCATACCTTCCAGGAATGCCACAAATTTTGTCATCATCAAATTCCTTTAAGACCATATCCTATCTAGATTTGGCTGCCCTAGGAAGATTATTACTGGTAATGCTGCTGCTTTTGGTTCCAAAAAGATGATTGATTTTTGTCACAGGTATCAGATTGCACTTGGTCATTCTACTGCTTATTACCCACAAGGTAATGGGCTAGCAGAATCATCAAATAAGATTTTGGTGACCATCATCAAGAAGCTTCTTGAGGAGAACAAAAAATCATGGCATAACAAGTTAGTGCATGCTTTGTGGGCAGACAGGTTGACTACAAAGAAATCCATTGGAATGTCCCCATATCAGTTATTTTATGGAGCAGATGCAGTGTTCTTGACCAGCCTAGGAGTACCAGTGATAAAATTAGTTCAATAAATACAGTCAGAAGAAGACAGCATGGTAAGGAGGATCAATCATACAATACATCTCCAGCAGACAAGGGAAGAGGTCTATAACAGAGCTCAAAAAGTACAAGAAAGCATCAAAAAGTTGTTTTATAAGAGAACAAAGGCTTGTGACTTCAAAATTGGAGATAGGGTGCTCAAGTGGGACTCTAGAAGAGAGGACAAGGGTAAGCATGGAAAATTTGACAGTTTGTGGCAAGGTCCTTACATCATCCAATCCACCATTGGTCCCAATGCCTTTTTTCTGCAAGAATTAGATGGTACAGATCTGTTTGGGGGTCATGTCAATGGTAGGATGCTCAAACATTATTACTGATGAGTTCCAGTTTAAGGTGTTCACTTCCATTGTAAATACCATTGATGTGTTTTGTTTTCAAAAAAGAGATAAAAAATATACAAAAAAGAGAAAGAAAAGGTTCAGACATGATCAAAACTTGAACCTCTGAAGTTCCAAAAGAATGGCTCAAATCAGCTCAAAACCTGAGCCAAAGAAAGGAAAGGGCTGGTTCTAATACGCTCGAAACCTGAACCAGCAAAGAAAGAAGAAAGAATCATCTCTAACAAGATCAAAACCAGAGCTAAAATGAAGAAGGAAAGTGACTCTAACAAGCTCAAAATCTGAGTCACAAGAAAAAGAAGGATGCTCCAAAGTTTCACAATTTCAAGCCTTCACATTTTGGTTTCAATTTTCTGCAAAGTTCACTTCATGTGCAGTTGTCTTTATGCCATGGACCCACAGCAAACCAGACAGTCTAATCCTGGTTTGACTGTTTTTCAATTTATGTTGTAGAATGTAGAGAAAGAAATCTGCTAGACAGTTTAATCCTAGCAAATATTAGTTTAGGTAGAGAAGCTATGAGGCCAACTGTCTAATCTGGTCTCATGAAGGAATAAGGGTAGAATTAGATTAGTGTTTTCTACTTTCAATAATAATAAAAATGATGAAGAAGGTCTGCAAGTCTAAATGCACCTTGAAGAAAAAATGTTAGGACTGTAGGAGGGGTAGGTAGATTGTTTGGGAGAATATTTTTTGTTGACTTAATATCCATCATGTTTGTAGTAGCTAATCAAAGAAGAGAAAGATGGTTAAATATCAGGCATCTGGCCTACTTCCAAAGACTATCCTCTGAGATTCTTGACACCTTCAAGAAGATGTCATCCCCATGTGGAGCCACTGTTAGCCACCTATAATTTTTTTTCAAGAAAACAGGTGGCTAAATATGTTCCTGAGTCTTCAAGAGATACATTTCCTCTGAAAACATATCATTCTTGAAGCCTCCATGTGTCTTTTTCCTTTGAAAATATCTTCACTGTTGTTTCCATCAAAAAGCCTCACTGTTTTGTGAAAAGAATGTTTCAAAAGGCCTCTGTAATTGCCCATTTTCACTCATTTCCCTTCATTTTCATTAAGCCTTCTTTCCCTCTTTAGAACCTCCATGTCCCTCTAAAAATCCTCCAAAATCCTTTTAAGCCACTAAAAATCCCTTTTACAGTTTTAAAACACCCTTTTCCCCTTTACCGAAAGCCAAGAAATCCCTTGAAAAACACTCATTTTGGCTTAAAAACACCCTTTTTCCATTGAGGCCTTAAGCCCCTTTCGACCTAGCCCTAAGCCCCTTTCCCCGCATATGACCCGTGCCCAGGACCAGGTGCTAAGCCCTATCACGCAATCGCAATCAGAGCTTTCCTTTATTACCTTTTCCTTTGTTATCCCAAAATTTTCCGATGTAATGACATTTGTTCTATCGGCCTCCGCTGCAATATTGGATGTTGATCTTTATAGATCTAACGGCCAGCGCTAAAATCTCACAGCGCCCATCACCCCTTTTCATTACCCCTCCGATAGTGTATGGACCGTTGATCTCTTTCCTAAATCCGAAGGCTAGCGCAAAATCGCATCGCGCTAACCCAGCGTCTCCACTTTTCTTTTTCCCCGATGGCTGACTCCACGATTTAATCCTGGTCGTTGAATCCACAAGAACCAATGGTCGGGATTCGTTCGCACCTTTGTTCACAGAGCCCATCATCGCTCCGTCGATTTAATCTGGACCGTTGAATCCATAAGAACCAACGGCCCAGATTTAATTGAGCTTTGCCCCTGTGCCCTCCATCATTTCCCCTCCGATCAGATCTCCACCATTGATCTCCCCTCTCATCCAGCGGTCCACACTAGATCCCAAAATCAAAACCTCAGAGTTTTGGCCCCTAAGTTTTCTCCGATGTGATTAAATCTCAGCTGTCCATTCCGATAGATCCAATGGCTCTCCTTCTCCCCGCTCATTCACTTGCCCCTTTGCTTCCACTTTCTCCTTTAAATCTTGGCCGTCCATTCTATAGATTTGATGGTCAGTATTGTAACCACCACTGAATCTTCCCACCTTACCGCTCGTACATATTTCCATATCACACACTATCCTGCACCGTCAGATCTCCTCGTCCTACATCCAACGACTGAGGTGCATAAAGCGTGATTTCTGTGTTCGAGTTTTAATGTTCCAAATTTATGCAATGAAAGCAGTTTTGGGAGAAAATGTGTCAGGAAACGAGGTATATCGCATTTGTTTTGGGAAAATTTTCAAACCGCTTTGGAGCTGTGCGAAACCAGCAGTTTCCATCTCAAACCAACAATAGTCCTACTTCAATCCTGACCGTTAATTGCTTTGATCTAAGGGTTCATATCATATCGCATCTTCATCCATATTTCTTCCATCAGACCTTCCAAATACTTGATCAGAAGATCTCTGCCATTGATATCCTCCAGTGATCCAACGGTCCACGTTCAATCTCCCTCCACCCTGCCGGTCCCACCATCAAATGCCCCGATTTCATTCATTTTAGCCTTTCTCTTTTGTAATTCACCCAAACATTAAACTTTCGTGTTTTACACTAAAATTTATTTTCTTCCGCCTAACCTTCTAAAACAACTTTGCCGGTGAATCTCAACCATTGATCGCCATTGTCTAATCTAATCCAACGGTCCGGAACCGTCCTCGCACCAAACTTTCACCAGGCCAGTTTTCTTCCATTCTGCAGCGATTTTCAGCCAATTTTCCATTGCTTCCACCATTTCCATTGCTGCGACACCGTTTCCTCGACCCTCCAAACCTCCACCCCCATTGATTTCTTAACATGTTTATCGTGTTTTTGCAAGGTTACAGGCGGTAAAAATCATTCTCTGTCTAACTATCA
This sequence comes from Pinus albicaulis, assembly GCA_034641835.2. Taxonomy (NCBI): domain Eukaryota; kingdom Viridiplantae; phylum Streptophyta; class Pinopsida; order Pinales; family Pinaceae; genus Pinus; species Pinus albicaulis. The sequence continues at coordinate 654,493,220 of CM076569.1, forward strand.
TAGACAGAGAAAAACATAGCACAGGAAGATATTTTTAGAGCCAGAGATCGTAGAGGAAGGTGCCTGAGAAGGTTTAAATGTGATTTTCAGTAAATATCAAGTTATTAACTCTGTTCCAAACCTTCCAACGCCATTAAAACCTATGTATCCATAGACAAGATAGAAGATAAGCGGTAAAGAGTATCAGTGAAGGATTAAAGAGATTAAAAGCCTGTTATTGAAGATTAATATCATAACCCAGTGTTTCAAGGACAAGGATTCAGATTGAAGACCTTATAAACGATCCAGAAGCCTAATAAGGCCTAAAGCACATGAAACAAGCCATATCAATGTTTTCACATCAGCAGAATGTTCTTTCCCAAGAAAGGACGAGTTGCCATAGTGTTTTTTATTCTCCATCGAGTTCCTGAGAAGATCACCACCCTGATAGAAGTCCTAAGATTGCCAGAGCATTAGTTACAAATTATGGAAGGCCTGAAATTCATTTATCCGCCTTACTTGTCCCAGAGTACAAAATGAGTACAAACAGCCAGAAAGTACTACAGAAACATGCCTCTGGAGTTATTATCAGCCTGTCGAAGACTACTAATTCACCCAAAGAGTATTGAAAGTCAATACGGGATATTAAAACAGAATGGGCCTCAAGCACTCTTCTTCCTTTGTTTTAATATTTCATTTAAATTTCTATCTACCTCTACTACCACACTTTCAGCTATAAGAACTCATGAGAAATATTTGTTGTTGGTTGGTTATCCGTGGATTGTAAGATGTTTCTTTGAGATAGAGTTCTGTGTGTATTAGTTGTAAAATAGGTTGGGAGATGATTTCAGACTGATATCAAGTTGTTGTACAATAATTTATGTGACTGGTGTTGCTCTTTAATATGACAAGCATGTTCATTGGATCCTGATCTAAATCAGTGGTGATGTGTTCTATCTTTGTCAATGTTTTCCCTCTGTTATTCATCATATTTCATTTCTCTGATAATAATCAGTAATCGAGCTTAGGATACATTGCTGCAAAGTACCCTAATGCTTCCTGCTCTTCTATCTTTTATGTTTTTTTCTAATTGTGTGATCTAAGAACAAATTCAAGATAATTTAACCAGTATAGTAGTTGGTTCTCCCTGCTTACTGATGTATAAATTTAGAGTTTGTTTTTCGATTTTCTTGTCTGGTTTAAGCTGAAATAATTGGGATACTGGGAGTTTCAGAGTAGGTTCTATCTCACTGGGGTCCTTTTCCAACAGTTTTTCTTTTCTAAGATCCCTTAAGTTTAATGTCAAAAGCATTGAAAGTTAAAATTCTTTCTCTGATCATAGGCTTCACTTTGTGTCAAATCCTTAATGTTTTCTATTATCTGAAGAGTTAGCCTCATTAGGAGTTTTATCATAGATGGTTAAGGCATGCCCTGTCCCTATATTTTCTTTTAAGTGGTCACCTTGGAAGGCTTCCTTGTCATTCACCTTCATTTCCTATTGTTTCATCCCATACTATCATCTTTAGAGATCCTCTGTTTTAGATGACTAGCCCATTTGAAAGCCTTGGATATTGAATTGCAAGTAAACCCTTTTATGACCCCATTGCCCAATGGACTTTTATTTTCTTTGAATTATCTCCCCATTGCCGAAAATCCTTTTTTTCTCACTTCTTTGTCTTACATTGAACCCTTCTTTCATGTTTCCCAACTAAACAAACAAAACAAAACAAAACAACAACCCTTGTGCCCTATAACTAGCCTATTACCTTAAAATTGAACCTCAAAGATATATATTCCTTTGCCTTTATAGATAAATCCCTCTCTGGATCTAGGAGGGCTAGATCCTGAGATCCCAAAGTGGTTTGATGTTGTCTTATCATTTGGTATTGCCAAATCTGCCAAATCATAGTAACCACAACACCCTCAATCACATCTGGGTGTAGGGTTTTAACCTATTGGTCATCTTCTATGCTGGTATCTACAGGAAATAGTTATATCTCAACACTTATTTAACTGCCCTTCATTTCAAAGGATACCCATTTGCAATATTTCTCGATCTTGTATTGTTAATTCATCTCCTCATTAAAACCCTTCGATGAATCAACATTGTATTTCTTGATTTGTTTGACATGTTGTTTTTTAGTGGCAATTTGGCATATTAGGGTTTAAACAAGCTTGGTGCCCCTTCTTTCCACATTTGGAAAATATGTTTGACAATTGATGTTAGGTATACGAATAATCAAAACCCTTTCAAACAAGAATTTGGGCATCGCATTTATATATTTTATATTTTTTTCATGAGGGTTAAACCACATGGATAAGGGGACTTGGTATATTATTTCATATATAAATATCTCCTCACATAAATTACCAATGTGTTTTGCAATCAAATATTTCCTTACGGTCCCTCCCCTTGGCGCTTAAAGTGGCTTGATTGATGACATTGGGAGTGGTATGCATTTGTTCGATTCTTGGTTCTGACTTGTAGCTCGTGGATTTTGGTCGATAGTTGGATATCGGGCCTTGAGCCCACCATTTTTTTAAATACAGACCGTAAACCTTGAAATGAACCTGAGAGTGAAAAAATTCCTTGAAACCAAACAATTTTTTATTTACTCAAACTTATAACTTATTGCCCAAAGTTCCATACCTTTTTCATTGAAAAAATTGGCACCAACAATTATATCATTACGATGAGCGTTTCCATATTAAAAGGCAACACTAACTGAATTAGAAAAATAGTGTTGTTTTAGGACCCCAGAAGACACTGTCAAACATAGAAGAGTTGATTTTGAAGAAATCTTGCATGTGATGACATATTATTTTTTTCCTAGAGTAATAATAACAATATGAGGTATGGACTCATACACAACATGACACTTCCACAAGGATGGTTGGCCTAATAAAACATCACAAACTTCAAGGGGAGAAACATCACACATCACCTCATCTTTTAAGGGCTTGATGTTGTCTGAAAGGCGACACTTATGGTTGACGTGAAGATCTAGCCCTTGGTGGAGCCACCTGATGATGTATGGTTGTTGATGTGGTGTGGTCAGCATGCCCAACCACTTAATGAAATTTTCTTATATGAGGTTCTTTTGGCTCCCACGGTCGATTATGAATTGTAGCGAAGATCCCTTCACCTACATTTTTGAGTGAAAGAACCACTCCCCCTCATATAGATCTTTAGGATCAATATTCTGGACCTTGATGGTGGAAACAATGGCAGTAGCTTTTACATCAATAATTTTTTCCCCTCATTGATTTATTTCTCAGAATCGCAACATGCATTTGACTTTGAAGCTTTTAGCTCGGCCACTAGTGATTTCTTGGTGTGACACTCATTTGTGTTGTGGGTGGGGCTCACGTGGAACTCACACTACTTTCATATGTCCTTATTTGTATTCTTGGTGTTATTCTTTGCTTGTGGCTTTGATTGGTTGTTCTGGGTCACTCCACCTTGGCTTTGTCCTTTATCCTACCATTTTGAGGTGCCTTTTCCCTGCTTTAGATTCATAGATTCAAAGTATCACTTCTTTTATTTAAACTTGTGTTTGATATTGACTGCATGTAGGTACGTTGTTACAAGAAAGGAGATGTCTAATCCATTTCTTCCTGGATGTATTTTTGCAGACAACCATGGTACTTTAGTACCAAATGTCACTCATAATCCTTGATACCCAACTTCATGTGTAGTGTATGAAAGACATTCATGAACTCGGGAATGTCTTGATCCCTTTCTTGATGTAGTGTGGTCCATTTTCTGTACTTATGGTCATAGAACCCGATAGGGTAATATTTCTCGTTGATGACATATCGCAAAGAATTCCAAGATGGTGCAGCTAAAAATAGTCAGCGTTCCTCCTCATCCCTCTGCTCATAGTAAGTTTCCCACAAGTCCTTGACATGGGGGGTGACTTTGAGGAGTGCAAAAGTAATATGTTCCCTATCAAAAAAATTATCGAAAAAAAGTATCCTTCTGACAGATTTAACTACCTATCTAGAAAATTTGCATCTATCTATCCTTAAAATATAGGAATGGAAAATTTAAATTATACATTAAAGGAGGCGATTCATCTGAAGTGATTGTTGGCTGAATATGCTTCACCCGCTGATACATGCCAAAGGATCTGGGAAAAATTATCCATCATCTTGTTCCTTTATTTCTCCCTCATCTTTATTTTCTTCCACCATGGGAGTTCGTCGGGGTCGGTGGGGCCAATATTGCAAGGGTTCAACTAGTTTAAGTTCCCACTCCTTATACCTCGACCTCATTGGGGACATGCACATAAAAATAGAGAAAGAGAAGACCACTCTGATACCACTAATTCATATTTATGAAGGAATGAAATACATAGATATTGTGGAACATAACTTCAATTAATAGAGAGTAACTATTGAAAACTATTTACATGCAGAAAGGAAACAAACTAGCTTGGGCGATGGTATCTCATTTTTAAGAAAATTTGTGATGCCTACATGCCTTCTAAACTATGTTATAATGAGGCTCAAAGGCCTTTTTATCATGAAGAATCATTGATAAATCCTAAACATCCAAAATCCTAACCCTAGGAGATGAAGTGCCAAAAGGCATGGCCCCCGATAGGATTAGTTGGAACATCAACTTATTTGGGTCATAACTTTGACATATGATCTCTGTTTGGCGCACAGAATATCCTGTTAGAAAGGTATATCCAAGTATTAAAAACTTTTGAATGCAAACATTAGTAGACTCAAATTTTCATGTTTCCCCAAAAAAACGTTATTTAAGGCCTCAAAACAACTTTGGAAATTCAGGACCCAAAAAACTATCGAAATAGGAAACTAATTTGAAATTAGGAAATTGAAAGTAAAAAATGTTGGGGGTCCAAGTAGAATATACATATGGACACCAATATCCACTTGGATCATGATCCCTCCTGATTTGAAATATGAAGAAGGCCCAGATCAGGACCCTTCAAAGAAAACTTCTATAGTGGACAAGTTTTCTCCAAAGGTTCCTCTTGCATTGAATGATGAAGAAGTTGGTAAGGTGGCCAATAATAATCCCTCCTTTTCTTCCCCTTCCTATTCAAGTGTGCTTAAAAATCAATGCTCTTCCCCTCTGATAACAGGAAGTGGGAAATAACATAGCGTTCCGCTGCCATCATTTCTATCAAACAGGATGTCTTCAAAACTCTTGTGCCATGTTCCTCGCCCAAAAGAAAAGAGGCACTTTCAAACCGAAAGATAAAAGCTGGAAACCATTTGATCTCCCTCCCATGGATGACATTGAGTCCTCCACCTTAGATGAAGAAGAAATCGAACCAGAATACGATGCTGCAACTCAACAGCAATCACATTCCTCGTCGAACCCTGATAGGCCCCCAGCCTCCTCGAATCTCCAGAAACATACGCATGAGTCCACCTCCTCCGAATTGGATAGATATTCTCTTCCTTTGATCAACAACAATCTTCAAGTGGTTTGCGGTTGGGTTAAAGTCACAAAAATAAAGGAAAGAAAAGTCATATTGTGGACTCTACCCATTCTGGGTAGAGCCATATGTCTGTATGTCTCACTTAGCTCTTCATGTTCTTCTTATGCATCTCTTGACAGCACCACGAAATCGTGGGGGACCGTTCATTTCTTCGTGCTCCCCTGGTTTCCTTCTTCTCTTGATTATAACTCCTTTTGTACTATTAGTTTTTAATAGAAGTAGTCCTTCCTAATTTACAAAAAAAAAACAAGAAGTGGGAAATATCATAGAAGAAATAATTATGGTCCTGAGCCCTATCTTACACCCCTTGGGTTTAGCGGTGGGTTTCCTTTTAGCAATATATAGAAATGTTTTGTTTCTGAATTTTCTTGTGCAAGCAATTTGTTAGAATTTACTCATGCTCCCATGAAATGGTAGGAATAAAAATTCAAATATTTAATTTTGTACCTTTACCCCCTGCTCTCACTAGGAGGAGGCTAGTTTTTAGTCTTTTTAGATATATGTGAGTAAAAAGCAATGTAACTCCTAATTTAATTGACGTAGCCAGGGGAAAATTTTCAATATAATATATATAATTTTTGTTTTAAAAAAATAATAATAATGAGAAGAATATATTATAATTAATGCGATAAAATCATGTCCCAAGAAGAGAACAAGGGAAGTTACTTGAATTAAGAAGGGAATTCCTTTAAGTTACTTGATATATTTTGAATTGCATGTGAGTTTAAAGGATGTGCAATGGTTAATGTGTATCATACAAAGCAAAAAATTCTTAAAATGCAATGGTTAATGTGTACTTGTAGAGCCTCACGGAGAAAAAATAAGTCAGAAAGTAGGATTTTTTGGGCCTGATACACTATTTTTATAAGTGTATATCCTCCAAAATATTCTTAACAAAAATTAAAATTTATAATGCATAAGTAATCAGTATATTTTTTGGCCTTTGTTGCATTGAATTCCTAGTTCTTCTCTAGACTATTATGCTCTTATATTAGCTTGTTGCGGTCTAGGAACTCCTAGTTCTCCTTATTGAATGAGTTAGCTAACAAAGGGGAGTTCATATATTTTCTGGATAGTTTCTAGGATATTTCTTCCATTTTATCTCTTAAGTATCCAAGTTCATCCTTAATTATACACATCTAAGCTTTTTTGGCAATGAGTTGTTCCATGGAAATTGTAAGTGAAGAGGAAAGTTAATTATGACAATTTTGCAAAGTGAGAAATGATGTATTTATATCTTCCTCCCCCCTACATATTTACATTTGAATTTACCAGTAAACCCTAAAATTTCATAAAATTATCCCTACCATCATGCTTATAATCATTATCAATTTCTTTGTTTGGATGCTAAGTTTAACACAAGGAGTCAAAATATACCTGAAGAGAAGGAAAAGTATATGAACTGAAGGGGGTCATCATTTATATTTATCTGAATTCTTACCATCACTGACGACCAAATAACTTGATGTGGTTATTGTGATTAAAATGGGAAATCACATTCATGAGAAATGTTTTGGAATGAGACTTCCAATGTTGTTACCAAATCTATACATCATCATACAACATGTCTTCATCCTCAACTTATGTGGGAACGTACAAATATTGATCTTTAAAATTAATACTTTAATCTTCCTCATTTCATTTCGCTTCACCCTTGTAACCACACCCCTTCTCATGCCTTAACTCAATCATTTGATTTGCCTTCATTATATGCCTACAATCCAACCATGGGGTTCATGGGGACTTGACATAATGTATGGTGTGTGCTTCCATGTTTCCAATGCAGGAATTTAGCCATGTGCCCCCCAAATTCCTTTCTATTTGTGCCTTCTCCCATTTGATGGCACATTCCCTTTAATTTGTTATGACTTTGAGTGGGGCCATTATTTTTCTCTTTTAAGGAATCGCACATTTTTGTGTAGTATTGTTTATCAATATTTTTCCTTTACTCTATTTGGTTCCATGGTTTACTAGTTGATTCGCCTCTCCATTGTTTTTCCTTAGGATATGGAAGGATTCATATTCCACAAACTTATGGAGCAATCATATTATTCTTTGCATTGGATCCTTTAGTTTCAAGTTATCAAGGGAAGTGTCTTTTTATAAATAGAAATGAGAAGGGAGGAGTCGTCTACCACAATTTGCTAAGAAACTTTTTGAGATGAAACTTGGAAAATACCTTGGAATAGACTGTAAAATTATACATAGTTATTTGAATCTATTTCTAGACACCAGGAATACATTATTTATCTTTTTTCACAAGGGTAATAGGTTACACCCCTACCCCTGGCTCCTGCCACCCATAGATTATGTTTAAACTACAAAAAAAATATGTTAAAGCAATTGGGAATGGAAATAGTGAGACTAATAGCAAAACTATGCATTAATAAAAACAATAATAATAACTAGGAAGTATCATTGCTAAACATGTCATAATGGGTATATACCGAACCAAAAAATAATAAATTGATTCCTTACTTTTCACCATCCACACACACACACATATATGAATATTAAAAAACTAAAGAGATCAAACGCGATGATATCTAAAACATTATAGTAGGGAAAGTGAAGAAAGGTGAAGAAGGAGATGGTTAAAGAGATCATAATAATTGAATATTGGTAAGAAAAATTGAATTATTGATTATTCTGATAACAATAATCATCAAACATTTTCACTCCTTAATTATTTTCCAAATATAATCAATGATTTTTATCACACCAAATATTCAATTTTAATTGTTTTATTGGTATATAAAAGAAAATAAAATGGAACCCATTCTTCACATAAGATGAGACAACAATGTTAAAAAAGGTTTATCACAATGAATACATAGGTATTCGTTGACTAACATTTCATATTTGTTTTGATTTTTATATTTTAATTAGTATATAATCATCTTTGGATGTTTTCTACAAGGTTCCTACCTATACAGAAGAGACATTCAAACCTTTTTCAAACAATGTGTAAGTAGATATGTTACTTTATATTTCCTATGTTATAAATATTGGAACAACAAAAAATGTTTCCTTATAATTAAATGTTGCCATGGCACATAAAACTCACAGGAAACAAAGTATGTAATGGACCCAACAAAAGATGTGTTGCAAGATAGCATGGTGCATGATTTCAAAAATATCTGTATTTTTCATAAATCAATCACTACTATTTTAAGTTTATTGATTCCTTGAATCACATATATTATACTATAAATGTAGATAACTTATTACATTTTATTCCTTTGTCTTTATATGGAAGATGTAAAAATCAAACAAATCAAGTAGTTCTACAACAAAATATTACAATAACCCAAGTACAATATACCCTACAAGTCATGAAGAAATGAGGAATGGAAGCATCTTAAGCATTGACAAAAACTAGAGTTGGAATGATGGTGATAAATACATTAAATGTTACACGTTTTATATTTTGGAATGTTTATGTGTATAAATCAAAATTTATTTTTAATATAGACCATCGTATTGTCCCATTTTCTATGACAATGGATTACCAATAATTGTAACAATTACTTTTTGCATACTATTTATCTCGAGCGTTTGCATTGTGTCATTTTGTATGATGAAGGGTTAATTATTCTTATTAAAAAAAAAATGGGTTCCTAATTTTATTGTAATGCACATTGTTGTAAAATGTTGTGTCGATTGGGTCTATCTTGGGTAATTGTGAGAAGGAGCATTACCCTCCTCCACCCAATTTCAATTCCCATAAGTAACATGTTCAAATCTTAAAGAGCATATTTTTGTAATTTCCTTGAGCTCTATACTGACAAAGCCTCAAGCATATGTCAAATCTAGTTTACCTTGGGTACCATCCTTCAAGTGAGAGATAATGTCTAGTGGGTTTCCTAGAAATGTGCATTTCAAGGAAAAAAATTGTTACTTTGTGGATTAAATATATGGATGATTTACATTATTACAATGAACACGTGTAATCTCTCTATATATATAGTCATATAACTTCTCGTCTCACTTTCCAACCCACAAGTGAAAGTAAAGTATTTATCATGGCTCAAAAGGAGCCCCAATCAATAATTAAATTATAGAGAGAATAACATTTTCTTCTCTTAACAACTTGAGCTAAATCTAATTAGTAATGTGATCAACTAATATATATTTTTTAATGATATATTACATTAATATAATTATTATATCTTAACCTATTAATTTAAATGATAAAATTAAAATGATTATAAAATTTGTTTTATTTGTATATTGAAATATAATAAAACATAAAAATGCATTTTCATTCCTGCAGAAATATTAAATAAGATGTAACTATTTTGGCATTAAAACATATTAGTGCATTTTTTTCATTTATATGCACTTGTACATTACTAACATTTATATGCATAAATGTTTTATTAAGTACAAGATTGTATCATCGATAGGTTATTCTTAACATATGTGTGCACCAATGATTTTTGTAGGCATTGAGGCATTAGTGATAATTATAAAATAAAAATATCAATGTGTGAATTTCTATTAAAAAATGATGAAGCATTGTTACTTATAACTACACTAAATACCCAAATGTTCATTATTATAGTTAAAGGCATTGTCATATTCACTCAAATCATTTATGTGATCATTATCATTACCTTACCAAACTTCCCAATGTAAAAAGAAATATATTCTATAACAATATATAAAATCTGCGCGCGCGAACTGCTCTCCTCTGCAGGCGCCGATTAGGTCAGTGGTCGAAGTGAGGTCTGTGCCGCCGCCATGGGTGCGCCAGGGGGTGGGGAGCCCCCTCCCATCCCTCCAACTTCTTCTGCAGTTGCCTTTCGTAATCTTCTTTCGCAGAAGGGGAAAAAACGTCCAAATCCTGACGTCCCGAAGTTCATCAAAAAACTTGAAGAAATCCCAGAGATTGATCTGCCTGAAGAACAACTGATCAAAATCGCTCTCACCATGGCTGATAGAGGTTTGGTCGGGAAATTTATGGGTCGTTGGCCATCAACAAAATTGACTGATGACTGGGTTCAACGAAACTGGAGGCCTCTGCTGACTAACAACGTGATCTGTTATGTGTTCGGTAGAGGATATTTCATTTTCGAATTCACTACAAAGGAAGACCGTGACCTGGTGTTCAGAAATGGGCCGTATTTCATGGGAAATCAAGGCCTTTACCTGAATAAATGGACCCCTGACTTCGATCCTTCAGTCGATGTCCCAAAGGAGGTTCCTGTTTGGGTCCGGCTCCCCAACCTGCCGATCCACTGCTAGAGCTTCCACTCGCTGCAAAAGATTGGAAACGGGCTGGGCCGATTCATTGACAAATCTGATAACAGGGGCCAATACACCTACACAAGAATCTGCGTGGAAGTCGACTTGGAAGCTGGTCTGTCGGAAGTCGTTAAACTTACAGTTGGAGATTGGCATCACTTCTTGAAACTGGACTACGAGAAATTGCCTTTTTAGTGCAGAATCTGTCATGAACATGGTCACTTCCAAAGAAACTGCCCTAAAGCCCATTAGGGGACAAGGTGGAAGAAGAAGGATGGAAAGAGATAAAAAAAGGCAAGGTAGTCTCAAATCCCACTGAGCAGAAAAAATCTAGAACAATGGGGAAACCCCAGTCCAATTCACAGACCAAACCAAGCTCAAAAGAAGGCCCCTCCTCAGGTGAAAAGGTGGATGCCACAGAGAACCACGAAGAAATTGAAGATCAGTCGAAGAAAGTGAAAGAAACTGAAGAAGAAACAACTGTCCCTCTAGCAGATGCTGATCATGGGGGAAACGAAAGCAATGAGGAGCACATCAGCCTAGCCTCTGACTCTGGGGGTGAATCAGAAGAGAGAGACTCCAAATCAGACAGCTCGCAAATCACTCCTATCAAGTCAGCCAGGGGTCAGAAATCCAAGAAGAAACAGAGAGAGGAGAAAACATATCTGGATGTACTCCAAGGCTCCCAGAAAACTCTCAAAGGAATGATGAACACCAGATCCGGACGCAAGCACAGCAGGGCTCCAAAAGGAGCCACAACCCCCCAAGCCAGTGAATAATGAAGTACGTCTCCTGGAATTGCAAAGGGTTAGGCAACAAGCTGAAAGAAGAAGCCCTGAAAGACATTGTGAGGATGCACTCGCCTGAAATCCTTCTCATCCAGGAGACTAAGCTAGAGGATATTCTTCTCCTCCAAACTAGCAAGACATTCTGGCGCAAAGGTCCCGGAAGAGCTGTCAGTGCTAGAGGCGCCTCTATCGGGATTTCCTCCTTCTGGGATAGCTCCAAATATGACTTGATTCACGAAGAAAGTTTCCCTCACTGGATTTTCACTCAGCTCCTCCACAAAGATTCTGGACAACAAGTAAGTATGTTCAATCTTTATGCTCCGGTCTTACCAGCAGAGAAAAAAATTTGCTGGGACTCGCTCCAGTCCTTTCTTTTATTGCACAATCCAGAAAACATCATTATTCCAGGTGATCTGAATGTTACTCTTGCCATTGAAGAGAAAAAGGGGGGCTCCCCAGTTAGGGACCCAGCTAGATAATGGGTTGAAGACATAATGCTTGGCTGGGATCTGGAGGATATCAAGCCTTCTGCTGGGAAATATACTTGGTCAAACAAAATATTAGGGCCCAACCACATAGCTGCTCGTCTGGACAGATTCCTCGTCCAAACCTCTTTCCTTACATGTGGTCTATTGGCCTCTTCTAAAATCCTTCCAAACTGAACTTCTGATCATAAACCCATTAGCCTCGAGCTCTCCCTGGATGGAAACCTAGGTCCCATTCCTTTTAGATTCAGTCCTCTGTGGATTCAGCAAGATGGTTTCCATGAGGTGGTTTCTGAAACCTGGAATCGGCATGTCCTAGGATCCCCTTTCTATGTGTGGGAAGAAAAATTGAGGGGTCTTAAAAGAAGGCTCAAGGAGTGGGCTAAAACTCTGAAAACACCCACTTCCAAGAGAAAAGAGTCCTTAGAAAACCTTGTTTTCCATCAATCAGCAATAGAGAACTCTGTTGTTACCCAAAGTCTGCTTCAAAAAGAAGTTGAGTTGCAAAAAGCCCTCCATAGAGCTAGTAGGGAAGAAGAGGAGTACTGGAGACAAAAATCCAGAAACTTATGGTTACAGGCCGGCGACAAAAATACCAGATTTTTCCATAAGCAAGCCGAAGCCCGCAAGCAATTCAAAACTGTTTCAGAAATTCGCTCCCAAGATGTTGTGGTTAAAGATTCTGAAGGCATCAAGAGAGCTGCATTCACTTTTTTCAAAGAGCTCTATACGGCGCCTGAAGACCCTCCTATAGATTCTCAAGCCTACCCATTTGATCTAATTCCTCATTGTGTTCATGATTCTGTTAATACTATGCTGACTACTCTGATCAGCATGGATGAGCTCAAGAAGGCTTTGGATTGCATGGAGCCGGATAAAGCTCCTGGGCCTGATGGGTTCACTGCTAGGTTTTTTCAGACTTGCTGGTCAACAATCAATAAAGACCTTCTGAGAATGGTCAGGAAGTCTCAATCATGTTCCAAGATAGGAGGCAGCATCAACTCGGCCTTCCTAGCCCTGATTCCGAAAGAGAAAGGTGCTTCCGATTTTAGTAGATTCCGTCCCATTTCTCTATGTAATACAAGTTATAAATTGATCACCAAAACAATAGCCAACCGTCTCAAGAATATTTTGTCGGACATATTCCGGAAAACCAAGGAGGTTTCATCAAAGGGAGAAAGATTCTGGACAATATTGTGCTGGTGCAAGAGGCAGTTCATTCAAGTTGTCACCGAAAAGAGAAAGGAATGGTGATAAAGCTCGATTTGGAAAATGCCTTTGACAGGGTGAGACATGATTTCCTGTTTGTTGTTATGCAGAAATTGGGCTTCTCAATAATCTTCATAAATTGGGTGAAAAGCCTGCATTGCCTCCCCTTGGATTGCACCGCTGGTGAATGGCCGATCAACTGATTTTTTCAATGCCTCAAGGGGTTTAAGACAAGGTTGTCCGCTATCCCCACTCCTCTATGCTATTCAAGCCTCTATGCTTAGCTTCCAACTTGACTACTGTCAACAAATCCAAACTCTGCCAGGCCTCAGAATGGTTCCCAATGTTAAAGACATAAATCACGCCCAATTTTCCAATGATACTCTGCTGCTTGGAGGAGCGAGCATAAACTCTGCAAGATCCTTTAAGAAGGAGTTGGACATTTATAAGGAGGTCTCGGGCAGCAAAATAAACTATTTAAAAAGCACTATCTTCGGCTGGAACTGCTCGTTCAAGGATCTGACTGACATTGCAAGGCTCTTAGAGATTAAAGGAATTCAGACTTGGGAGTCTTTTAAATATCTTGGGATTCCAATCTTCAAATCCATTCCTAAAGTTGCCCACTGGATGCCCCTGCTTGACAAGCTAAAGATCAGAATTCAAGCTTGGGGAGCCTCTTGGCTGAACAACGCTGGGAAGGTTATCCTTATGAAATCTGTCCTCATAAGTATGCCTCTTTATCAACACTTCATTCTGCTTGCTCCCAAAACCTTCCTCAGTAAAATGGATAGTCTACTGAGAAGATTCCTGTGGGAAGGGGGGGAAAATAATGAAAGAAGACTTCATTTAGTTAAATGGGACACTATTAAGAGACCAAACTTGGAAGGAGGTCTTCAAATGAGAGATTTGGCTGCCCAAAATCTCGCCCTAGGCTCCAAAATTATGTGGAACATTGTCGCTGGAAATTCTAGCTGGAGTAAGAGAGTCCTGTGGAAGAAATATTTCCATGGACAACGTTTGAGGTGTTTGGATCAGCCCCCAAAAGCCACCAAAGGTTCTCCGGTTTTCAAACTTTGTCTTTCTGCTATGGAGCATTTCAGTCACAATCTTTACTGGATCCCAGGTAATGGGAAAAAAATCAGAATATGGGAAGATCCAATCCTAGGTGACCAGCCTTTGAACCATGTTGAAGGTCTGGCAAATATTAAAATTTGGCTACAGTCCAACAATCTGAAAACCCTGTGGGACATTTCCACCTGGACAGATGACTCTGGAAGACGGTGGGACAGTTGGTACCTAGGAGAGGTCCCCCATCGGCTGTAGGCTGAAGCCTCGTTACTTTTAGATAAGCTTCAAGGAAAATCTCCAACTAAGGCAACAGCTAAGGACAAAAGAGGGTGGGGCTCCCCCTCTGGATCTTTCTTAGTTTCTGAAGGTTACAAAAGTATGACAGTTGTTCCAAATGTCCCTCCTGATCCAACTCAATGGAAATTTATTTGGGCCTTCCCTTCGCTCCCCAAAGTTGACTTCTTCTGTTGGACGTTAGCTCATAACAGCATTCTCACTAGAGATAATCTGAGAAAATGTGGTATGGAAGGGTCCTCCAGATGCCCTTTGTGTGTGTCGGAGGAAGAATCAGCTACTCATCTGTTGTTACTGTGCCCCTTTTCCCAAGATGTATGGAGGGGGGTCCTGATGTTAGGGGCTGACAAAGTTGAGCTTCCAGGTAATATTCCAAACCTGCTTCACAACTAGGCCAATTTATCTCCGTTCTGTCTCACTAAAAAAAGCCTTCTCAAGACAGCCTGGATGTGGATCCCTAAATTCACCTGCTAGAAGCTGTGGTTGGACAGGAACAATAGACTGTTCAGGGATGGAAAATGTACACGTGCCAAAGTTATCACTAAAATCCAAGCTCTATTGGGTGAGACTTTGGATGCTAAACCTGCAATAAGGAATGAAGCGGCTTTGGACAGTGAGGAGGAGCTTTGGCTCAAAGATCTTGCACCAAATTAGAAAAACAATCCAATTCCCCCTGCAATTTCCCATGCTAATTGGGAAATTCGCCTGGATGAACAGGAGTTTATTAAGTGGCGGCCAGCATTAGATTATCATTGTCTCTTCTTCGACGGGGCCTCTAAAGGTAACCCTGGGGCTGCGGGCGGGGGTGGGGTTCTACTGAATCCGGGGGGATCAACCGAGTTTTGGTTTCAATGGGAGCTGGGCATCGAATCAAATAACAGAGCTGAGGCTCTGGCTCTGTGGCAGGGGCTAAATCTGGCTATCAACAGGAACTTTCTCTCTCTGTCGGTATTTGGAGACTCCAGGATTATCATCCAAGCGTTGAATTCCAATTCGAACCCTTCGCAGATTCATTTAGTCCCCATTCTCAAGAAAATCAGGGCTACTCTGGCCCAGTTCCGAAAATTTTCCTTTTTCCATATATTGAGGCATATGAATTCTCAAGCTGACCTGGAAGCCAATCTTGGCTCTGCCCATAGCCGAAGATCCCTGTTAGTCAACTCTGTCGAGTCTAATTGCAGCATCCCTTAATCTCCTGATGATCGACCTGTATAACAATAATTTTCAAACTCCTGTCCTGTTAGATCGCTCCAGCCCTTGCATTCAACGACTTTTGATCCCGGTCTCTCTCTGGCTAGCCTCCTCATTGCCATTTCTGTCTTTCTTTGCCCTCTGCTGTCTCAGAAGCCGGGCAAGAAATGGGCGGGCTATATCGACTGATACTAAGGGTGATGTTAATTTGCATTGGACGCCCGTCAAAGTAAAAGCGCAGTATTATGGCTCTGGGCTGGGCCTCGCTCGTTTTCCCGGATGGCTCAATGATCATGTTAAGGGCCTTCAATGCCGACTTAACATCCCAGCGCAAAGCTCTCACGGAAGGCTCAAATAATCCTTCATCAGAACCTATTTTTGCAATCCGGAAGAATCACAGGCTATAATGGACTTTCAAGACTACCTCTGCACTCTTTAAGTATTTCCAGTTAAGGTATTAAACATCTTGAGGCTCGATCTCCACGGCGACCTCCCTAGCTGCATCAAAGGCCGCGATCCTTCTCTGTGTAACAGGAATTTCAATTTCAGACAGTGCTGTAATGCTCCAGTCCGCGGCAGCTGGTTTGCCGCTCTTTAATACAATTAACCGTTATCGTCTTTAAAAAAAAAAAACAATATATAAAACATAATTATTCTCTTAATGTATAACAAAATATATATATATATATATATATATATATATATATATATATTTCATAATATGGATTGATGCATTGTATGCCATGTTGTAAGAACCACACCATTAAAAAGAAACTCTACTAAAACCTATTTTAAGCTATAATCAATCTCCACTTACTTTAATAAAAAAAGTTTATCATTCTATTTAATAATTTAATAATAAAAAGTTATATGATTTTTATTATTATTTTGATTAACTATATATGGTTAAATTAAAAATTAGTAAATAAAATATCAAACTCTCTAGTTGAATTAAAAATATAAAATACAAATTAGAAATTAATATTGTGAAAGACAAACAACACAAATCGGATATTTTTTCTCTGTAGCAACTTATTCCATGATAAACATCACATTGGTTGTAACACAATTCAATTCATTGAGTATCATGATTTGGCTTTTGATAAATGAGACACCTTATCATAGAGATAATGGCAAAGGTTGATTTCATATTGCGTTGTATTTGGCCCCTAATGCACAAGATTCCCCACTTCAATCATGGCTGACTTACTTTTTATGACTGACTTTTCCTTAGAATTTTCTATTAGGTGGGGTTTCTTATTATGATGTCCTTTCCACTAAGGATGGAAAAATTCGAAAACACATTGAAATGTGTTATGCATGTGATGTGATTGGAACCATAAAGAGCAAAAGTAATGATATACCATTAAGAAAGATGATAACCACTCCGCTTTTTGGAAAAGATAATTGTTGTCAACTTAGATGTGATGGCCTTTACTTTTAAGGTAGCCATAGTTACATGAACTTTTAAGGTGATAGAGATATTGTACTAAAGATTGTGTATGATAACTTCATTTGTAACAAGGGTGTTGATTAAGCAAATATAATTGTTTTGTGTCTTTTGAGAGTGTTTTGTGCTCTATATTGTCAAAGTTTTATAATTTTATGAAATTCGAACATGGGTTATAAATTTGAGTTAATCCCTGTTCACATGTTCACATAAGAATATGAATTGAATTACTTGAAAACTTTTATGATTAAGATTTTTATAATAAGATGAATCAAGTTTTTTATAAAATTGTTTTTAATTATCATAGTAATAATAGATATATAAGTAAATGAAAAGAAAAATTAATAAATATGTGAGTGTTTTTTTTTAATATAATATATATATATATATATATATATATATATATATATATATATATATATATATATATATATATATTCAAGATTTCATATTTCATAAATTTATTCTTACCTATAAAAATGATATTTTAAGATTTCATATTTCATAAATTTATTTCTACTTAAAAAAATGATATTTCATAAGTTTACTTTTACATATAAAAATAATACAAATGCAAAGTATAAATTCTTGTCATTCAATTTTTATTTTTTTTAATTTATAATAAAGTAATTATGACTATGTTACAATTCTATAAAATCATTATCTAAAAATTATAAACAAATAAATCATAATTATATATATATATATATATATATATATATATATATATATATATATATATATATATATATATTCTTTTTTTAAGTTAGAGAGTTTGTATTAGAATTACATAAATCAAAAATTTTATGATATTGGTTTGCTTAAAGCAAAACCATACTAGTAACATAAGTTCTGAGCCTTGAGGTTGTTAATGCCTTGTCTAACTAGAGCATTTTGTAAATAGAAACTTAGAAAAACTATCTCGTTGTACTAGACCTTGAAATACATGAACATGAGAAGACAAAAAGGACTACTAGTGTTGCAAGAAAAAAATTGGTGAGTCATAACAACTATTGGAAAAAATCTCTAGACATTTGCGCCAGCTAGTCACTACCATCATCCAAGGAGAAGGAAATGTTGGTTGATCTCCTAGCAAGAATGGTCAGCTTGCAGTTTATACTATCATTTTTTTTCCTCCAACTCTGCCAATATGGTAGAATTCTCTTATTGAGTCATCTTGTACCTTCCTATGTCACCTGCAATATTTAAATGACGTTTAACATTGTGCTAACTTTGTGTCATGATCAATGAAGTGACAAGAGCATATGCAATGGACCAAGTAATGAGAGCCACAACCCCTTTTCGTGTGATTTGGCATTATATCAAGGTGGGGGGAGACACCCATTCCTAAAAACTCTCTTTGGGGAAATATAAAATTTTGTTTAAATTACAAATTTCATTAAATCAAAATTATAATAATTTTATGTATTTATATAAAGTATTGATTGAGATTATTTCTAATGATTGGTGAAATAGTTGTTATCTTCCCTATTTAAGTTCAAATCTTCACTAGTAACATAATAATCTATAATACTTTAATGAATATTATTATATTGACTTTAAATATTATAAATTCTTAAATAAATATACAATGCAATAACCTCACTCCTTTCTTTTGATAAAAACATTTAATTAAACAAATAAAATTATTTTATTTAATATATCATCAAAATTTTATAATTATAAAAATATCAATAAATGAATATTAATTTTTGTTTACATAATATAAATGAATGGATATTACATTCATTGTAATATTTTAATTTTTAAATGATCGTCATAACTAGATTGTTTTTAATTTTGATGTTATATTATATAAATAACTAAACCCAAAATAACTTCATATTTGTTGTATGAAGTTTTTAAAATGTATAAATATATTTTATTGTTGAACTGTACTAATATTTTTATATTTTAATAAAAATTTATATTCAATATTTTGAAAACTTATATATATACAAAGGATCATACAATTATTTATTACAATTGTTTTAAAATTTGATGTTTATTTTGGGTATGTAAAAGCCATATAGATGTAGATTATTAAATTTTTATTGGTTTTTTTTTGTTTTAAAAGTGGGTTTATTTTTTTAATATTATAAAAGTACTTTTATTTTGTTTTTAAAGATGATGAAGTTGATAGGTGTGTTTATTTTGAAATAAAGTTTTAATTTTATTATCAATAATTATTAGGTAAACTGTAAAGATTTAGTCTCCATGGAATATTTTCAAATATTCATAGTAGTTACACAAATCAAATGTTGAGATTTATCTCTAAAGTAGTTATGCCCACTTTTTCCTTTTATTAAAAAAAATGTCATATGAAAAAGTGTCGTGAGTCATGGTTTTTTGAGAATGTGATATTGATAAGTCATGGTGTTGGCCTATGATATTGTTATAAAGTCTATTTACAAATTAATAATATTAATTGTAAAGTAGGAGTAAATCTCCATGGTTAAGAATATTGTTCCATATTTTTTAAATGTATATATATTTAACTTATTTATTTTTATTTTTATTATTTATGATTAATTAATAATAATAACTTAAAATTAAATTATAATTTTTTTATTATTATTAACAACATTAAATGTATCCTGTGATAAGCATTTTTATGCTTATTATGAATTGATGTCTATGGATATTTACAAACCATTTAATTTATATGGCTATGCTAGTTTATTTTTTAATAGAAAATGATTGTAAAATATTTCTTTTAACGTAAATAAAAGTATATTCATTGAATTATGCCAAAGTATGTAGGGTATTACATTGGGGTGATTTTAGAGCTTTCAAAAAATAAAACAAAGTTCTAAAAACACATCGAAAAGTCTAAAAGTTACTATTAAACAAAGATTATAAGTCAACTTACATGTGACATATTTAATATATTTTCCAAAACACATACTACCTAAAAATACATATTACTATCAACATAAATGAACATTCGTTTTCATCTTGCCCCTTTTCAGATTGGGGTAACTTGGCCTTTCAATTTCTATTGGATGAAGCAATTGATGAATTATTTCATCTTCCTCGTTGTAGTTTCAAGTGAATTTTGTATTCCTTGATTATTAGAAGCCATGGAGAAAGATTCCAATTTTTGGGTGGTTATTAAGCTTCTAAGCTATTGCACTATGTTTCCTTTCAATCCATTCTTTGTTTATATAGTAGCAAAATGTTTATCGCATTTTCATTTTGAGTGGTGCATGCACATTCCAATTGAGAAAAAAAATGAAACACTACCATCAAAGCATTGTAATTAGTTTGACTAACCTCCTTGTGAGCTCTTAAAACCTAGCAAAATTATCTAGCACCAACGTTGTCCATAATTGCTCTAATTATATGTTATTTTATGGTAAAGTTCTAAAGGACTAACTAGGGATCTATAATAAGCAAGAAGATTCCAATGTTTGCAAACAACAAGGCAAAGTTGGCCTTGAAGCCTTATACCAACCAATTAAGCCCAACTAAAGGGTAAACTAAAAACTCTACATAAGGATATGGATACACAAACTTGGTCCCTCCTAAAAATCACAAACATCACAAACCACAAACATAATTTCCAAAGACAAAAAAGTTAGATTTTCAAGAGGATTGCCTTAGTTTTGGAATTGGAGAGAGAGGGAAAAAATTACCAACAACTGAGAAGGGAAGATTCCTTGTAACATAGAGAGTTCATGCTAAAATTCTTTCAAGACATTTAGCTTTGAGGCTAGCCTGAACCACCACCAACCAATCTCAAATATGTTTGATGCAAGCACACCAAAGGATGTAAAATTCAAGGGGAAAGCAAGATATCCTTTCAAAGGCGCATGAAAAAGCAAAGAAGACACATTAGAGAACACTAAAACACCCACATAGACTATACCCCATGTCAAACCAGGAGGTAACTCCTCAAAACTGGAATTGTCTATTAGCTGAAGAATGTACATGCTTATATAGATGGGAGGTGAGGCTATTGGGATTCAGCTCCCAATGACTCTTGGCCTTCCTTATTTCCTAATAATAAATAATATACAAAAATACATATGCACACCCATCCACAGGATTAGGTGTCAACATTCCCCCCTTTA
The DNA here is from genome assembly GCA_034641835.2 of Pinus albicaulis. NCBI lineage: Eukaryota > Viridiplantae > Streptophyta > Pinopsida > Pinales > Pinaceae > Pinus > Pinus albicaulis. The sequence continues at coordinate 654,514,490 of CM076569.1, forward strand.
ATCCGAAGGGATGTTGGTGAGTCCAAGCATCGATCTGAACTTTTCAAACTTTTCTCTTCCAAGTGCTTTGGTGAAGATATCAGCAATTTGCTCATTTGTGGAACAATGATGTAGATGGATGGTTTTGGCCTGAACATGATGTCGAATTAGATGGTACTTTGTATTGATGTGCTTTGTTCGATCATGGAACTTTGGGTTCTTGGCCAACTTTACTGCAGAAGTGTTGTCGATCATGAGTGGAGTGGAATACATTTGTTTCATCTGCAAATCTTCCAGGATTTTCCGGAGCCACACAATTTCCTTTGTTGCTTCAGCTGCTGCCACATATTCTGCCTCGGTCGTGGAATCTGCTGGAACTGACTGTTTGCGTGATCTCCATGAGACAGCTCCTGATCCAAGACTCATGGTGTAAGTTGTAGTAGACACCCCTGTTTCTTTGTCGCCATCAAAGTCCGAATCAGAGTTTTTGATCAAGCTGAAGTCGCCTACCTCTGTGTATTTGAGTCCAAAGTCTTGAGTCCCCTTCAAGTACCTTAACACTATTTTTGCAGCAGACCAATGTCCTTCACAAGGTTTTTGCATGAACCTTGAGAGGATTCCAACAGCAAATGAAATGTCAGGTCTGGTGGTGGTCAGGTAGATAAGACTTCCTACAAGCTGTCTATACTTAGTTGCATCCTCAAATTCCTTCCCTTCAACAGATGTGAGCTTCAAGTTTTGTTCCATTGGAGTGCCTAAGGGTTTACAATCATCCATGCCAAATTTTTTCAAGAGATCTCCAATGTACTTCTTCTGAGAAAGAAAGATGAATTTAGGATGTTGAATTACTTCAATACCCAAATAGTAATGAACATGACCCAAATCATTCATTTCAAAACCTTTCTTCAACTCTTTCTTCATGGATGCAATATAGCTCTCATTGTTTCCTGTTATCAAAAGATCATCTACATATACCACAAGATATACAATTGTTTTTCCAACTTTCTTAACAAACAAAGTTGCATCATCAAGATCAAAGTGTTTGAAATCAAGTTTCAGAAGATGCTCGGTCAACTTCTCATACCAGGCTCATGGTGCTTGCTTGAGGCCATACAAGGATTTCACAAGTTTGCAAACTTTGTGTTCTTGACCCTTTATCACAAATCCTTCTGGCTGGGACATATAAACTTTCTCCTTTAGATCTCCATTCAAGAAGGCTGTTTTTACATCCATCTCATGGACTTTCCATCCACTCTGAGCTGCTAAGGCAAAGAGAGTCCGGATGGTGGTCCATTTTGCTGTGGGAGCAAACGTTTCTTCATAATCAATTCCTTCCTTCTGTGCGAATCCTTTTGCCACAAGCCTAGCCTTGTGCTTGTCAAGTGAGCCGTCTGCTTTGTACTTGTTCTTGTAGACCCACTTACAGCCAATTGGTTTTGTTCCCAAAGGTGGATCAACCAACTTCCAAGTGCCATTCTTTATCAAGGCATCATACTCCTTCTGCATCGCTTCTTTCCATTCATCATGAGAAGCGGCTTCTTTGAAGGAAGTTGGTTCATGATCTGTAGACAAACTCAATTCACAGTTATAAGTAATATCCATATCAACAGGGGAATCAGAATTATCTACATCACCTTCGATTTCTTGAGTGGAACTTCTTGTTCCTGTTTTTCCAACCTCATCAGGATGAACATCCTCCAGTGTCTTTGTCAGCCATTTGGGGGGACCTTTCTGAGATGGCCTAGGCTGGTCACTTGACTGAGTTGGGATTGATTCAAGATTCAATCTCCCAATTCTGTCGATCACATCATCCAATGTGTCATCCGTGGTTGTTTCTTCATGTGGGGGAGAGTGTGGTTTAGGAAATGATTCCACAGTTTGATTCAATATCGGAATCCCCCCTTCAAGGTGTGGAATCACATTATCAAATTCTTTGAAAGACTTTGCATGTGTGAATCTATCCAGGCGATCAAGTTGCCGCTCATCAACCTTGTCACTCTTGGATGATTCAAGAAATATGACATCTCTTGCTATCACAAACTTCTTATTTGCTTCATCATAGAGACGATATCCTTTGGAGGTATTGGAGTACCCCAAGAAGATACATTTTCTGCCTCTAGCACCAAGTTTGTTCCTTTGACCCTTGGGTATCAAGGCATAACAGGTGGACCCAAAGACCCTGAAATGCTTTACCGAAGGAATGTGGCCATGCCACATTTCAAAAGGAGTTTTGTTTCTAATTGAACTTGAAGGACACCTATTCTTTATGTAAAAAGCACATAGAACTGCATCAGCCCAAAACATCAATTTTACATTCTTGAAAAATAACATGGAGCGGACCATATTTAAAATGGTTCTGTTCATTCTTTCAGCTACACCGTTCTGTTGTGGATTATATGGCACAGTTGTTTGATGCTTGATTCCATGTTGACGAAGATAATTTTCAAATTCGTTTGAAGTGTATTCTTTTCCATTATCAGTACGTAGAGAGCCAATATGTGTTTGTGCATCATTTTCAATCCATGCATGAAAATTCTTGAAAGTTTGAAAAGCATCAGATTTATTCTTCAGTAAGTAAATCCAACACATCCTGGTGTAGTCATCAATAAATGTCATCATGTATTTGTTTCCATTTGCAGAAGCAATAGGCATAGGGCCACATAAATCTGAATGAACAAGTTCAAGTTTCCTATGTGCTCTTGAGTGTGAATCATGAAATGGCTGTTTGCTATGCTTTCCTAGAATACATGCATCACATTCCTTAGGTTTTCTAGGAATTGTAGGCAGTCCATCAACACCATTTTCTTCAACAAACGAAGGCTGTCATAATTTAAGTGTCCAAATCTAGCATGCCATAAAAGACTTGATGGAAATGTACCTTCATCATGATATGAACTGAATGCAAAGTTTTGAGCATGAGCAGATGAACCTTTCAGCTTCAAAAGACTCCCTTCTTCTATTCCCTCCATGACAAGTGAGTGATCCGATGCTGATCTGACCTCTGCCTTGCCATCAAACAAGTGAACTGAGTGTCCTTGCTGCCGGATTTCGATCAGGGACAGCAAGTTTCTCTTCAACTCCGGGAGGTATAGAACCTCATGTAGGATATGATCAGAAGACCAGGCAGTTTAAGCCTGACTGTGCCAAGCCCTGATGGCTTGAGTTTGGATTTATCTGCGAAATATACTGCTCCATCAACTTTGTCAGTGAAATCTTCAAAAAAATCTTTTCTAAATGTCATGTGACATGTTGCTCCTGAATCTAGCAACCAATCAACTCTCCATGAAGTAAATGAAACATCAAAGAGGTTTTCAGTTACTCCATTGTTACAATGTGCTAGAACATAGTGAGCGGATTCAGGTGCTTTACCTTTGTATTTGTCATTGGTTTTACCTTTGTCTTGATTTCTGTGCTGCTCAATTTTGTTCCATGGTGTTCTGCATTTGGATGCATCATGTCCATCTCTATTGCACCGTGTGCAATGAAGATTGGATTTGTCAGCTTGTCTGCCCCCCCTTTCTGTGAAGTTCTTTCTTCCTCTTCCTCTTCTGCCACCTCTTCCTCTGGATGAATCTGGAGTATGACTCTTTTCTCTATGTGCCAAGTATCCAGCTTCTTCGGAAGATGAAGGGACTGTCATCTTCCCAAAAGCTTTCTCTCTTTCTGCAAACTTCTGCTCAAGTTTATCAAAGGTGATATGCTCAAGGTTTCCACTTGCTTGCAAAGACTCAAGATAATGTGAGTAAGTCGGATATAATGCCTTAACATATGCTATGAGAGGTATGTCCATTTTTACACCAGTGTTTTCAATGTCATGCATTATAGATCTTACTTCTGAAGCTAAAGCAAGAGGATCATCATTCTTCATTTCAAGACTGAACAGCTTAACCATCAATTGAACATTTTCTAATTCTGAATGTGAGTCATAGAGTTCTTTTAGTTTCTTCAAGGCTTCAAAGGCATTTGAGAATGATGAAATATGGCGACTCACCTCTTCACTCACTGAGGCTGCAATCAAGGCATAAGCCTTGCAGTTCTTGTTTTCCCAAATGGCAAGCTCTTTGTTTGAAGTGGGCTTCTCTGGTGGATTTTCTGCTTGTCCTTCACAGATTCCTTTCCACAGCTCATTAAAAATGAGTGTGTGTTTAATCTTCCGCGACCATTCAAGATAGTTCTCTTTTCCAGAGAGAACTATCCCAACAATGGAGATGAGAGAATGCATTAGACTGCTGGAAAAAATCTTCTGAAGAGGAAACAAATTATGTTATAAAAACTTCGAACTCTTGAAATATTTCAAATAAAGGGGCAAAAACTCTTGCTGGAACAATTTTCTGAGTTTAAAAACTCTTTCTGGAAACTAAATCTGCTCAGAAAACTTTTGCTGAAGACTGAATTTTTAAAAAACACTCTATGCTATAGACTGATTCTGCATAAAAAAAAAATGTATTTTTTTTTTTTTGTTTGGGGAAAAAATGTATATGGAATTATGAATGGGAAAGGGTGGAATTATGAATGGGAAGGGGGTGGAATGGAATTTGAAATGGCGGAGTGATATTAAAGAATGGGCGGTGTATTACAACGCATGGGCAGTATATCATGTGGTGGGAGGTCGGTGTAATAGAGGGCGATGTATATAAAAGTGATACCACAACGCTATGTCATATGCTTTCATATAATACTGGAGGGCGCATACCACATATAATATAAGCAAATATATGGCATTACCAACGCAATTGGATTGTAATAACAAACTGTAATGGAAAACTGTAATGGTTAAATATAATGGACAGCGTTTACATATATCAATGGACTGCTATATGCAATGGACAAAATCGTGGAGCGGTATTTAACAAATTGAAAGGGCGGTATTATAAACGTGAAGGGGCGGAAATAATAGACAGCGTTTTATTGTGTAATGGACTGTGTATATGAAACATGAATATAGACAGCGTATATTGTGTAATGGACTGCGTATATGGAATGCGTTGGATACAGCGTTTATATATGGAATAAAGCCCAGCGTTATAAAAGGGGCGTGTATTATAAAATGGAATGCGTAATATATACAACGAACAGCTTATTAAATATCAGTGAACTGTTGTAGTAATATATACAGGGCGTAATGTAATATGAGAGGCAGCGTTTGGAACGTGAGAAGAGCGCAGGGTGCCGAGGATGAGTGTTGAACGCGTGAGGGTAGCGCATGGAATAGCGCTGGAGAAATAAGGTAATGGGTGAGCGTAACAGTGAGGAGTCTGTGCAGAATTTAATTTTGCTGGAGTGAGCGTATAGCAGAGGTGAGGGCCGACTGCCTGTTGCAGAGGGTAGGCGCAGGGAGTGGGGGAGTGGAATGGCGAGGGGGTGGGAGTTAAGGTGAGGATGAGTGAGGGCGCAAGGAGAATGGAGGAGGGAGGTGTGAGTGAATGCGTATGGGGAGAAGTGGAGCGTATGGATGAATGAGGAGGCCCAAAAGGGCGTTACATAAAAAAATTTGAACTTGAATCTGCAGAAGACAGAGTTGCAGGACTGCTGGAATGGCAGAGCCTGCAATTTGCAGATTGACAGAGCCTGCAGTCTGCAGGAGCTGGAGCTGCAAATGTCAGTGATAAATAGGGAAAAAAAATGCAGAATAACAGTCTAGCAGTTAATGAGCAGCAAAAACATTAAAAAATATTGACTGAGCAAAGGGTAGGGAGTTACACCACAGGGCAGAAATGCCAAATGTGGGGCTGGCTCCGATACCATGTCAAACTAGGAGGTAACTCCTCAAAACTGGAATTGTCTATTAGCTGAAGAATGTACATGCTTATATAGATGGGAGGTGAGGCTATTGGGATTCAACTCCCAATGACTCTTGGCCTTCCTTATTTCCTAATAATAAATAATATACAAAAATACATGTGCACACCCATCCATAGGATTAGGTGTCAACACCCCAAGAAAAAACACAAGCCCAAAGACTAACGTTTTTCCACAATAAATAGTTATACTTGGACATATTTCCACATTGCCAAAGCCATAACATAGAACAACATTGATCAATAATGAACCTAACATATAATCATATAGATACTTGATGGGAAAAGCTCCTCATGTCACCTTTCCCAAGGTTTGGCTAGCTTGTTTACATTGAATAGTTCATGTTGATTGTTGAACTTATTAATAACCACTAACTCTTGTACTTAGGGGATTAATCTAAATTTCATAACCCACATTTTGTTAGCATTTTAATGCTAAGTTTAGAGGCTAATGTAGCCTAGTGGTCCACCTCCTCATTCAACTCTTATTTTATATGAAAGAATGAGATTCTTTCAAACAAACAGAGATCGTGTTTGATTTTAGAAAGGGGTAATTGTTCCATCTTAATTGGATTGGTCAATCATTGTTGTTATGACTATGGAATCTCTAAACATGATAAGGACCGAACGATTTTCTCGACAATAAAAAGACCACACCATAGTTAATATATCTATGCCAGATCATTCAAAATGTTTCCATACCATAGGCATAATAAGTTTTCAAAACAAATTGCCATATTTCTTTCATAATAATGAAAACTCCCCCACTCCCACTACTCATAAATTATAATAATATTATAAATAAATAAAATTACTTAAAAATATTATAAATAAATAAAATATAATAATAATTTTAAAAATTATGAACTTTCCATCCAACCATATATAATTCATTTAAACTAATTTCTAAAATAAACTCTAATAACTATTAAAAACATATTAATAGTTTTTTTTATTTAACTTAAATCAATTGAGATAACTTACCACAATTTATAATAAATAACAATTTGATACCCATCAAACATATATGCACAACTCATTTTTCCTACCTATATTAAGCTAGGAATGAATACATATATAAACTTCTAATTATAGAGTTGAATTTTGTTTTACATTTGATACTTAATATTAAGTTACGAATGAATACATATATAAACTTCAAATTATAGAGTTGAATTTTGTTTTACACTTCATATATTTAATATTTTTTTTGTTTTACATTAATATTTTTATATTTAATATTGTTTTTTTTATAAATTTTTATTGAAAATTAGATAATGATTTTTTATTTACAAATTAATTGATATTTATTATATACAATTAATTTTTAATTAATTAAAATAAAAACAAATAAATAATATAAATATATTAAGAATTCGTTATTTTTAATTTTAAAAAATATTAAAAAATCAATATTTTTATTAAAATTAATTTTTTTAAATTAATATAATTACAGATATCATATATTACCATTATATAATTAAGTTATAATAAATATATTTGAAAATGTTAAAATAATAATTATAATTTAAAATTTTATATATATATATATATATATATATATATATATATATATATATATAATTCTCACCAGATTTTAATAATAACAAATCATAAATAACTGTAAAAAGTAAAAAACATTTACCCATCTCTCATAAATATACGACACATGGTACTATGAAATCATTAAAAAATTACATACCCCGCTTCCATGTAATCCTTACAACCACTTAATCCATGATTATGGCTTACCAAAAAGGACCAACATGCTCTTTCAACTTGGGGTCCTAGTCAATCATTTTAAATGAAGTTTGGCCCACCTAGGATTGCCACAACAATTTTCCTCCTTTTCAGTGATTGCATTAAGGAAAACAACCTAAGTGAAATTGCAATATTCAACAAGTACAGGGTTTGATCATCTAAAATTATGTCACATCACACACACAAATGTACCCATTAATAAAGAAGAGAAGAACGTTTTATTGTTTGGGAGCCTTTGTTTTCTAGGTAATGTAATGTTGACATCGTGGTTGTCATGATGGTACTTATAACAACAACAAAATACAACCAATGAAAACATTCACCCACCTTCCAATGCATATCTACAACCAATGAGATCAAATACACCAAATGAAAGCAGACATATACCCAAATGATAAATTGCAAAGTGTAAAAAGCATCCTGGAAATACCGATCAAGTGGGTTTAAATCATGATTGCTTCTCATCCAAGTTAGTATAAGTCCATTCATTGGTCATGGGTCTCTGGTGGAGATAGCCATATATATCCTAACCACAACATTGCATACTCCCACCCCATCATGTGGTATGTGATAAAAGCAATGATCATGGGTTAAAGTTACTTTTTCACACTCAAAATCCATGTAATATTCTTGTACATCTATTTTGCATTCATTTATTGGAGTCAATCCATGCAATATTCTTATACATCTACTAAATGCATTCATTGATTGGAGTCATGGTCATTATAGTTTAGATGGAATTGCCATGTAACCTATGGGCCACGTCCAAATGCAGATGGTGGTAAGTTTTTCCTTTTCAACTACATAGATTCCAATGTCATGTTGAAAAGCCTCATGTGATGGGAAAGAATATGTGTTGTGCTTTTTATAGCTTTTCTAAATTATGGAAGGAATCCAGCTTTTTAAAGGTGAAGGTTGCCATGCATGATAGCATGGTTAAAGCCATGGTTTCCCAATTAATCATCATGGTTTGACAATAAATTACATGCTAGTTGGTTTCCCAATTAATGATCATGGTTTGACAATAAATTACATGCTAGTTACCTTTTTAAAAGATAAGGGAGGGAAAATAAAGTTTTTATCCATTTTGTCCCACATTCTAAAACCCATGTATATTTATGCATAATATACACTTTCACAACTTTATTAAAGCCATCCTTTTAACCAAAAGTTATAATTAGCTATTACAATGACATGTGTTCTTCGTGTACAAACAAAATTTATAAAACTATTCATTATGCATATGTTTGGGCACCTTTAGTCTTCCAAGATTATTTTTAACTACGCATTATGCACATGTTTAGGCATTATTGCAATTGTGAGAAAAGATAAGACTATGAAAAATAATTACTAGCATATAAGCATGGGATATAAGACTATGAAAAATAATTACCAGCTTATAAGCATGGGATTTAAGGATATTTAAGAAAAATTATGATGGTAAAATGGGTATAATTTGAGGTTGTGTAGTCAATGGGTAAGAATATTATTTTCAAGTATTTTTTGAAAATTTTTAATTAATAAATGTTAATTTTAAAAATAATGGATGTTATGTTATTACATTTTTATGAGTATTACATGATACAATAAATGTTAAGTAGGCTATTCAAATACTTAAAAAGTTGGGCTTGATTTGAATATTAAACACTCTATATTAATCATTTGATTGTGATTTTATTTCATATTAATAATTTTCAAGAAAACAAATATGTTTGTGGATTTCATTTGGGGTTAATCTAATTTCTTTATAAAACATGGAGTTATGAAATATTGGTAGAAATGATAGATAGATAGATATTTTTTTATTGAACCATCCATAAAGCTAAATAGTGATCTAGGATGTTAATTGGGTTTATTTTGAGTGATTGGGTGAAATGATTGTTTTCTTCTCCACTCAAGTTTAATTCCAACCAGTGATATGTTGAGCTCATAAAGAGTATATTGTCGTGATGGATTTGAGCATTTTTTTGATTGGCCTTGTGTCAAGATTTTAGGGTTTACCCTAGATACCATCTTTGAAATGAGGGGAAGTACTTGGGGTTTTTCTCAAGCTTTGTAACTTGGAAAAGAAAATAGTGATTTGGGATAACAAAGTTTAAACTTTACATTTTGTTTTTTTATTTTCCAAAAGATTAAAACAAAGAATTTTAATGACTAGAGCATGATGGAATCTAAATCATGGATTTGGAAAGAAAAAAAATGATTTGAGATAATAAAGTATAAACTTTACCTTGTGTTTGTTATTGTCCAAAAGATTAAAAAAAGGAATTATAATGACTAGAGCTAGTGTATAATGATGGAATCTAAATCATGGATTTGGAAAAAAAAAAATAGTGATTTGGGATAACAAAGTGTAAACTTTACATTGTGTTTCTTATTTTCCAAAAGGTTAAAACAAGGAATTATAATGACTAGAGCTAGTGTATAATGATGGAATCTAAATCATGGATTTGGAAAAATAAAATAGTAATTTAGGATAACAAAGTTTAAACTTCTCATTGCATTTGTTATTTTCAAAAAGATTAAAACAAGAAATTTTAATAACTAGAGCTAGTGTATAATGATGGAATCTAAATCATGGATTTAGTTTACTCTACTCAATTTAATCTCCTCTACTCAATTTGTACCTACCCCATTGATTCTACTCTCAACCTTCTACTTATTATTCACATCATTTTCTCAACCACTCTTAGTGTACCTCTTAATAAATCCTCTTGAAATATTAATTATCAATCTTTAATCTTTAAGTTAAAAATTCAACTCCTCTCTTACATATAACATAAATAAATAAATAAATAACAAAAACAAAAACATTAACCAATTTCTACTTTATTTTCACACTATTAAATATTAAGTTTCAGGTTTTTTACACTTTAATCTTCCTAATATTTATTTTTCTAATATATTATCATATAAACTCTCAAGAAAAAATTATATAATATTTATAATAAATACAAATCTTATAATAACAGTTTCTAATATATTTCTTCTATATAAACTTTAAATTGATAAGAACTCTAAATATTTCTTCTATGTAAACTTTTAATTGAATCCCTATAGAGCAGTTTCTAATCCCGTTGAAACCCTATAAAGGTCATCCAATTCCTTGTTATAGTTTGTATTGTGAAATGTTTGTAGAAATATACTATCAAGTGAACTCTTGCACCAACCTATATTGAGAAGAGTTCCAACCTACAAGATACTAAGCACTTTCTCTAATATGCTAGCTAAGTTTCTGTATGATCATTTAATGCGTGTAATAATTAATTTTATGTTAGGGGTTTATTTCATATTAATAATTTTTTGTTTTATTAATTTATTTTTTCAAAATATATTTGATAATAAAAGTCGTATGGTGACATGTCACTGTTTATTTGTATATATGATTTGTGTATATGTAGTTTTTAGTTTATTTAGTTAAAATGTTATGTGTGAAGAAGAAGATGAACTTATAGCTCAAGTTCATATATACCAAGAAAGTTTAGGCCTAACTAATTCTTAAAAACAAAGATAAAATAAGGCCAAGTATTTTGAAACTAATTCTAAACTATTCGATTTTAATTTTTAATTTCAAAATATTGAATCTTAATTTTTAAGTCTAATTTTATAGATTATTCTTAATTGAAGAAAAATATGAGCTTTTGATAATATCATTTGTTTTCGAGTTCAACCTATTTTTATTGGTATTCATTTACATGGAATGGGAAAACAAGTGTTTTTTTGCAAAAAATACTTTTAGCTAGCTTTTTGCAAAATGACGTTTGTGTGTGTGTGTTTTTTTTTTTTTAAATTAAATAGGCAAAAACATTGGACTACTTTGTTTGCTTGTATACTGATATTTACAATTATTATTTTGATAGAAATTTTAATTTTTATAACAAATAAGTAAACATTTGGAGTAGTTTGACATTTTCTTCACTTTGCATCAGATCAACGAACAAGAATAGACAGTAGAAAAAGGGTTTTTGTTGATTATTAGTTTTCAGGAGTTTTATTATCTATGTGACAGTCCCACCCAAGGTTCTGGTATGAGATGCATTGTAAAAAGAATGCACATATGTTATTTGGAATAAAAAAAAGGTGACTCGGTGTGAGGACATGGATTCTAGAGCTAGGAATGGATAATTCCTGGCAGGGATGATACAATTTATTGTGCAAAGAAGAGACATGAACTCGATGATAGGCATTAAAGGTTTAGTGGTCCATGAAATAAATGGGATGGTTCTTGAAATTAAATGGTCCGAGGAAAATATTCAAGCCCATGCTTGTTTGAGATCATACAAGGAGAAAAAGGGAACAAAAATTATGGAGTGATTGCAAGAGCAAGGATGCAGTAGTAATGGAGAGATATGAAGCTTGCTCCAAAATAAAGAGAGGCATTTGGAAGAGAGGATGTGGATAGAGGGAAAATTCAGTTTTACTGCACATAAAAAAGATAAATATTACATGATTACTATTTCCAATTAATGGGTTATGTTGCATTGTCATTGTAATCGATGTGGATAAATAGTGACTGCAATATGTGTTGTTTTGAATATATCTGTGATGAAATTGTGAACTGATATTTTCTAGATTTGTATATTGATCATGGTTATGAGTATGCATGGACACATGTGTCCTATGCTTGTATGTAAAAAGTAAATAAGTTAATATAGTAAACAATAGTAATTATAGAGTGTCTGAAGTTCAGAATCAAGAAGAGTCCCATAACAGTTTTTCCTAAGTGCTTAATGATATCATCAATAATTCAATAAATGAAGTTAAGGACCTCAATGATCTATTCCAATTGCAAAACAAGATCAGTTAGAAGAATTGGGTTCTTGAGACCCTTTGTATTAATGTACAAATTTATAACATAGACACTTTGTTTGACAAATTCATTCAATGTGTACATCAAGGTATTTGTTTACAAAATAATGTGCTGATAGTCGAACAGTATGTGAAAGATAAAACGAATGTTCCCGGGATGATTATGTCTTATTGTGGTACTTGCATAGGCTTTAGCCTTTGTTGTACACGATCATCAATTCCCACCATAGGGAGCTTGGCAATGAGGGTCAAAAGCCCCTGTCAATAACTAAATGCACCAACTACCCATGAGTAGTATCGAGGACATGCTGAGAGAGTTCGTGAGCAGCCTAGAATAGTTGGCATCTGGCAGGTGAGGTGGAAGCGCCACACTACCATGCGAGGAATTCCCTACCCGAAGGCAGATGAGTGCCACGGGATAGTAATTCCTCAATGTAGCTATCATCCAAGCTCAAAAGGGGTAACGTATCTTAGTATGACTTCAAAAGAGTGGCGAGGTGCTCATTTAGATCCACAGGTGGAATGAATCCCCGAGAGCAGGCCACAATCGAGAGGATTAGCTCGAGGTATTTCATGTAGCAGCAAACCTAGTCTTTGGGGAGAGTGCAGAAATGTCTAGTAAAGGCTCTACGTGGTGCAGAGCCAAAGGGCCATGATGCAACCATTCTTGAATAATAATAAAGGATGTTTAGTGTGGCGAAAAGGGGCGAAATGTTGAATTTATAGAAAGAATTGGATAAGGCTTATACTATTGCATTTAGGACCGTGGGCGGGAAAACTTTTTATTTGGGTAGCGGGATTCTCCTGTTGTACGATTTGACATCAAACATGGATTATCTGCAGGGTTCAAGCAACGTTGTGGGTAACTGAGAGTTGGAAGGACAAAGTGATAGTTGCATAATAGCATAAGAAAAGTGGTGTCGAAAGCCACTTAGTCCAAGGTCGGTAGGTCGGGCCATATGCGTTGCAGTCACCCCAAGCTGGTAGTCACGTGGTCGAAAGGTTATGTAGTCAGGAGGTTACAATGTTTTTCCACAAGTTCTTTCTAGATTCGATTTCCAACTTAAGTCTTGCAAAAAAGAAAAAATTGCTTAAGGCTTTTGTTTTTATACATTTTGTGATTCACAAAAGAAAGAAAGCCTTCTTGTAGACCTCGTAACAAGAATGCAAATTATTTCATTATATGTTTCATATCAAAAAATTACAAAACAAATAAATAAAGAAGACTATATTTTCAATAATTGATTCTAAAAGCGCGAAAAGTACAAAATTACTCTCCATATTGTGAGGGATTTTATTTATTTATTTATTGATTTAATTGGGTCGATCGTACAGTCGGGAGTTTGAACAATCGGGTGTTTTTTTTTTGTTTTATGATTCATTTATTCTATCGTGACCCTGACTATACCATAGTCGGATGGTTTCATTAGGTCGGGTAGTTTGATAGTCGGGCAATGTTGAGGTCGGGAGGCCCAGTAATTTTACAGTCGGGAAATGTTTACGTTGGGAGGTCGGGTAGTTTGACAGTCGGGCAATGTTGAGGTTAGAGGTCGGATCGAATATTTATAAAAAAATCATAGTCACTCAGTGTTGCTAGTCGGGTGGTCGGAAGGTTGTATTTCTTTTTTACAAAAAAAAATTGAATCTTACCTTCAACTTAATTTTCAAAAACAAAAAAAATGTTTAAGGCTTTTGTTTTTATTCATTTTGTGATGCTCAAAAGAAAAAAGGTTTCTTGTAAACCTGATAGCAGGAATGCAAATTATTCCATGAACTTTTAAATTATATGTTTCATATCAAAAATTTACAGTAAAAACAAATAAAGGAGACTAGACTTTCAATAAGTGATTCTCAAAGCACGAAAAGTACAAAAGGGGATTTTTTTATTATTGGTTCGATGGTACAGTCGGGAGGTCAGACAGTTAGGTGTTCTATTTTTACCATTCATTTATTCTATCTTAACCTTGACTATACCATATTAGGGTGGTTTCATTAGGTCGGGTAGTTTGACAGTCGGGAAATGTTGAGGCCGGGAGGTCGGGTAGTTTAACAATCGGGAAAAGCTGAGGTCGAGAGGTAGGGTTGTTTGACAGTCGGGCAATGCTGAGGTCGGGAGGTTGGGTCAATTATTTATTAAAAAAAAATCATAGTCAATTTGTGTTGCTAGTCGATTGGTCGAAAGATCGGGTAGTCAAAAGGTTATATTTCTTTTTTACAAAATGTTTCTGGATCCGACCTTCGAAATAATTTTCAAAAAAAGAAAAAAAAATTAAGGATTTTTTTTTTATTCATTTCATGATGCACAAAAGAAGAAAAAAAGTTCTTATAAACCTGATAGTAGGAATGAAAATTATTCTATGAATTTTTAAATTATATGTTTCATATAAAAAAAATTACATAACAAACAAATAAAGGAGACTAGACTTTCAGTAACTAATTCTTAAACCACGAAAAAGTACAATATTGTTGTTGGGACTGTAAGGTTTTTTTATTTTCGCAACCATTCTTGAATAATAAGAAAGGAGCAAAGGGGTGAAATGTTGAATTTATAGAAAGGGGTGAAATGTTGAATTTATAGAAATAATTGGATAAGGCTTATCCTATTGCAGTTAGGAGAAAAGGGGCGAAATGTTAAATTTATAGAAAGAATTGGATAAGGCTTATCCTATTGCAGTTAAGACCGTGGGCGGGGAAACTTTTGATTAGGGTAGCAGGATTCTCCTATTGTATGATTTGACATCAGACATGGATTATCTGCAGTGTTCAAGCAACGTGGTGGGTAACTGAGAGTTGGGAGGACAGAGTAATAGTTTCATAATAGCATAATAAAAGTGGTGTCAAAAGCCACTTAGTCCAATTTCGGGAGGTCAAGCCATATGCATTCGCAGCCAACTCGAGTTTGTAGTCGCGTGGTCGAAAGGTTGTGTAGTCGGGAGGTTACAATTTTTTTTTACAAAATATTTATGGATTCGATTTCCAACTTAAGTCTTGAAAAAAAGATAAAATTTGTTTAAGGCTTTTGTTTTTATACATTTTGTGATTCACAAAAGAAATAAATACTTCTTGTAGACCTCATAACAAGAATGCAAATTATTCCGTGGATTTTTAAATTATATGTTTCATATAAAAAAATTACAAAACAAATAAATAAAGAAGACTAGATTTTCAGTAATTGATTCCCGAAGTGTGAAAAGTACAAAATTATTGTCCATACTGTGAGGGATTTTTTTAATTTTATTTATTTATTTATTTGGGTCGATCGTACAGTCGGGAGGTCGGACAGCCGGGTGCTTTTTTGTTTTATGATTCATTTATTCTATCACGGCCCTGACTATACCATAGTCAGGTGGTTTCATTAGGTCGGGTAGTTTGAAAATTGGGCAATGTTGAGGTTGGGAGGTCGGGTATTTTTATAGTCGGGAAATGTTGAGGTTGGGAGGTTGGGTATTTTGATAGTCGGGCAATGTTGAGGTCAGAGGTCGAGTCGATTATTTATAAAAAAATCATAGTCACTCAATGTTGTTAAGCAGGTGGTCGGAAGGTTGTATTTCTTTTTTACAAAATGTTTTTGGATCTGACCTTCGAATTAATTTTCAAAAAAGAAAACAAAATTGTTTAAGGCTTTTGTTTTTATTCATTTTGTGATGCACAAAAGAAAAAAGGCTTCTTGTAAACCTGATATCAAGAATGCAAGTTATTCCGTGAATTTTTAAATTATATGTTTCATATCAATAAATTACATAACAAACAAATTAAGGAGACTAGACTTTCAATAACTGATTCTCAAAGCTCGAAAAGTACAAGAGGGGATTTTTTTTAGTATTGGTTTTATGGTACAATCGTCAGGTCAGACAGTTGGGTGTTTTTTGTTTTACCATTCATTTATTCTATCACGACCTCGACTATACCATAGTCGAGCGGTTTCATTAGGTCGGGTAGTTTGACAGTCGGACAATGTTGAGGCTGGGAGGTCGGGTAGTTTGACAGTCGGGCAATGCTGAGGTCGGGAGGTAGGTTTGTTTGACAGTTGGGAAATGCTGAGGTTGGGAGGTCCGACCGATTATTTATAAAAAAAATAATAGTCACTTTGTGTTGCCAGTTGGGTGGTCGAAAGATCGAGTAGTCGGAAGGTTATATTTCTTTTTTACAAAATGTTTCAGGATCCAACCTTCGAAATAATTTTAAAAAAAGAGAAAAATTGTTTAAGGCTTTGTTTAAATTCATTTCATGATGCACAAAATAAAAAGAAAAAAAAAAACTTCTTGTAAACCTGATAGCAGGAATGAAAATTATTCTATGAATTTTGAATTATATGTTTCATATCAAAAAATTACAGAACAAACAAATAAAGGAGACTAGATTTTCAGTAACTGATTCTCAAAGCATGAAAAATACAAGATTATTGTTGGGATTGTAAGTTTTTTTTTTTTTTTTTAATGAGTCGATCGTACATTCGGGAGGTCGAACAGTCAGACATTTTTTTGTTTTATGATTCATTTATTCTATCGTGACCTTGACTAGACCATATTCAGGTGGATTCATTAGGTCGAATGTTTTCATAGTCTGGAAATGCTGAGGTCGGGAAATCGGTTTGATTATTTATAAAAAAAATATCGTAGTCAACTCGAGTTACTAGTCGTGTGGTCAGAAGATCGAGTAGCCAGGAGGTTGTTTTTTTTACAAAATTTTTCTGGATCCAACCTGTGACTTAACTCTTCAAAAAAGAAAAAAAAAATTAGGATTTTGTTTTTATTCATTTTGTGATGCACAAAAGAAAAAAAGAAAAAAAAAACTTGTTGTAAAACTGAAAACAAGAATGCAAATTATTTACTGAATATTTATATTATATGTTTCATACCAAAAAAATACAGAACAAAGAAATATAGAAGACTAGATTTGCTTCTGTCCAACAGGCTATGAAAATACTTTAATGTGTGCACACTGGCAATTATTTTCTTGACTCTCAGGTCAGTTATTGATATCATAATAAGTCTATATGTTATGTGACACTATAAAGTCTTTCTAGAATTTCAGTGATTGGTTCTCAAAGGCCACATTTCTTGGTTGTTTTTGTCTACATTTATATCAAGCGATACATTTCTACATTTTTTCCTTTGGTATCAATAGGATTAAATAAGAAGATTTCTCTAGTTACAGTTGTATTCAGAGCTAAACACTTGATATAGATGAATACAAGGACATAGTGTCGAAAGTAAACACAGATGCTCAATCTATTTTAGATGTCTATGTTGCAGCAACATATTGCAACTCTTATATGACAAAAATGGATTGCTCCACGACAATTTCATTTAAACAAATTCAAGAAAAATCATATACCTTGTCGAGACAACAAAATTGAAGCTATTTGCAAACTTGGAAACACATTGCTAAATATACAACAAATGTCAAGTGGACAAGAAATGCACATTGTTTTGTGTTTCTCTTTGTATTCAGGTTCTAGAAAAACAATTTTCTTGAACACTAATCGAGTTGGAAAAGAAACATATGTTCTAAAAATACCTATTTTGTTAGAACAACAACCTGATAAATCTGAGTTCTCTAGTTTCAGTTGTAATCAGAGCTAAATACTTGACACAAATGAATACAAGAACATATTAATTGACAGAGAAGTTTTTGACGAAATGTGCAAGTATTTGGTCAACTCCTTGTGCTAGCTTTGTATATAATAACTCTTCTGTTGGAACTTTGGGCACACTCAATGTGGAAACGAGGTTCAACATGGAATTTGTTGTCGCGTTGTGCTTCATATTATAGGCATAATTGTTTTCATGGACATAATGACACACATACATTACAAGAAACAATATTCCAACAAAAACTAGTGGAATGCATCTTCTTGAGGAAAGATGTACACGCTGACTACCCAACCTCGACTACGGGTTTTGTCTGACTCCAAAGAAACCCAAAAAATTGAAATGGAGAAGGGCGCCCTTATCCTAAATTTGATTTTTTTTAAACGTACTCTTAAAACCGTGGCTCAAGCATGTTCCTCTATGCATGAAATTTAGGAAGAACATACATTAGAAAATTCCACCGTCGGAAACTCAGAATACTGGTAGCATTGGTCTCAAAATTTCTCCAATATCAGTGAAAGTTGAATTTTCGTGTCAATTATTTTATGTTTTTTTTTCTCTAGTTGGGAATTATCTGAGACTGTAATTTCTAGTCATTTATACTATAAATTTTATTCTAATAAATTTAGTGTTTTGAAAAAAAAAATTAATAGCAGCAATGTGTCCTATGAAAATGGATTGAACGTAAAAGCCATGATAAAACTCGCAAGCGCAGGATGAAACTCTGAACAACAAATTTAGCGATGTAACATAGCTTATGTATTTATTTTTTCATATACTTATTGCTCAAGGGCATTGGGGAAATGGAACTATCGGTCAACTTCCGACATCGCAAATTTTCGAAACTTAAAACACTACACCTATGCGTGAGGACCAACTCAAGTTGGCATTATTTTCTTGGCCACCTATATATTTATGCCAATAGAACTCCCACTCCCCGACTATTTAAAATACCATGATATTGATTCTACATTGAGACCTTGTTCACAAGTTTGGTAAAACGGAAACATGAGCCAACTTCCGAAATAACAATTTTTAGAAACTTAATAATTAACACATCCTTGTGTCTATGCATTGCGCCTGACTGAGCTCGGAGTTATTTTCTTTCGGATCTAGATGTTTATGTCAATAGAACTCTAACACCCCGACTATCTAAAATAATGCTATATGGATTCGAAGTTGCCACCTTGCTCACAAGCCTTCTGAAAATGAAAATATCCCTATACTCCCGACTTCGCAACTTTTAGAGTAAATTTCGAGAAAAATTCGTCGTAACTGCTACATTAAAACATGGAATCAGGGTCGGAAGAAAATTTAAAATAATACTATATGGAATCGATGTTGGCACCTTGCTCATAATAATTCCGCAAATGCAAACATGGGCAGACATACGACCTAGTTGTGCTCAGTCACTATTGGATTATTCCTACATAATTGCATCCAAACCATTGAAACTCGACCCCACAATGTTTTTAACACTTATGTTAATAAATAAAATCACCCCTTAAACCAGAGTTGGCTCATAGAGAAAACTCAAAAACTCACTAGGTTTCCATCGGTAGAATCCAACAATTTGCTTACCCGACGTAGGATTTAACCCTGTACAAAAGTTACCTGTAAATGAATTCTTGAAAAAGAAAATAAACAATGGTGGCATCATAAAACATATAACAAATATACACAAATATTTTCCCCTAGATCCCAAAATTGTTACTACCAAATTAGTTTTTCATTATATTCCTTTCAATGTTACAATACATATATATACATGTCGAACCATTCATAAACCCCAATCCATTAACCCTGGATTAGAACATGACCGTAGTTCCCTTGACCAGATCTACAAAATACCATGGAAAGAAAACCATCATGCTCAAAACCATGTGCAAAACTCATGCACAAAACCATAGGTAGGTTCACCCACCAAATGTAAGGTCCAAAAAAATAAAATTTGGGGCGCTACCACGAACCCTGTGCAGGGGGGCTACAGCCCCCCCTTCTATGCCTGGCACAACGAATAGGGGGTTTTATCGCCGCCCACATGTGTGACTAGTCATGGAAAGTATATAACACACTCCCAAAATTCTCCCACTTGTTGTTTTCTTTTCCATGCAGGGGGTCACAGGAGAACTCAATCATTGGTCTAGACTTGCAATGCCCATTGTTTCTCTACACCATGAAAAATTCCTAGTGCTCACAGCCTTTTTCAATGCATCTGCAACATTATTCAAAGTGTCCACTTTTACCACTAACACCTTTTTTTCCTCAACCATATTCCTCACAAAGTGATACTAAACATCAATGTGCTTTTTCTTTGAATTATAAGTAGGGTTCTTTGCCAAGAAAATTACACTTTGGTTGTCACATCGTATCCTTATAGCTCGTTTTATCAACCCCATACTTGAATACAATCTTTGCAACCAAACGGCTTCTTCCTCCTTGATTGCATGAGTAGTTTCCATGTATTCAGCCTCTGTAGTTGAAAGAACCACTACAAACTGTCTTTTGCTCATCCAACTGATTGCTCCTCCAAATAGGTTAAACACATACCCACTTGTATATCTTCTTTGATCAAGATCTCTAGTCCAGTTTGCATCAACAAATCCACGAACGTCCAAAACTCTTTCCAATCCTGGTCTTCCTTGGTAGCATAGACCATAATCACTAGTGTCGCGCAAATACTTGAAAACCCGCTTTAGTGTTGTCCAATCTCCTTCCCTGGTTTCAACATAAACCCTCTCAATACTCCCACTACATGTGCAATGTTTGATCTAGTACAGACCATTGCATACATCAGGCTACCAACTGCACTTGCATATGGAACACGTGACATGTCCTCTTCCTCTTCTTGTGTCTTGGGATATTGTTCAGTATATAACATTACACCTACAGGAATAGGAACCTTCACTGGATTATTATCATGCATATTAAACCTCTGCAATATTGTCTCAACATACTTCCTTTGGTTTAACCAGAGCTTGATCTTTTTGAGATATCATTTAGTTTCCATGCCCAAAATATAGTTTGCAGCACCAAGATCCTTCATGTTGAACTTGGAGGAAAATTGGGTCTTCAAATCCTCGATAATTTATATGTCATCTCCAATCAGAAAAATATCATCCACATACAAGACCAAATAAATAACATGGTCACCAATTAATTTAAAATAAACATAGTGATCCACTTTGCTTCTGGTGAAGCCAAGTCCTTGTATATATGTATCAAATTTCTAATACCACGTACTTGGTGATTGTTTTAACCCATACAGAGAATTTTTTAACAAGAAAACCATTTTTCTCTTACCCTTCACCGCAAAGCCTTCAGGTTACTTCATGTACATCTCCTATTCCAGATCCTCATGAAGAAATTTCGTTTTCACATTTTTGGCTTGAAGGGTTCAAGACCCAGGTTCGGAGTAGTTGCGCTACCAACAAAACCCTCTATTACCGGCCCTTTCGAAAACGATCTGCTACGCAGACCGCAGTCTCACCTAAGGAAATATTGGGGGAAGCTAGAACTAGGTTTCTGCATCTAGATGGATATTAGGACATGGATTTACTGCTATGCTTCTTCCTTATGATTTCCTGAACTGTTCAGATGCAATTATCTACTTTTACAGTTTATGCCCTATTCATCAAGTAATACTACTACGCACTATACCTTTATCAACCTTATGCACTACTCAACCCAATACAACACGTATAAACAACATAAAATACTTCTCTATGTATAAACAATCATAAAATGCTCTGCAATACATAAACAACTTCAGAGATAAATAATAGACAAATTGTGTAAAAAACATAGAGATAATTCAGAAATTTCCTTTATTAATGATGTGTCTTTCTAGTACAATCCTTCTTTGACCTGCACACACAACTACGGGTGGTCTATGCACACAGCTGCAGAACAAGGCCTCCATGCTGTAATATCCCCAAAAGGGACTGCACAGCAGTGCCTGCTGAAATAACGCACTTCTGGGAGATCTATGCACAGAAATGAGTTTGCAGCTCCTGTATCCCTTAGATCAATAGATTTTGGGTCTAGATCCAAAAGGAGATAAAAATCAAATCAAACTAGGTGTGGTAAACAGATCTCCCACCACCTAGTCTAGCTGGAAAAACCCCCAAAGAGAGGGGATGCATCTATGTACACAAAGTGCTTCAGAAATAACGCATTTTTGGAAAGCATGAGAAGGAGGCCATCAAATAAGATCAAATTTTAAATATACAGCAGCAAATCAGATTTACATTGATGGTCTTACATTATACAGCAGAATATAGAAGACAAGAGAGAAGGAAATCTTCAGAAAAGAAGGCTACAACACATGTATATAGTACAAAATGGCTTAACAGCGTTATTTAATAGAGCTACAGTAGCTGAATGTTACACTTCAGATCTAGAGCAGATCTGTGTACCAAAGATCAGATCCATTTCAGATCTGTACACTAGAAAGGCTCTATTACAAGATCCCCTTAGGGTTTTGACCAAATCATGCATTACAAAGAGTAGATCTGAGTTTAAAGTAGCAATTCTGCAATATTATTCAGAAATTTCTGAAGATGATTTTACATTAGAAACAAATCAAATCTATACAGAACATGGATCAGCAAGCTAATCCATGGATCACCAAAGTGAAAGGCAAAGCCCAACACCAGAGATCTCTCATCAAAAAGGAGACCGAAACACCCTGCAAAACCTCCACTGAAAATAACGCAGTCCCTAAAGGGAAACTGCGTTGTAGCTTGAATAACTGAGTAACTGGCCTGATGCCAAGATACAAATTTGAAGCTCAACAGCTAATGCACTCTTCCAGGAGGATAAAAGACTCACTCACTGAGAAGAGGCACTAGTATAATCTAGATCTGAGCAGATCTAATGTTTCCACTTGTTGCAGCTTACAAAAGCAACCAAACCCTCACTGGACCTGCATTGCAGTTGGAAGTAGAGCTTGGCCAAATGCCTGATAGTGGATGAAATCAGCAAGACTCCTCCAAGAAATCCTCAAGGGAAGAGAGGGGATCCCTGCATTGGAACTCCCAAGTGCTAAGCAACATTATTCTCAGCTAAACAGCAGAGAATGGTATTTGTCTAAACAGACAAGATACTCAGAAAATATGCATAATCAACAACCTTCTCTTGTTGCCTCCCCCTTCCTTTTATAAGATGAAGCCTTGGCAAACCCTAAACCACCTTGATGAATTAGCTCCTTTCACATGAGGGGCCTCCATCTAGAACTGCGTTGTCCCTTCATGAGGTACATTGTATCTAGACATCACTGTAGATTTGGTTAAGGTTGACCCAGTCTCATAGCTCAAACCCCTTTCACACCTGCAAGTGATTTA
Source organism: Pinus albicaulis (assembly GCA_034641835.2). NCBI lineage: Eukaryota > Viridiplantae > Streptophyta > Pinopsida > Pinales > Pinaceae > Pinus > Pinus albicaulis. The sequence goes on from CM076569.1 coordinate 654,537,776, forward strand.
TTTACATGGCCCAGATTTATCCTTGTTCATATGGGCATTGATTTATTCCTTCTTTTTAGGATTTTTACATGTCCTCCTTTATTCATTTATTCATGCAACAGAAATTGAGACAAAAATGTATATTCCTCTTAGCTTAGGCTAAGTAGGAATATTACAGTCCTCCCCTCGAAAATGTTGTTTGTCCTCAAGCAACTGATAGGGTGAGAGCTGTAGTACTTCCCCTCCTCCATTGATGGCACCATCAAGGATCAATTCCTCTTCATAATCCAAGTGTTCACCAAGCCAACACATCATGAATTGTTCCTCCAGTGTCATCATAAGATGTACACAGTCCATCCCACAAGGAGTGAAAAATTCAACAGAAATAAACATGGCTGGAACAATGCTTTCTCTAAAGCATGTAACATGAGGTACATGGAGAATTTCCATTCCATGTGGTACATACAAACTGCCCATCCTCCCTTAATACAATCCCATAAACATTACAACTATGTCATCCAAGTATGGAAGAAAAACTACATATATGCAAACAGAAATTTGAGCTTGAGGAGGTGGGTCAAAATCCCACATGTAATGCCAGCGCAGTGCATCTCCTGCCTGCATTAGATCAAGGTGTGGCAAGTGGTATTCCCACCACACATTTTCTGCATGAGTCTTCTTATCATAGCTGAAGATGTCAGATATGTTTGGTGCCTTTGGAAAGCACCCATCATGAAAATGAATCTCCCTTTGCACAACAAGGGAGTGGCCAAGTTCAAAACTTCTATTGGCCCACCAAAATCCATGAGATCCACATGATCTCCCACTCTCTTTAGGAGTCATAGCCTGCAAAAACATGGTAAAAGTATGTGATAAATCAGAAAATAAAGCATGCTCTGCATGATCAGATCTTTTACCATCAAATTTCCTCCTACATATGGAGTTGTGTATAGGCATTCCCCATTTCTCAAAAGAAGGAAGAAATGGCTGAAATGACCCTTGCATAGAATCCATTGGCTGTCCCAACTCCACATATCTCATGCACTCTTGAAAGTGCTGATGTAGTTCCTCTCTCAAGCCTTCCCAATCAAAGCCCCTCATGATCAGGGTGTAAATCTTCATTGAATGCATATGGTTGAGAAAGAATTATTTATGTGCCCCTTGTAGTATCTTCTGCTTGAGCTTGGAATATCTAGCCAAGAAGACCCTACCATGATGATAGATGATTCCCCCTTGGACTAAGTAGCCCTCTTCTTGTTGCATGTCATCTATTATTATGCATGTGTGGAGATCTTTGGAATACTCTACAAGCAGTTGAGATTTCCAATACAGATCCACACTGCTCAACAATGACAGCGCAGATGATACATCCATTGAAGTGCATGTCATGTTGCTGATCTCTTCTTTGACATCTCTCATGCCAAATATGTGTGTTGGAAGGCTGATCCTCCCATTCTCCACCTCCCACAACGCAGATCTAGAAAAGAGATAGGGTGATAGTGATGCAGGGAAAATATCCCCCTCATTCTTGAACTGTCCCAAGCCCCCTAGCATTGTAGCTTGGTTTCCTATTGCTCCAATCCCTACTGGATCTAAATTTGAAGTAGTACTTTGTGAGGCCTCCCCCACAAGGTCTGAATCTGGTGGCCTCCCAGGTGGTTTTCCACTAGATAGGAATGTCCCATACAGGATTCTCATGAACATAAGAGAAGGGACTGTGAGATCCTTGCTTCCACTGCGTAAATCCATCTTTGTTGTTTGTGTGGAAGTGCTAGGTGAAGAGTAAGTATGCATGCCTTGGATCATTTGTGGTTTACCACTCTTCATGTCCACCCACTCCATTTTCAAAGCCTTCCAATCAGTGGTGACCTTCCCCAAGGTAATCAACCATTGGACACCCAAAATGATATTAGTGTCCAGTATGTCAACTACAAAAAAGTGATCCACCAAGGTGTAGGACTCCATAGTGACTGAGAGTGATGGGACATAGTGCATGCATTGCATTTTCCTATCTCCTGGGACCAAAATAGAGAATCCCTCAAAAGTATCAGTGGGTATTGCCCTCCTTTGTACAATATGAGCATCAATAAAGTTGTGGGTTGCCCCACTGTCAATCAGTACAGAAACCCTCTGATTCATGATTGAACATTGTACTCTTAAGGTCAAGTACTTAGGTACTCCTCTAAAAGATGCAAGAGTTCCTCCTATTGGAGAAAAGGCTCCATTCCCATCTCCAGATGGTGTTTGATCTCCCTCAACATTTTTAGCATTGTCACCTCTTCCTGGTTCATCATCTTCTTCTTCCTCCTCAAAATCTGAGAAGACTTCTATGTAGTGTGCTTTCCCAGTAGCACATCTAGCTCCAGGTGCCCATGATTCTTAGCAAGTGAAACATAGTTTCTTTTTTCTCAGCTCCCTCCTGACTTCAATATCAAGAGGCTTCTTGAATGAGCTCTCCTTTGAAAGAGCAGCTTTCTCTTCCTTCCCTTTAGAAAGGTAAGGGGCCTTGTTCTGAAAAGTTTCCTTTGCTTTTGGCAAGGCATCTTGGAGGTTTCTAGCCCACTCAATGGCATCATGCAGAGTAGTGGGCTTGGTAGATTTAACCAACCCATGCAAAGGCTCATCCAAGCCATCGATGAACATGTACACCCTCCTTGCTATAGACAGATCGGGAACCATAACAGATAATCTCAGAAACTCAGAGATATAAGTTTTTGCATTTCCAGACTGCTTTAACTTTGCAAGGCTCATGAAAGGTGCTTTTGGATCCTTTCTGTCAAACCTCTCCACTAGTCTTCTAGTGAATTCAGAATATGCAGTCACATTGGCATGGCCCAATGTAGACAACCCATGGAACCACCAATTGTGTGCTTCACCCTCAAAGTGCAGTGCTGCAATCTTGATGGCTTCAATCTCAGGGACTTTTTTCAACTGAAAGTAGATGTCCAGCTTTTCTACCCATACCTTGACAAAATTGGTGGATGACCCATCAAACTTGGGCAAAAAGAATCTGCCCATAGAGTGATGTCTATCATGATTCTGAAAGAATCCACCATCTCTATATTGATGCCTTGGTCTTCTTTTTTCCTTGAGGTGACAAAACTCTTGAAAACTCAAGTGGTCCTTGAATCTCTGATTCTGAGATTCATATTCCTCAAAATAGTCTTCAAGGGATGCTTGCTCTTGTGGCCCTTCATTCTCCACAGCCAAAAAGGTAGGCATAGTAGAGTGTTGTGGAGCTTGTGGTTGGTTCACTAGTTGACCATTCCAGTGGTGAGACATGCTAGAGCTTTCCCCAGAATGAAATCTCCCAGGAGATTCCTTCATCCTGTCCATTCTCATCTCTTTTATCTCTCTAGCAAGATCTTGCATGGCTACCAAAATATTTCTTGCAAACTCTTCTCCTTCTTTATCACTTCTAGTTTCAGGGGCTTTACCCTTGTCTTGATCCTCAGTGGTGTAATCGAATTTATTCTAGCTTCTATTCTGATACCTCTTCTCCCTCTCAGTAAGAGGCTCATCTTCTTCTGACTGCAACATGGCTGTGGTTCTTCAATGAAAGCACAGGCTGTGCCAAGAAAGGAGCTTTGATACCACTATAATATCCCCAAAAGGGACTGCACAGCAATGCCTGCTGAAATAACGCACTTCTGAAAGATCTATGCACAGAAATGAGTTTGCAGCTCCTGGATCCCTTAGATCAGTAGATCTGGGGTCTAGATCCAAAAGGAGAGAAAAATCAAATCAAACTAGGTGTGGTAAACAGATATCCCACCACCTAGTCTAGCTGGAAAAACCCCCAAAGAGAGGGGCTTCAGCTATGTACACAAACTGCTTCAGAAATAACGCAGTTTTGGAAAGCATGAGCAGGAGGCCATCAAATAAGATCAAATTTTAAATATATAGCATCAAATCAGATTTACATTGATGCTCTTACATTATACAGCAGAATATAGAAGACAAGAGAGAATGAAATCTTCAGAAAAGAAGGTTGCAACACATGTATATACTGTAAAATGGCTTAATAACGTTATTTAATGGAGCTGCAGCAGCTGAATGTTACACTTCAGATATAGAGCTGATATGTGTACCAAATATCAGATCCATTTCAGATCTGTACACTAGAAAGGCTCTATTACAATATCCCCTTGGGGTTTTGACCAAATCATGCATTACAAAGAGTAGAATTGAGTTTAAAGTAGCAAATCTGCAATATTATTCAGAAATTTCTGAAGATGATTTTACATTAGAAATAGATAAGATCTATACAGAACATGGATCAGCAAGCTAATCCATGGATCACCAAAGTGAAAGGCAAAGCCCAGCACCAGAGATCTCTCATCAAAAAGGGGACCAAAACACCCTGAAAAACCTCCACTAAAAATAACGCAGTCCCTGAAGGGAAACTGTGTTGTAGCTTGAATAACTGAGTTGGCCTGGTGCCAAGATACAAATCTGAAGCTCAACAGCTAATGCACTCTTCCAGGAGGATAAAAGACTCACTCACTGAGAAGAGTGTTACACCATTTTTTGGTCATATAACTATCATTAGATGGACCCAAGTACACCATGTAAGACCAATTTTACCCTAAGTAAAATTGCTTTCACTATGTGAAATAACTTAGTAAAACACCTTTATTAAGTTGTTTATGGTCTAAATCTATATAATAAACAAATCTATATTTGTTTATATTTCCTCAAGGAATAATTAGTTAAACATCAATTTAATTATTATTCCTGGTCATATTTAACCCAAAACAAGGAAATCAATTAAATAAATCCTTATTTATTTGATTATTTCCTAGAATAAGTTATTTAATCCTTATTTAAATAATATTCCTAGTTAAATTTGACTAAATCATTTATAAATAATTAAATAAATCATTATTTATTTAATTATATTTCCAATTATTTTCCTTAAAATAATAAATAAATCATTTATTTATTTATTATTTATAAATAAAGTGATGCAGGGGCATTAGACACTAGCCAGCAATGTAGGAGGTTTGTCCACATGTTGTGGATAGGAGGGTTCGAAATCAATTGAATTGTAATAGCTAGGTGTCAATACCTCAGCTAACTGTATTATTTAGATTAGTTAGAGTTTGTAGAAGTCGAACAATTAGGTTCAATCCAGCTGTCAGTCCAGTTATTGGAATAAGTTGTAATTAGACCTTTGATTTCTAGAGCGGTTCTCTCAGGGGAACCGAAGAGTCATATTTTTATGTATATATGTGTATTCTGATGCATTGAGAGAGAGTACAGCAAGGAGAGAGTCGTAATAACAATAAAATCTGGATGTTGAGCAATTGTTTCTATTGAATAGAATTCAGTGCTCATGGATTCTCAATTTAATTTGAATTGACATTGTGCGTAGAATTTGTTGAATATGGTCCCTGTGTAATCTCTGTAATTTATTGTTTTTGGTTTCCCGTGAATGGTTTGGATAAACTCTGTGAACTAATTCCCATACGTAGACGGGGTTCCGTGTAGAAAATCCATCGTCTTTGAACTCTGACTAAGGATAGTAGAAATCTCGTTTAAATAAGTGATAAATTTGAATTACGGTCAATTGGAATCCTAACCCGAGGTCAGACTTGAGTTAGTGAATACGGGGACAGCATAACCAGACTTGAAACGTGGTCAAACCCTTTTCCAAAAACCGCGAGTGGATTTGTTAAACCACCCTGCCCATATCGCACCGCTTTTGCGGGTTGAGTGGTATTTCCTGGTTGGGGAGCGATTCCATTGAATGGTGGACACGTAGCACACGGTGGGACCGCAAAAACCACTTTTCCGAGCACCATCGCACGTTAACGTTCGTACCAGGAGGCGGAGCGATATGCGTATATGTCGTTGATCTGGAGACTTGCTATCTAACGGTGATCGCACGCTAGACTTACCCGAAGTTTAATATGAGGTACAACGTATGTATTTCATTGAACTCCGCGATATATATATGTGGGCCCAGAATATATTAAGGTCGTTTATTTAAAGAGCGTCGGATATTAATGCAAAGTTCCGAAAGGTTAAACATTTGTTATAAGGTTTGGCGATGAAATAAAATCTCGGGAGATATTTTAAATTACAAATTTTGTTGAACATGTTATTTATCAAATTCCTCGAATTTGATAAATAAAACCAAAGAAAAGGAAAGTAGACCACGTGGAGTAAAAGAACGAGGTTCTAGAGAAAGGAAAGCTGACAGAGCCACGGCTACAGTGACCATCTCTCCTTAAGGGTCTGGAGTTTCAGTTTTGTTGCGTCATTTGTGGTATCAGAGCCATTGTTTTAAGGTTTTTTTTGCAAAAAGTTGACATGGCAATCCGAGTTGGTAGAGGTGCTGGCAGAAGGAGACCCGTTGCCAACGCAGAGGTGTTGGGGATGTTGCAGAGGGTCGAAGCCAGAATGGATGCCATGGAGCGAAGACAGCCCAGAGATCCTGAAGACATCAGTGAACCTGAAACAGAAGAAGCTGAAGAAAATGTTGAAATTCCTCCCGACATGAGGCTCCTTAGAACTGTTCTGGGGTCTGCAGTTAAGCCCAGAATTGAAGTGTCGAGTTATGCAGGGGGACTGAATCCAGAGGAACTGGTGGACTGGATAAATGAAATGAACAAGTGCTTCGATTATGAAGAAATAAGTGAAGATAAAAAGGTCAAGTTTGCAGTGACAAAGCTGAAAGGACATGCTGCACTTTGGTGGGATGGAGTGCAGGCAGAAAGGAGGAGAGTTGGCAAGTAACCTATCAAGAGCTGGACCAGAATGATGGCTAAATTAAAAGGTAAATTATTGCCTAGTGATTATCAGCTGACATTGTATAAGCAAATGCAGAACCTGAGACAGAGGTTGTTGACAGTAAAAGAATACACAGAGGAATTCTACAGAGTAAGCATAAGGGCTAGGCAATTCCAAGACACACCAGAGAAGACTGCCAGATATGTGAATGGTCTCAAGCTGGAGACCCAAGATGAGATTGGTCTTCTGTCTCCTAATACAGTTGAAGAAGCCTACCAGATGGCCTTGAAAGCAGAGGAGAAACTCCTGAGGAAACAGTCTGCCAAGAAGAGAGGTACTTTCCGTGGGAAGGGAAGTCAGGGTGGTAGAGGAAATCCTACTACACCTAGGGATGGAGCTAATAGTAGCTCACCTCAGAAGGCATATACAGAGGATGATGCAAGGAGCAGAAGGGGTTCTTATATAGGAAAGGGAAGAGGAGGCAGAGACAGAGGCAGAGGTAGAGAATTGAGGTGTTATAGATGTCAGCAAGTGGGACATAAGCACTATGAGTGTCCAGAGAATGTGGGTGTTGGTCCAAGAAATGTTGTTGTTTCCCAGACTGGAGAAGAGGCAGAAATTGAAGAAGAAATTCTTCCAGAGAGGGGAGAGTCCTTGGTGGTTAATAAGGTCATGTTAAAGCATGCTAAAGAGGTCACTGAGCCTGCACAAAGGAAGACTTTGTTTAGGAGCATATGCAAAGTCCAAGGGAAATGCTGCCAACTAGTCATTGATAGTGGCAGCACGGACAATCTGGTTTCCACTGAGGTGATATAGAAGTTGAAGTTGAAAACTAGGGAGCATCCAACTCCCTACAGGGTGTCCTGGCTGCATAAAGGGCACCAGCTGGTTGTAAAATAACAGTGTGAGATAGAGCTGCAAATGGGCAAATACAAAGATAAGGTCCTCTGTGATGTAATTCCCATGGATGTTTTTCATATACTGCTGGGTAGACCTTGGCAGTTTGACAGAGCAGCAATGCATGATGGCAAGAAGAACACTTACAAGTTCTTCAAGGATGGGGTACATCATACCTTGATACCCATGGAAGAAGGAGAGCCATCCAGCAGAGTGATTGATCCAAAGACCTTGTTGCTGAGCGGGAAGGAATATCTGCAGCAGATAGAAGAAGAAGAGGTAAGTTTTTCTTTAGTTTGCAAACCTAAAGTAGTTCTTACTTCTACAAAGATTTCTGATTTGCCAGTAGAAATCCAAGAGATGTTAGATGATTATTGTGACATTATTGTGGATGATTTTCCTGATGAGCTGCCACCTGTGAGAAAGATCATCCATCAGATAGATTTTATCCCTGGTTCAAATCTGCCAAATAAGGCAGCCTACAGAATGACTCCCAAGGAAAATGAGGAAATCAGGAGACAAGTACAGGAATTGGTGGACAAGGGGTTGATCAGAGAAAGTTTGAGTCCATGTGCAGTACCAGCAGTATTAAGCCCAAAGAAAGATGGACGCTGGAGAATGTGTACTGATTCCAGAGCAATTAATAAGATCACAATTAGGTACAAATTCCCTTTGCCCAGAATTGAGGATTTAATGGACTGTTTGAGTGGTGCTAATTATTTCTCGAAGATAGGTTTAAAAAATGGATACCATCATATTATAATAAGAGAGGGTGATGAGTGGAAAACTGCCTTTAAAACAAATGAAGGATTATATGAATGGATGGTAATGCCTTTTGGGTTGTCAAATGCACCTAGCACTTTCATGAGACTTATGAATGAAGTATTGAAAGAATTCATTGGTAAGTTTGTGATAGTGTATCTGGATGATATATTAGTTTTCAGCAGAACTAAAGAAGAACATTTAAGGCATCTTAATCATGTCTTGAAGAAGCTGCACCAAGAGAAACTGCTGATAAATTTGAATAAATGCTCATTCATGAAGGAAGAGTTGGTGTATTTGGGGTTTGTTGTTTCTGCAGAAGGATTGAAGATGGACCCAGAAAAGGTTAAGGCAATTGTGGAGTGGCCTTCACCCAGGAATGTTTTTGAGGTAAGAAGTTTCCATGGACTGGCTAGTTTTTACAGAAAGTTTATAAGGAACTTCAGTAAGATCAATGCACCCATAATTGAGACAATAAAGAAGAGAAAACAGCCATTTAAGTGGACTGCTGAAGCAGAAAGAAACTTTAAAGTTTTGAAGCAAAAGATAACGGAGAAGCCTGTTTTGATTCTGCCTGATTTTACTAAACCATTTCAAGTAAAGTGTGATGCCAGTGGAGAGGCCATTGGAGTTGTGTTGAGTCAGGATGATAGGCCTATAGCCTATTTTAGTGAAAAGATGAATGAAACCAGAAGAAAGTATTCCTCGTATGAGAAGGAATTATATGCAATTTTTCAGGCACTGAAGAAGTGGAGACATTATTTGATGTCCAGGGAATTTGTATTGTATTCTGACAATCATGCTTTGCAGTATATTGTACAGCAGCCCAAGTTGAAGCATAAGCATGCCAAATGGGTTGAGTATCTCCAAGGTTTTAATTTTGTTTTGAAACATATAAGTGGCCAAGCAAATAAAGTAGTTGATGCTTTGAGTAGGAGGCACATGCTTGTTCAAGAAACAAATTTTGAAGTTGTAGGATTTGATTTTCTCAAAGAATTGTATAAAACAGATCCATATTTTAAAGAAGCATTTGAGGCATGTAGTAACCCTGTTTTAACAGATAGAAGCCAGTGGCTAGATTATTTCCTACAGGAGGACTTGTTATTCAAAAGAAGCCAACTATGTGTACCAAAATGTTCCATGAGAGAAAATTTGATCAAAGAGAAGCATAGTGGTGGACTTGCTGGACACTTTGGTACTGATAAGACTTATGAGCAGCTGAGTCACTTCTATTACTGGCCCAAGATGAGAGCAGAAGTGGACAAGTTTGTGAAGAATTTAAAAATCTGTCAGTATGCTAAAGGAAGGAGTCAGAATTCAGGATTGTACACTCCCTTGACTATTCCAGGCAGGCCTTGGGACATGGTGAGTATGGATTTTGTTCTAGGATTGCCCAAGACTCAGAGAGGGAATGATGCAGTCTTTGTTGTGGTGGATAGATTCTCCAAAATAGCACATTTTATCCCATGCTATAAAACTAGTGATGCCACCCATGTTGCTAACTTGTTTTTTTAGGAAGTTGTTAGATTGCATGGGTTTCCCTAGAGTATTGTTTCAGAAAGAGATACCAGATTTGTGGGTCATTTTTGGAGGACACTGTGGAAGAAACTTGGTACCAAACTAATTTTTAGCTCAGCTTATCATCCCCAGACTGATGGACAAACTGAGGTGGTGAATAGGAGTCTGGGAAATTTGTTGAGAAGTCTTACAGGAGAGCATCCCAAACAGTGGGACCATATTTTTCCCCAGGCAGAATATCCATATAATGACTCACCAAATAGGAGCACAGGGCAGAGTCCATTTCATATTGTTTATGGAATGCACCCCAGAGGAATATCAGAGTTAAGAAATCTGGGAAAGGTAGAGCTACGAAGCGCAGATGGTGAGGAATTTGCTTCAGAAATCCAGGCCATACATGAACAAGTGAAATAGAAACTACAAGGCAGCAGCATCAAATACAAAATCAGAGCAGACTTGAGCAGAAAAGAAGTTCATTTTGAAGTAGGAGATCTGGTTTTGGCACATCTGAGAAAGGAGAGGTTCCCGAAGAAGCAGTATAACAAGTTGAAGTTCAAAAAGATTGGGCCATGCAAGATACTTAGAAAGTTTTTTGCAAATTATTATGAGATTGAATTACCTCCTGATGTTGGAATATATCCCATTTTTAATGTTGCATATTTGTACAAGTATGAATATGATGGTGCAGAAGAAAGATCAGTAGACAAGGAACAGATTGAGTGGAAGGAACAGCTACCTCCAGCACAACAATTGCAACCAGAGAAGATATTGGAGAAAAGAGTGTTCAAAAGGACCAGAGGACAAGAGTACTTCCAGTACTTAATCAAATGGAAGGACAAGCCAGAGGAAGATGCCACTTGGATGACTGAAGGAATGTTGCAGAAGATAGGCAGATCAGTGGAAGATCTCATGGACAGGAGCCCATGAAGAAGATTTCCCTTGGGAGTCTGATGCAGGGGCATTAGACACTATCCAGAAATGTAGGAGGTTTGTCCACATGTTGTGGCTAGGAGGGTTCGAAATCCTTGAATTGTAACAACTAGGTGTCAATACCTCAACTGACTGTTTTTATTTAGATTAGTTAGGATGGGTAGAAGTCGAATAGTTGGATTCAATCCATCTATCAGTTCAGTTATTTGAATAAGTTGTAATTAGACCTTTGATTTCTAGAACGGTCCTCTCAGAGGAACCGAAGAGTCATATATTGATTTCTATATGTGTATTCCTCAGATGCATTGAGAGAGAGGAAGGAAAAGGAGAGATTTTTCTGCAATAAAATCCGGATGTTGAGCAATTGTTTCTGTTGAATAGAATTCAGTGCTCATGGATTCTCAATTTAATTTCAATTGACATTGTGCACAGAATTTGTTGAATATGGTCCCTGTGTAATCTCTGTAATTCTTTGTTTTTGGTTTCCCGTGAATGGTTTGGATAAAATTTGTGAACTAATTCCCATACGTAGACAGGGTTCCATGTAGAAAATCCATCGTCTTTGAACTCTGACTAAGGATAGTAGAAATCCCATTTAAATAAGTGATAAATTTGAATTACGGTCAATTGGAATCCTGACCCGAGGTCAAACTTGAGTTAGTGAATACGGGGACAACGTAACCAGACTTGAAACGTGGTCAAACCCTTTTCCAATAACCATGAGTGGATTTGTTAAACCACCCTGCCCATATCGCACCGCTTTTGCGGGTTGAGTGGTATTTCCTGGTTGGGGAGCGATTCCATTGAATGGTGGACACGTAGCACACGGTGGGACCGCGAAAACCGCTTTTCCGAGCGCCATCGCACGTTAACGTTCGTACCAGGAGGTGGAGCGATATGCGTATATGCCGTCGATCTGGAGACTTGCTATCTAACGGTGATCGCACGCTGGACTTGCCTGAAGTTTAATAAGAGGTACAACGTGTGTATTTCATTGAACTCCGCGATATATATATGTGGGTCCAGAATATATTAAGGCCGTTTATTTAAAGTGCGTCGGATATTAATGCAAAGTTCTGAAAGGTTAAACATTTTTTATAAGGTTTGGCGATGAAATAAAAGCTCGGGAGATATTTTAAATTACAAAGTTTGTTGAACATGTTATTTATCAAATTCCTCGAATTTGATAAATAAAACCAAAGAAAAGGAAAGTAGACCACGTGGAGTAAAAGAACGAGGTTCCAGAGAAAGGAAAGCTGAAAGAGCCACGGCTACAGTGACCATCTCTCCTTAGGGGTCCGGAGTTTCAGTTTTGTTGCGTCATAAAGGAATTGACCCAAGTCAAAAATCCTTTCCCCTCCAACAAATATAATAAAATATTCCTAAAAGGTGGTTCTAGAATTTGATTAATAATATTTTATTCATGCACCAAGTTCTAGACCGCCCTAATAATTTGTTATAAATAGAAGGGTTTTCCCATTCATTGGTCACCTTTCATTTGCATTAGATCACTCTAGATCTATACTCCTGGTCTGACTTTGAACCATTATCATTGTCACATTCTCCATTATTTGTTTTGTGAGCTCCCTTTGAGTTCTATGTTTGTCTGGGTTTTCTACACCAACAAGAGAGAGAAATTTTAGATCTGAAATGCTGAGGACTTTCAAGAACCCATATCATTGAGGAGAATTGGAAACACCATTCTTGTTTTCCTCTCAGGTGCCCCTTTAATATAAAAATTCTTTCAAACATATTGTTCTTGTTTTATCTATTGGATGCATGGAGCAACATTTCATTTTTACTGCTTAATGTCTTTTTATGCATAGATCTGGATTTGTGCAGCTTTATTTGGATCAACTAACTGCAGATTTGAAGATATTGGCAGCCATAATTAATGTTAGGGCTATTTGTTATGCGTAGCTAAAGTGGTCTTTTTCCCGACAAAAGATTCATACTAACAAAGAGGCACTAGTATAATCTAGATCTGAGCAGATCTAGTGTTTCCACTTGCTGCAGCTTAAAAAAGCAACCAAACCCTCACTGGATCTGCATTGCAGTTGGAAGTAGAGCTTGGCCAAATGCCTGATAGTGGATGAAATCAGCAAGACTCCTCCAAGAAATCCTCAAGGGAAGAGAGGGGATCCCTACATAGGAACTCCCAAGTGCTAAGCAGCACTATTCTCAGCTAAACAACAGAGAATGGTATTTGTCTAAACAGACAATACTCAGAAAATATGCATAATCAACAACCTTCTCTTGTTGCCTCCCCCTTCCTTTTATAAGATGAAAGCCTTGGAAAACCCTAAACCACCTTGATGAATTAGCTCCTTTCACATGAGGGGCCTCCATCTAGAACTGCGTTGTCCCTTCATGAGGTACATTGTATCTAGACAGCGCTGTAGATTTGGTCCAGGTTGACCCAGTCTCATAGCTCAAACCCCTTTCACACCTGCAAGTGATTTGTTTACATGCCCCAGATTTATCCTTGTTCATATGAGCATTGATTTATTCCTTCTTTTTAGGATTTTTACATGTCCTCCTTTATTCATTTATTCATGCAACAGAAAATGAGACAAAAATGTATATTCCTCTTAGCTTAGGCTAAGTAGGAATATTACACACGCACATAGTTGTGGAGCCTTCTCCGAAGACCCAAAACAGACTAAAACACACATAGTTCATAGTTTTCTCATACAATGATGGATCTATCCCTATCTATGCCTTAACATGACTTCACTTTATATAGCTTTATTTCTTATAATACCATGGTCCACAAATCATGGGCGGAGCTCAGAATATTCAAAAACAACCTGAACCCTTTACAAAAATAGGGGCTTTGACCTGCCCCAAATCCCTTAAAACTCCACGTGAATATTTTAAACTCCACGTGATTGACTAATTTCCACTAGATTGAACACTCCACTTCCTCAAAATGTGGAGTCTTTAACTCAAAACTAGACCAAGTTGGGCCCTGCCAAACAGGCCCCCAACACTCACATGTGACTCATCCCGAATCACTCAGCTGGTGCGCCCTAAATATTTGCTGCAATGTTGGTGTATGCATCCTTCAGTGGCTGAATTATTGTTGTAAACTGTGTCTGCTCCTGCGGCACCTCTTCCAGTAGCCTCTCTGTAGTCGGCCATGTGATGCTTTTTAGTACTTCCTTCTAGTTCCAGCCTTAAGCTTATCATCAATTATCTGAGACAGTTGAATGGCCCTGTCACATGTGGCGATGTAGCAGTCATGATTCTTCCTAGCCCTCTCTTGATAAATTCCCTTGCATTCTCCTCGAAACTCTTCTCGAACATGCATCTCAAAGCCCCGCTCACACTTAGGCGCACAATCACAATTCTAAATCTCAGTGAGAAAAGTGTCCAAATGTGGAGTGAGATGAAATATTTATAACAAATTTGAATTTCGGACTCGATGTATTTCTTCATATTTACTTCATAAATGCAGATTTGGCGGCATAATTACCCAGTTGTGCTCGTTAAATGCATTTTCCCCGCTCCTTTTAACAATTTTTTTTTTGTCAAATCAACTGTTTCACTTCCAACGGTCATATTTCTGGTGAACTTCGATGAACCCTCCTTTATAGTGCAGTCATTCCTCCCTCATCGCAACTCCCTTCAACTTAGATATATTTCTAAGTTACGCGCAGTAATCCATCTTCGATGAAGTCCTTTCTTGGAAAATTATTTTATAGTCTGACACCCCCTTTCAACTGCATGTGGCACTAAGACAATTTCTCGTTCATATAGTAAACGTGAAGTTCCAGGGACAGATTCATCCCTATATAGCTTTAATCTACTTCCATTCACTCGTCATGGCATCATCTGACCATCCAACTTCACAGGTTGAATTGTGCCTCCCTCCGAGAAGTGTCTGATAATATATGGTCTCAACCAATGTCTTTGGAAATTTCCTGGGAAATTCAGGAACTTTCTTTCATACATCAGCACCAGGTCTCCTTCCTTGAATATTTTATGCTTGATATGTCTGTCATGCCAAGAATTTTCCCTTTCTTTTTGTAGTTGTTGATGATATCCTGCAATGAATATGTCTTCCTCAAGAGAAAGCAATTGTTCCAACCTTTATTCCATGATATCATTGCCTGTCATGTTTTTTACTGCTACAATTCTTAGACTAGGCACAATATATTCCATAGGCATAACGGCTTCGTGTTCATAAACCAACCTAAAAGGGGTTTTTCCTGTCAACTTCTTGCACGTTGTTCTATATGCCCATAATACTGTTGGAATTCTCAAATCCCAATCATTCCTGTTGACATTACATACTTTGGTTAGAGAATTTTCCAAAATCTTGTTAAAATTTTCAATTGTTTCATTTGTCTAAGGATGATAGGGTGTGCTCTTCTGATTATGCACTTGGAATTCTCTAGTCAATGCCTCAATGGTTCTATGCAAGAAACGTGACCCTCTATCACTCATCAAGATCTCCGGGCACCTAAATCTGGACCAAATGTATTCAAATATGAACTTTGCAGCAGTATCTGCATTGCAATCCTTCACTGTCTTAGCTTCAGGCCATTTGGTCAAATAATCTATGGCAATGATGATATACCTCGTACCAGTCTTCTTCCCTGGTGTATTAATCGGTCCAACAAATTCTATTTCCCACTTATCAAATTCCTGCAAGGTCACTTTTGGGTTCAATGGCATTTCATCTCTCCTCTATGGTATTCATGTTCTTTGACAAGCATCATAGGATCTACAATATTCTTTTTCATCCTTGTGCAATGTAGGCCACCACAATCTAGCTCTCAAAATCTTCTGCGTAGTGGATTTTCCTGCATAACTTCCTCCTGCAACTCCACCATGAGGTTCTTCTAAAATTCTTCATCTTTCATGCTCAGAGACATATCTGTGCAGCATTTCATTTGGCCACATTTTATAAAAATGTCCTGCAATCAAAGAAAAATATGTTTCCTTCACTACCAGCTCCTTTTTATGTTCCGCAGTATACTCCGCAGGTGCCATCCATGTACTTGAAAAATGAATAATGTCTACGAAGTGATCATATGCAACCCTTATTGTAAATAACTGCGGATCTAACATGTTCTCTTCAATGCTCGTGGGTTCTTTGCCAGTCTCTATCCTTTCTAGATGATCCGATCCTACATTCAATATTCTCGGCTTAACTATAACTTCAAAGTCACACTATTGAAACAACAACAACCACCTACAAATCCTCCCTCCCAGCAGAGGATTGCTCACCAAATACTTCAGCGCAGAGTGATATGTGAACATATTGAAGTGCGCTCCTAATAAGTAATTCCTGAATTTTTGCAGTGCATATACCATAGCCAATCCTTCACATTTTGTTGTAGAATAATTCTTCTCTTCCTTGGAAAATTTCCTGCTTGCAAAATATATGGGGTGATCAATATCTCCATCACCTAGTTGTGCTAGTACTGAGTCCAATGCTATGCAAGATGCATCCACATGAATGTGAAACTCCTTATTCTAGTAAGGGACAACTAGAAACGGCACAGTTACCATCTTCTCCTTTATTATGTCAAGGCTTCTTTGTAATTATTCATCCTATCAATAAGTAACATTCTTCTTCAATAGCTTTTCCATCAGTGTAGTTATATATGCATATGCCTTGATAAACTTCCTGTAGTAGCCAGTATGTCCCAGTGTTGTGCGCAGTTGCTTTGTTGTTTTAGGTGGTTCCAGGTTCACAATAACAACAATATTCATGGGGTATACCATCAATCCTTGTCTGCAAACAACATGCCCCAATAGTATATAAAAATGTACACAAAAGGTGCATTTATTCAAGTTTAATGATATTTATATTGTGTGCAAGCATCCAACATTAGTCTTAAGTTCGTAACATGGTTATTCAAAATTCCAAAGACTGTCCAATCATCAAAATAAACTTCCAAAAATTTGTGTGTGTACTCCTTAAAATATGTGACTACTACTCTAGAGAATATTGCAGGAACATTCTTCAGTCCAAAAGGCATGATTGTATACTAAAAATATCCCCATTCAGTGGAAAAATTTGTCTTACTCCTATATTTTGGTGTAATTCTAATATGATGGTAACCTGAAAACCCATCTGTAATAGAGTAGGCCTCCTGCCCTCCAACATTATCCAATACTTCGTATTTAAAAGGTGTAGGGAATGGGTCATGCACACATGCATCATTCAACTTCCTCAAATCAACACAAATTCTGATTTCACCCTTTTTCTTCTTCTCCTGAACAACCATAGGACTTACCCATTTAGATTCCTCCACAGGTTGAATTATGCCAACTTTAAGCATCTTTTCCAATTCCTCCTTCACCTTTTCCTTTTACGTTGGGTTCAATCTATAGGTTCGTTGTTTTACAGGCTTCCCATCTGGTTTTAAAGTGATCCTCATAACTCTGAGGTGTTGTACTATTCCCTTCGGTTCAAAAAACTTCGTGGGAAAGAGCTCTTGATATTCATGAGAAAACTCTACAACCTTGATGGCTATATATGTGTCCCAATAATCCCTAATCAGCATGAATTTTGGCTCCTCTTCTAACTCTATATTCACCTTTTGCGTCTTCACCGGTTGCACTATGTCAAGGATCCCAAGTTCTGGTCCAGCAACCTCATGTTGCCCTTCTAGCTCTGGGATATTAATATTGTGTGGATCTTCCTCAGCCTCTTCCACTGTCACATTATAGCATTCTACTGCATGTTCCAACTACGTAGCCCAATCAGTATTTGTTCAAGTTATCGCAGTTGTAATCTTGAAAATCCTTGTTCTGACTGCTTGAAGGTCTTCGTCTATGAGCTGACATTCATCGTAAAAACTAAAATTCATTAAAAATCCTTCAACCAAATCTTCCCAATTCATTGTTCCATGTCGCAGTTCGGTTTCAAGATACAAATTCATAGGTACCACATCTAATGTGTGAAAGAATGCATGTACTCGTTCTAGTGCAGGATCTTCACCACACATCATAGTCCAGCGAAAAATATGTCCTCGAGGGTCATCATTGCCATCATATTTTACTTCCATTCTAGTATTTACCTGACCAAATATGATCTTCATCAATCTGCAGTAGTCTATCCAACTTTCAATATTTTTCTTATGAGTACCGCATCATCTAGCAGGTGTAGATCTCAGCGCTACGTCCAAATCTTGAAACCTTTGTTCTTCAAGTACTTCTCATTCAAATTCATCAAGAAACAGATTGACATCTCATATCCCATCAAAGTAAATTTACATACCTCTGCATTAATGTAGCGAAGTGATTTGTAATTCTGTTACATCGCTTAGTAGAAACTTTGTGTAGCCTATTATGCCAGTTCTCCATTTCTTCATCCGAATTTGAAATACATGAGTTGTCCCTTTCCTAGCTTATCCTTCCATATGTAGTGGGATTGATCCAATCTTCCTCTTTAGTTGTGAGCTTGTAGATATTATCAATATTTGCACCGCAGTATTCATCGTGAACAGGTTCTGTATACCGTACTCCTTTTGATGGGTCTAGGGGAACAATGACCCTCAGATTGCCTTGTTCAAACACCATCTTTCTCTTCTTCAGATTGATTATTGCACCAGTATCAAAAGCCTAATCCAATCCAAGAAGCATTGGATATGGATTTTTTTCATCTATAATATCAATTACTTCAAAATATGCCATAGTGAGCGCTCCTTCAATGTCTACTACTAGAACAGACAATATTCCTATAGGAATAATCCTATGTTGGTTAGCCATTCTTAATGGGATCAGTGACTATAGAAGTTTTTGTTTTCCCATGGGCTCCCATGTCTTCTTAGGCAAGACATTGGCATCAGATCCAAAATCTAGGATTATTTGATCCATGTCGTAATCCCCAATATGAGCAGTTAATCTCATTTCTCTTCCTATCCTCTTCTTATGCCGATGCAATTTATTTACCACGTGTGGCTCGCTATGTGGATCTTCCCTTCCTGCGCAAGAGTCTATCAGTGCCTGGAGACTTTCGACAACCTTCTGGTCTCTCAATAATTCATGTAGGTCTTTGTTGGCTTGTGGTTCTTTTAAGAGAATAAGGCAACATCAACAGTCAAGCAAAGGAAGAGTCGGAGCGGCTAAGATAAAGGCCAGTCACCTCAAGCACGGGTCGGGAGGATGCCCCACAGACAAAGGAAAAAAGAAGCTTACCATTCACCTTTTCTCGCCTATAACCTTTCTGCTCATTGCACTTTGCTCCCCAAAAATCATAACATTCGTCCTACATTCCTTATCACTAAACATCCCCATTTTCAATCTACGATGTGCGAGTGGTGTCACTTCTGCCACGCCACGTCATCCATTCCTTACTCCCTGCACATCGCTCCCCGTGGAATATAGCACTTACCTCCCACTGCTCATACATAAAACCTGTGATCTGCGGGAAACCCCACCTCCCTGCTATTTCATCCATCCCCCGCTCATCGTACTTCACTCCCTGCAAATTATAGAATTTACCCTCTGCTGCTCACATGAAAACCTTGTGATTTGCGATGTGCAGGCGGTCCCACCTCTGTCCTACCACGCCACTCCTCTACCCATCACACTTCTTAACGTTTACCCTTCGCTGCTCATATGTAAAACCTTCGATCTATGATATGCGATATGATTTTGGGTCCCACCGCCTTGCCACGCCATCAGTAGCCCTTCCACAGCTTCTGTCCCTCTCTTTTCCGTAGTAATCATCCTGATAGCCTCACCATTAATTCCACCATCTCCCCTTCATCTCTACTCCCTATCAATACATCTGATGGTTCATGATCTATTTCAGCTCCTCCCTCACCTTGACACTGGGGGGGGGATCCGAAATGGCCAGTTTTTTATACTGCCTACAGTGCTATGCGGTAGTCTGTAGTGATTTCGCACCCCCCCCCCATCTAATACACCAAACCATCCATGCCCCCTTCCGAAATCCGGTTTCCGGTTTTCAATTAAAACACATCATGGGCTTTTGGGTGGGGAATGCAGTTATGGTTTATTCAGTTTGTTCAGGGAATCTCCGCTAAAGAGCTAGCCACCCACAGCACGACTGGTCATTCCGCAACAATAAGTGGAAATCATGAGAAGTAGAGAGTGGAGGCTTTCAAACAACAGATGGAATCATATGATGAAGGCCAGATCGGCCACCTGTTCTCAGCCACTTCTCGCCACTCCTTTTGAAGATTCAGGAATTTTTCCTCCATGCCCAACTATTTTGTTTCTTTTTACTGTTAGATAGTGATGTTTTGCTGGTGAAATCCCGATTTAACCTGAGTCTATTTTGATTTTATGTTACAGGAGTGATGTCTTGATGCACACTCTACTAGTTTGTTAGGATATTTTGGTTTTCACATGTGTGGTTCAATCATGACAGAATATTCGATTGTAAACCCTGAAGGATAACTCTATATGTAGTGAGTTCTAAGATGAAAGAAAGGTTCTGAATTTTGGAGAATTTTGTTGTAGTTCAGTATAATTGTGCTCCCTGTGCTCTAAGATACATATTTGGGAGAGTTGTTTTGAACTTAATATGATACAGCGTTGTTTATTTGAATTCCAGATGGGGCAATGAGTAGTATGTATATGTTTCTCTTTGTTTATCAGTAATCTCCTGTTTATGTGTGATCATCTTTCAATGTTTTGCTGCTTTGATGATCTGTGTAATGTAGCTGCCGGCAGTATGCATTTTTATTCATGAATTTGTTTATATATAACGCTCATGTATAAAACTTGCTACACTTCCTTAATTCGTGCTCCACAAATCTCTATTGTTTGTCATATTTCACTTGCATATGTTTCCTCTGAGTTCATGGGAGACAGATTCTTAAGAATATTAAGCCTGTCTGTTGCAGATTCTTCCTCCGTTCTTCCTCAACACCTCTACATGATTTGAAAGCATCTGCTCATTTTTTCATACTTGGCCCATTTGAAAGCCATCTAGCCATTCAGGCTCTTGATCCCTCTTGCAGTATAAGGTAATTCACATTAAATTAGACTCCAAGATCTTCTCCATTCTTGAACCACCAAAACCATCATTATCTTATTCCATATTATATCAGAGGCATCCTTATAGTTGTCTACATTTAACCTCTGATTTTAAGATGTCCTAGGCAGTAGTCTTTAGCAACTCAAGGTTGTTTCTAGGAGCTACAACATCTTTTTGGTGTCATTGCCGGGGATAAGAATTTGAAAATATTTTCCCTAGGGTACGACATTATCTTCACCCTTCAATTAGGTGAGCACGAAAGGTTGAGAGTTTCATAACCCTCACCTTGGCGACTCCACTATTATCAAAGTTCAAATCAGTTACAATATTGGCTTACACAAGGCCTCATACTTGATCAGATACTTCTCAGCAGATAACCCCTTCTGTATCTAACCCCGAAAAAATCATACTTAAGATAATCTGGATCGAGAAGCAGCCCAGCCAAGTTGACCTACCCTCATTTTATTTAGAAGATTCACCTTCCTCATCTCAGAAAGCTGACATCTATGTCCCTAGCTCCACAGCCCGTGTTCTTAAGTATCCTCCATAAACCTCTGCTCTAGCCAGTTCATCCATAAAATACGAAGCCGAATCTGCTGATACTTCTCTGCCTCCCTTACAACCTACTCCTGAGGCTGAAGAATTCAAATAAGTTACAACACTCCAAAGCTCTTCATAGATAAATATCCAAACCTCTACTCAGCATATACTTGTTATAGCACAGCCAAATCATCCTCAGAACTTACCACCACCACCCCTCATGGTTGTACTTGGTTTCCTCTTCAACAAGTATGCTCCATTGGCTTTACCTCAAGTACTGAATGACATGCCACAATATTATCTAAATCTCTTGCCTCGGTTCACAGGGGAAGATAATACTTCAGCGCAAAAACATATTGAAAAATTTTGCGCCTTTGCTGAAAATGTGAATGTAGAGAATTTAGATGTGGTGTTAAGGCTTTTGTCCAATCCTTGGATGGAGAAGCTCGAAAATGGTTCAAGTATGTAGCCAAAAATGCAGTCCACTCTTGGGAAGAAATGGAAAATTTATTCACATTAAAATGGGGAGAAAAGAGGGATCATGGATACATTTTCACCGAGTTCAATGACCTTAAAAAGAGACACAATGAGGACGTGACAAAATTCATAAAGAGGTTCAATAAGCTCTATAATAATCTTCCTGCTGAAATAAAGCCTTCCCAAGTAGCTGCTAAGGTGGTATTTGCAGGAGCTTTCAAATCGGAGTTTGGGTTCACCCTAAGAGAAAGAAAGTCCCCATCTCTAGATCAGATCTAGACTGATGCATTGGAGGTAGAAGCGAACTTTTCTTCTACTGGTAAATTTAAGGGGAAGATAGAACATAAATATATCCAGGAGGAAGAACAGGGAGGAGGCTTCTACTTCTAATCAGAAGAGGGAATCACAGGAGTATAGAATTGAAGAAATGAATAAGTTGATCAAGAACCTATCAAATAAGTTAGTTAAGCTTGAATTGGAGGCCAAGAACTCCCCTCCCCGTTCCAACCAAATGATTCCTGACCATGGGTTTAATCCTCAATATCACAATCCCCCTTTGTAGTTGTTGCAGCGGGAGAGGAAGGAACAGCAAGACCACATTCAACCTCCTCTATACTTGGAAGGAGAGCTAGAGGAATAGGCCGAGGAAGTCATAGACAGTCAAGATAATCAATTCCTCTCTTACTCTGATGATGAGGAAGGTGAACTCACCCTGCAAGGAGAGCAAGAAGAGAAGGAATCCCCTTCAGAAAACCAAGATATTGACAATTACTACAGACAATTCATAGATTTCATGCAATCTCAACTCCACAAGAAGTATGATCTTCGGTCCTCCAGGAAGAGAACCCGAGTGCAAGAACAAAATAAAGAGTCAATATCAAGAGAAAAAACCCCTCCTAGTTCCGCCAGCAAGAGGAAAAATCCATTAGAAGAGTTTGTCCCTCATCAAGTTCTTGCATCCACTTCCACGAAACAAGGCTCTGATCCTTCCAAAAATGAGAAGTCCACATCTATACCCTTGAAATTGCCCGACTGTCCTAAAGAACAGTTCAAAGAAGTTATTACAGAAAAATATCCCACAGCCTTTAACCTCCAGAAAGAATTAGAAAAGTTCAAGAACCCGATTCCCCTGATTGAGCTCCTAAAACAGCCTTCATACAAGGCCCAAGTGCCCCAATTCATGCTACCCCATGGTGTAAGCCCTCTGCCTAACAGCCTCAATCTACAAGAAGAAAGACCCATGGTAGTTTTTGGACCTCATATAGAAGAGCAGGACTTAGCTACTCCCCCATTCTACGTGACTCTAGTGATACATGACTTATTGTTGCACAATTGCATGCTGGATTCTAGGGCTTCGCATAATCTGTTGCCATTGTCTGTCATGGAGCAGTTGGGGTTGCAGATTACCAGGCCTTATAAAGACCTATATTCTTTTGACTCCAAGAGGGTGCAGTGCTTCAATATGATAAAAGATCTGGTAGTAAAATTAGCCCAGATTTCAGCCAAAAGTGTGGTCATGGACATTGTTGTAACTGATATCCTAGCTCGGTCTGGAATTTTGTTGTCCAGATCTTGGGGTTCCAAGATTGGAGGATCAATAAAACTTGCCTCACCTACCACTATTACAATATTCGGTCGGGAGGAAAGGAGATTATACTTTGAATCCAGGTTTGTGAAGATGGTCACCAAAGCCGATCGTTCGACAAATTCTCTGGTATATGGTAAAGAGGGTGAATTTTCTTGTCTTATGCTCAAGGAGGATGAAAATTTCCTGCAAGAAACGAAGGTTTTTCCTCTAATACAGAAGAATCCCATGAGTAGAAAGGAAAACAAGATATGGACCTTGCAGTTTGATGGAGCTTATTCACGAGAAGGAAACGAAGCCGGGGTACTCTTAATATCACCAGAAGGTTTCTTAATTCCCCTCTCCTTTAAGCTGGAATTTGAAGCCACAAATAACGTGGCTGAGTATGAAGACCTGTTGTTGGGATTGCAGACAGCACAGAACATGAACATATAAAATCTCAAGGTGTTTGGAGATTCAGAGCTTGTAGTGAGACAAGTCAAGATCCAATGCCAAACTAAACACTCGCGGCTCAGAGCATGCATGAATGAGGTATGGTATTTGGTTGAGAACTTATTTTCTTCTTTTAACATTCAGTTCATGCCAAGCGATAAGAACAGAATGGCAGACTCACTAGCTGTGGCTGCTAGTAATTTCCGCCCCCCCCTGCAAATTCCTTTACTCAGATATGAGGTTGAAGTGTGATACCGCCCCTCCATTCCGGACAATGTAAAGCATTGGCAATTCTTTGAAGATGAAGAGCAAGTCCAGTGTTTTATGGAAACGGTGGGCAAGTTCTCAAATATGGTGATCGACTCAATCATCGAGGATGACAGTGAAGAGCCAAAAACCATATGGGAAGAGACACTGGCTGGGCACCGTGGTCTGCAATTAAAGGGAAATGTCATTCCCAGGGGTCTTATACCATTGGAGAGATTGTTTGACAAGAATGATATGCCGGTGAACCCCAACAAAATGACCCTCGACGAGCCTGTCAGGGATGTGAATATTGGGACAAAGGAAGATCCAAAGGTGGTAAAGTTGTCAAAAGGGTTCCCTGAAGAATACCAAGAGCAGTACCTCAGGCTGTTTCAATCATATAAATATGTCTTCGTCTGGTCATACCAGGATCTAAATACTTTCGACATTGACATTATACAGCACAAGATACCACTCAAATAGGACGCTAAGGTAGATTAATCCTCTATTTCTCCCAGCTATTGAAAAGGAAATAAAGAAGTCGTTGCAGGAAAAGGTCATTGTCCCTCTAAGGTACTCCGAATGGGTGGCAAACCTGGTACCCATGAAGAAAAATAATGGTGAAATCAAGCTCTGTGTGGATTTCCGCAATTTGAACAGAGCTTCACTCAAAGACAACTATCCCCTCCCGAAGATGGATCACATCTTGCAAAAGGTGGTGGGATCCTCCCACATGTCCATGATGGATGGCTTCTCAGGATATAATCAAGTGGCAGTGCTCCTAGAATACCAAAAGAAGACGATGTTCACTACGTCTTGGGGAACTTTAATTTACGCCCGAATGCCTTTCTACCTGATAAATGTCGATGCCACATTCCAACATGCGATGGACATCGCTTTCATAGGCGAGCAAGATAAGTTTGGGTGATTTACCTAGATGAAATCATCGTCTTCTCAAAGAGTGATGTTGAACACATAGAACATCTTCGATGAACCTTCGACAAATGCCGTCGGTATGGCCTATCACTGAACCCTCAAAAATCCATGTTTTCCCTGGAAGAAGGAAAGTTACTGGGACATTAGTAACTAAGGAGGGAGTGAAGATTGATCCGAAATAGGTGGAGTTGATAAACATAATTTCTCTAGCAAGAAACAAAAACGAGGTAAAAGTGTTCCTGGGAAGAATAAATTTCCTGAGAAGATTCATACCCAATACGTAGAGATCGTCTGAAACATCACTGAAATGCCAAAAAAAGAACAGTGAAGTGAGGTGGACCCCTCAATCAAGGGATTCTTTTGACAGAATCAAGCAGGCGTTTACAAAAGCTCCATTGTTGGTGGGTCCATATTATGGGAAGCCCTTCATGATTTTCTATTTCATATCTCCTCATACAATATCTGCAGTGCTGCTACAGAAGAATGACGAAGGGCATGAACACCCTATTGCGTTCTTCAATCAAATCCTGCAAGACACCGAATTGAAATATAATGTCCTGGAGAAGCAATCTTACGCTCTGGTCAAATCGCTAAAGGCATTCCGAGTGTATGTGTTACAATCATCCATAATAGCTTACGTGCCCATTGCGGCAGTGAAAGACATTCTTGTGCAGAGCGACAATGAAGGGAAGAGGGGAAAATGGATAGCTAAGATTTGGGAGTATGAGATGGAGATAAAACCTACCAAACTCATCAAAGGCTAAGGGCTGGAAAAAATTCTGTCTCAATCCAACTGTCAAGCTCTGAAGATAAATCTGTCTATGGCAGGAGGAGAAGCACAGGAGGATACAGGTGGACATCAGGGCATAGAATCTTCCACGCAAAAGACACATGTGAAGTACCTTCTATCCTCACGGTATAAAGATACAGTGGAATATATTTTAGTGTTGAGATTCCCTCCTAACTATGATAAGGACAAGTACTACATCTTGAGGCTGAGGTCTCAAAAGTACATCATGGAAAATGGGCGACTGTATTGGAAGGACAGGGAAGGGTTCTTACTATTGTATTTAATAAAGCAAGAAGTTGACTAAGTGATGACCGAGTTCCATGAAGGGATATGTGGCAGGGATTACAGCTGGGAATCCACTGCACACAAGATCCTGAGGGCAAGTTTATTTTGGCCTAAAATATTTGGTGATGCACATGCTTGCATCTAGGCCTGCGAGAAGTGTCATACGTTTTCCGAAAAGCAAAGGTATGCACCTCTCCCATTGATCCCAGTACATGTTGAGGAACCTTTCAAATAGTGGGGGATTGACTTCATAGGAGAGATTCACCCGGCTTCTAGCAATCAACATCGATGGATCCTCACCGCCACATATTACTTCACTAAGTGGGTTGAAGCCATGCCTGCAAGGAATGCCACTGATGGGGTAGTTATCAAGTTCCTGGAGGAGAACATAATAGCTAGGTTTGGATGCCCTGCTAAATTCATCACCGATAATGCCCAGGCTTTCAAATCAGCTAAGTTCATGAAATTCTGTCAGCACTACAGTATCATGTTGGGACACTCCATTGCATATTACCCACGAGGAAATGGGCTGGCAGAATCATCTAACAAGACGCTGGTGAGGATCTTGAAAAATACCATCAATGAAAACCAAAAGAACTGGGATTCCCAACTCAAGTTTGCACTCTGGGAAAATCGCATCACCACTAAAAGATCCACAGGGAGGTCCCCTTATGACCTTGTGTATGGCAGAGCTACAGTCTTCCCTATTCAACTTGCATTACCCGTAGCCTTATTCTTACATGAGAGTGAGGAATAGCCAAATGACTCGATGAGAAGAATGAATCAGTTGGTGGAACTGAATGAAACACGGGAGCAGGTAAACCTCAGGTTAACAAAGTACCAGAGAAAGATGAAAGAATTATTTGATCAAAGGGCTAAAGATAGGGAAATCCAAGTAGGGGATTTGGTACTGCGATGGGATATCAAGCGGGCAGACAAAGGAAAACATGGGAAGTTCAACCCCCTTTGGTTTGGTAAATTCAGGGTGGCAGAGGTCAAAGGCAACAATCATTTTGCGCTGGAGAAGCTGGAAGGAGATACACTTGAGATGCTTGTTAATGGAAAATTTCTCAAGCCTTACTTCCAGCACTGATAGCGGGCTATGATGTCCCACTGTACATATCCTCAAAGTGTATATATATCGTTTTTTATTTCTGCATAAATTCCTGTTTTTTTTTTGGTTAAAGCTGCTTGAAATTTGGTTCTAACGATGATCCCAAGCACATTAAGAATAACATAAGCAAGTGGTCTGCGAGTTCTCGAAACACTCGAATGAGTGCGTCGTCCCCAATGGAGCCAATGTTGGCTTTTGGTTCTTTTTAGAAAATAAGGCAACATCAGGAGTCAAGAAAAGGAAGAGTTGGAGCGGCTAAGATAAAGGCCAATCACCTCAAGCGCGAGTCAGGAGGACGCCCCATAGACAAAAGACGAAAGAAGCTTACCATTCACCTTTTCGCACCTATAACCTTTCCACTCATCACACTTCGCTCCCCGAAAATCATAAAATTCACCCTTCATTCCTTATCACTAAACATCCCTACTTGTGATCTGTGATGTGTGGGCGATCCCACTTCTGCCATGCCACGTCATCTATTCCCCGCTCCCTGCATAATATAATCCTTACCTCACGCTTCTCATACATAAAACCTGCGATCTGCGGGCGACCCCACCTCCCTGCCACGTCATCCATCCCCCGCTCATCGCACTTCGCTCCCCACAAATTATAGCGTTTACCCTCCACCGCTCACATGTAAACCTTGCAATTTGCGATGTGTGGGTGGTCCCACCTCCGTCCTGCCACGTCACTCCTCCGCCCATTGCACTTCGCACATCGCACTTATTAACGTTTACCCTTCGCTGCTCATATGTAAAACCTCTTATCTACGATATGCGATATCAGTTTGGGTGCCACCGCCTTGCCACGCCATCAATAGCCCTTCCACAGCTTTTGTGCCTCTCTTTTCCGTATTAATCATCTCGATAGCCTCACCATTACTTCCACCATCTCCCCTTCGTCTCTGCTCCGTATCAATACATACGACAGTTCATGATTTGTTTCGGCTCCCCCCTGACCTTGACACCGTGGGGGGTCTGAAATGACCGGTTTTTTATACCACCTCCAGTGCTACATGGTAGTCTGTAGTGATTTCACACCCCCCCCCCCCATACAATACACCAAACCATCCATGCCCCCTTTCGAAATCTGGTTTCTGGTTTGCAATTCAAACATAGCATGGGCTTTTGGGTAGAGCACGCAGTTATGTTTTATTCATTTCGTTTGGGGAATCTTTGCTAAAGAGCCAGCCACGCACATCATGACTGGTCGTTCTGCAATGGTAAGTGGAAATCATGAGAATTAGAGAGTGGAGGCTTTCAAACAACAGATGGAATCATATGAGGAAGACCAGACCACCCACCTATTCTCAGCCACTTCTCGCCACTCCTTTTGAAGATTCTGGAATTTGGCCTCCATGGCCAACTATTTTGTTTCTTTTTACTATTAGAAAGTGATGTTTTGCTAGTGAAATCCCAATTTCCCCTGAGTCTGATTTTATTTTCTATTGCAGGAGTGATTGCTTGATGCACACTCTGCTAGTTTGTTAGGATATTTTGGTTTTCACATCTGTGGTTCAATCATGAAAGAATATTTGATTATAAACACTGAAGGAGAACTCTATATCTAGTGAGTTCTAAGATGAAAGAAAGGTCCTGAATTTTGGAGAATTTTGTTGTATTTTTGTATAATTGTGCTCCCTGTGCTCTGAGATACATATTTGGGAGAGTTGTTTTGAACTTAATATGATACAGTTTTGTTTATTTGGATTCCATATGGGCAATGAGTAGTATGTATCTGTTTCTCTTTGTTTATCAGTAATCTCATGTTTATGCGTGATCATCTTTCAATGTTCTGTTGCTTTGATGATTTGTGTAATGTAGTTGTCAGCAGTATGCATTTTTATTCATGAATTCGTTTATATACAATGCTAATGTATCAAACTTGTTGCACTTCCTTAATTCGCGCTCCAAAAATATCTATTGTTTGTCATATTTTGTGTGCATCTGTTTCCTCTGAGTTCACGGGAGACAAATTCTTAAGAATGTTAAGCCTGTCTCTTGCAAATTCCTCCTTCGTTCTTCCTTAGAACCTCTACATGATTTGAAAGCCTCTGCTCATTGTTTCATACTTGGCCCATTTGAAAGCTATCTAGCCATTCAGCCTCTTGATCCCTCTTTCAGTATAAGGTAATTCACATTAAATCAAACTCTAAGGTCTTCTTCATTATTGAACCACCAAAACCATTATTCTCTTATTCCATATTCTATCAGAGGCATCCTTATGGTTGTCTACATTTAACCTCTGATTTTAAGATGTCCTAGGAACTGGTCTTTAGAAACTCAAGGCTGTCTCTAGGAGCTACAACAATCTGTAAAAATGATTTAAATATAGCTGGATCAAACTCCTTTGTCGCAATAATCACTTGGGTGTTTTTCTTCTGAGGCATCAACTTCTGTTGAGTATGTGGCTTCCTCCTAGAAGTCCAAGCTCCGGGGTCCATGAAACTCTTCTTTTCCTCCAAAAATTTATCCTTTTCTCTTTGCATATTGAACCTAGTTTTCTTATCTCCAAACTTTCTGACCCATGTTTCCTCCATAGGCTTGTTTCCTGTTACGTTATCTTCCCCTGTAGTTTCACCACTTCGGGTTACTATGTTAACACTAGGCTCTTCTTTGTGTGGCTCCGCAGTCATCATCTGTAAGTTCTGTGTATTCTGGTGATTTCTTTTCTCCTGAATCTTTGCTATTAAAATGGTACAATATTTTATTACATTATCAAAATATCTACAATACCTACAAGAGGGCGTTGTGGGATTCTGACAATCCCTCGCAAAGTGTCCTACTTCGCCACAGTTGTAGCATATAATTTGACCACGTCCTTGACTAGCGCCTCCTCCTGGTCCTCATCCTTGACCTTGGAAGCCTCCACGACCTGTTGGTGGACCATGATATTCATGTGCACACCCTTAAGCTTGCATTCTATATGCACCTGCATTCTATTCTATCATTAACTCATAACTGCGACAATTCTTCTCATCATGCCCTATGGAGATACAAAAGTTACAAAACATCTACTTCGGGGTCTAAACATACTTCTGCATCAAATAACACTCTTCCGTGCAATGTTGACCTGAAATTTTACACATGTCACACCATACACTTGATCTTGGGTTCAACGGATTAGGAGTGCCACCATTGATGCAATCTCTATATATAGGGCAATAATATTTATAATGGCATTTTGCATTACATTTGATACACCATACTTCTAAGCGAATTTATGATCAGATTTCCTTACCCTTATTTAGATCTTGTAACTCCAAATGCATTGCTGCTAATTGGCTCTGAATTTTTTTACCCCTACATGGGTATCTATGACTGGCGAAGCTTCCAATTTCATAGATATTTCCATAGCTCTGGCCTGTGTTTCTATCTTCTATTGTGTCAATGGTAGCCTGATATGTGGCAATAACGCAGCTATAAACCACTCCTTATGTTGCTCGTCAGGAATTTGGAAGTTCACTTGTCCTAGTAGCATCTTGAACCTTTGATCTAAGTCCCAAACATATTTAGTTACTACTTGTTTGATCTCTTTTATCTCCGTAATACACTGTGAATGTGACTTTGGCTTCTTAAATTCATCATTCAACGATGTCTTTGTCTCATCCAATGTGGCAGCCTGATGTGTCGTGGAGTACTTCATATACCATGCCAACGCCATTTCCTGCAACGCTGTGACAAGATGTGCCTTCTTTATGTCATCATCTATGACCTATCGCGCTTTCCATACTGTTTCAGCGACAAACCAAAATTGTTCAGGATCCTCTAATCCCTGCCCTCTGAAAATAGGTATTCTGACTTCATTATCCATGTCTCTTTGGCGAGGTGGTGGTGGAGGTGTAGGTGGAGGAAAATTATAGGGATGAGGATGTGGAGTGAGGGGAGTAGCGGGATGGGGAATCCCAGAGGCACCCTAATGATATCAAAACTCTAAATACGACGCACCTCTAGGGGTTGTGGGCTTACTTTCTCCTTCTTCAATTTTAGATACCCTCAAACACAGGTTGTAATCAGTCTCAATGAAGTTTTTTCGATCTACCCTTAATCTTTTACCACTTCGCGTAGACCCTGACTTCTTCCAAACATCAACATGATTGCATGTGCAGTACACCCTTTTCACATAAACGCATCTTAATCCACAGCTTTAAAGAATTAAAGTACCTACCTCGTGGACCCTTGAAAAATATTTACTCAGCTTTTTTGTAGATACGTATGTTTCTATGGCGAACTTGGTTATAAATCCTCTTAAAATACTATCTATCTAGAAATCAATAGCTCTTGAGATCTTGCTATAAGTCTTTTTGAGTCATTGCAATAATTCAGGGCTCCACGCAGTACGCTCATCAATCTTAAAGCAGGTCTTATTCTTAGCCAACCTTGAAAACCATTCATGCAGCTCGTTCACAAACGTTGAGAATAATATCTCGTGCTGCTCTGTAAAGAGATATATCTGCAACCAAGCTTTAGTTGACAGTCGTGGATTTCTCTTCTCTTGAACTGTGAACTCTCGTTCTTTCAGATTTACCCAATCTTGGATCTCTTTTCTTGTTGGATTCCACATCCACATATCCCTCAATTAGATCCCAGTCCTGACAACAAAACCATGTTTTGTCTTGAAGGGGTCAAGACCTAGGTTTGGAGTAGTTGCGCTACCAACAAAACCCTCTATTACCAGCCCTTTTGGCAATGATTTGCTATGCAGACAGCAGTCTCACTCGAGGCAATATTGGGGGATGTTAGAACTAGGTTTCTGCATCCAGAGGGATATTAGGACATGGATTTACTGTTATGATTCTTCCTTATACTTTCCTGAACTGCACAAATGAAATTATATACTTTTATAGTTTATGCCCTATTCATCAAGTACTACTACTACGCATTGTGCCTTTATCAATCTTATGCATTATTCAACCCAATACAACACGTATAAACAACATAAAATACTTTTCTATGTATAAAAAATCATACAATTCTTCGCAATACATAAACAACTTCAGAGATAAATAATAGACAAATTGTGTAAATAACACAGAGATACTTCAAAACTTGTGTTTATTAATGATGTGTCTTTCTAGTACAATCCTTCTTTAACCTGCGCACATAACTGCGATTGGTCTATGCACACAGCTACAGACCAAGGCCTCCATACACACAGCTGAGGAGCCTTCTTTGAAGATCCAAAATAGACTAAAACACAAATAATTCACAGCTTTCTCATACAATGATGGATCTATCTCTATCTATGACTTAACATGACTTTGCTTTATATATCTTTCCTTCATACAATACCATGGTCCACAAACCATGGGTGGAGCTCAAAATATTAAAAAAAAATGATCCCTTTACAAAAAGAGGGGCTTTGACCAACCCCAAAGCCCCTAAAACTCCTAAACTCCGCGTGATTGACTTATTTCCGTTGGATCGCGCACTCCACTTGCTCAGAATGTGGAGTCTTTAACTCAAAACT
This sequence comes from Pinus albicaulis, assembly GCA_034641835.2. Classification (NCBI taxonomy): domain Eukaryota; kingdom Viridiplantae; phylum Streptophyta; class Pinopsida; order Pinales; family Pinaceae; genus Pinus; species Pinus albicaulis. The sequence continues at coordinate 654,570,447 of CM076569.1, forward strand.
AGACCAACTTGGGCCCTTCCCAACACACATCCATCTATTATACCTCAAAATCAAATGCAACAACAACAAATAGAAGTAATCTAATAGAAGTTGCCTTGGCAACAGGAGAAAAAATATCACCAAAATCAATTCCCGGCACCTGGGATTAACCTTTTACTACCAACCGAGCTTTTTATTTCTCCATATTTCCTTCTACATTCATATTCTTCTTAAACACCCATTTTCTACCAATGGATTTATTTCCAGCCGAAAATTACACTAGATCCCATGCCTCTTTTTTGTGCAAGGATTCCATTTCATCAACCATGGCTTCCTTCCAGAGTTTTCCATCCTCTGAATCCACTACCTGCTTGAGAGTTCTAGGATCATCATCAGTGATAGATAAAGCAAAATTTGAACAGAAAGTAGTTGGACTATACATTTATGGCTACCTTCTTTGTCAAACTGATCTCCTCAAAGCTAGAGTTTGAGGCTCTTCCTCTTTTGATTCTTGTTCTACTGTAGAGTTTTATTCTTCCTCCTTTAGCACAAAATCTATATTATCAGGCTCCTTTGGTATGATTTCATGTTTAATAAAAATTTTCACCTCTCTAAACTCCACATCTCAGTTGTACACAACCTTCCTTGTTTCTGGGTTCCAAATATTATAACCTTTTAAACCTTCCTTATACCCAATAAAGATGCACCTTTCAGATTTAATATCCAACTTGGTTCTTTTATCCTTTGGAACATGTGCATATGCATCACAGCCAAATACCCTCAGATGTGAAAGATAGGGTTTCTTACCATTCAATACCTCATGTGGAGTCTTATCCTCCAACGTTGATGAAGGTGATATGTTAACGAGGTAACATACAGTCTCCACCGCCTCTACCCAAAATACTTGTCCTAACCCGAAACCACTGAGCATGTGTCTTTCCTTTTCCATGAACGTCTTGTTCATTCTTTTTGAAACTCTGTTTTGTTGAGGTGTGTATGGAGTAGTATTATGTCATGCTATACCACACTTCTTACAAAACTCTTCAAAATTCTTCTTGCAGAACTCTCCACCATTATATGTCCTTGGCACCTTTATTTTCTTCTCTGTCTAGTTTTCAACCAGAGCCTTAAATTATTTAAACCTGTCAAAGAATTCAGATTTCTTCTTGAGGAAATATATCCATGTTTTCCTTGACAAGTCATCTATAAATGATACATAGTACACAAACTTACCCAGTGATGAAATTGACACATGTCCAAACACATCATTGTACACAAGCTCTAATATCCTTTTCACCCTCTTAGCACCAGAGGCGAAACTCACCCGATTATGCTTCCCACATAGACAATTTTCACATAAATATAAATCCAGAGAGAAATTAGACATACCTTTTACCATTCCATTACGATGTAGTATTCGAAGGCCCTTCTCTCCAATATGTCCAAGCCATTGATGCCATAACATGGTATTTTCTCCAGACACCACTGAGTTTTCAACTCCACTTTCCGGAACCACAGAATTGTTGCACCCATCAATAACAGGGCTACCCAGAAGCTTGTACAGATTTCTAATCCAAACTGCCCACATTAATACCAGTTTTCCCTGAACCATCTTGCAGGTATCCTTTTCGAACATTGTTTTTACATATTCATAATCCATCTTGCTTACAAAAATCAGATTTATTGCCAATGCAGGAATATGCAGAACACCAAGAAGTGTTCTAATCCTTCCACATTGCAACTTCAACTTGAATTTTCCACGTCTAAATATTCTGGCCTTCCTATCATCCCCTAAGAAGACATCACCACCATCATATTTCTCATACTCGTAGAACCACTCCCTATGGGGGATGAAGTGAAAGGATGCACCTGAGTCAATCAACCATGCCTCATGATCTACATGTGTACTTGAAGAAGAAGTTAAGTACACATCCCCACCTTCATCTGAGGTGGTTTTCACCTCTGCAGAAGGACCATCATCATATCCCTTTCTTTTCTCAGAAGCTTTAGATCTACACTCCTTTTTGAAGTGCCCTTCCTTTTTGCATTTCCAGAACACCTTTATAGGTTTTCCTAGAGATTTAGATCTACCTCCAGATTTACATCTCCCACTTGAGGAATTATTTGTGTTTCTGTTCTGGGACCGTCCTCATGCAGACAAGGCATCTCCATTCTGGCCCTCCATATTTTTTCGTCTCATCTCCTCTGACGGCAAGGATGATATTATTTCATCAAAATTCAAGGTATTTGTATTGCTACCTATTGCAACAACCAGACTATCCCATGAATCTGGTAGAGAGCACAACAAGTTGATGCACTTATCTTCATATGAGATTCTAATATCAATAAATAACAACTAACTCACCACATTATTGAAGGTGTTCAAATTCCCTGTCACTGAGTCTCCATCCTTCATCCTCGAGTTATACAACTTCTTTCCATAGGAACAGTTTGTTCACCAGAGACTTAGATTGGTACAAAGTCCCTAACTTTTCCCACAAATCCTTCACCGTAGCTTCCCCTGATACATTCACCAATATTGAATCTGAGATACACAATCGTATTGTGCTCTTTTCTTTCTGATCAAACTTTTCCCATTATTCATCTGAAATTTTCATTGGTTTAGTCCCCGGATCTACCACGATCCACTGATATTTATCCACTAGAAGATCCTCCATCTTGAGCTTCCACAACTCAAAACTCTGACCATTAAATTTCTTGATCTTTATATTTCCATTATTCATTATCTTATTTCACCGCAAGCATCAATCCCGCAGATCTCCCATTGAATAGGGCTACCATAGGCCCAAGCAAAACCCCTTAGTAGCAAAGGCGTCCCTTGAAGCCAAAAATGCTATGATACCAAATGTGGGATTTAACCTTGTACATAAATTACCTGCAAAAGAATTCTTAAAACATAAAATAAACAATGGCGAAAACATAAAACATAAACCAAATATACACAGAGATTTTCCCCTATATCCCCAAATCGGGACTACCAGATTGATTTTTCATTATATTCCTTTCAATGTTACAATACATATATATACATGTCGAAGCATTCATAAACCTCAATCCAGTAACCCTGGATTAGAACATAACCTTAGTTCCCTTGACTGGATCTACAAAATACCATGGTTAGAAAACCATCATGCCCAAAACCATGTGCAAAACCCATGCACAAAACCATAGGTAGGTACACCCACCTAATATAGGTTCCAAAAAAAATTTAACACACCCCCAACGCGTGAACAATTGTTATGCTCTAAATTCTAAAGTCTAACTTGCAAATTCTGTGAAACATTAAACCATTAGAACTCCAAATTATGCACCACAATGATTAAGCCAAAAAATAATGTTCATACATTTACCTATTAGATGGTCATAGAGGAGGTTGGAAATCTTGTGTCCTACCACATAACCAAACACCTTCAGCATTCCGCAAAAAAATTTTACTACTCGCATTTGGTGAAGTAAAAAAAAAACTCACTTGGTAATAGCGAAAGCCTGACAATGAGGAGTTATGTCGTAAAGAAAATGCAGGAAAAAAAATAGGAAATCCAACCTCAATCAGCGCTGCACCACCAAGAAAAAAAATAAAGCAACCCCTTTGAACACTAAAAACAACTAAATTTTCTTATTGATAATCCATTAACCATAATAAATTCTCCACCAACACTCTTAGAACGAAATTTACACCACCAGAGCTCAAAGAAGCCCAAATTAACTCCCAGTTGTACGAAGAATTACCCTTTCATGTACCTACACTGTATAATTGGATCAACTCGGTCTACCGTGCATAGCAGGATGACGTCCACCGTCAAAATCTAGATCCGGGGATGCAGCAGCGGGCTGAAGTTACCCAATCAACCAAAATCCTAATGTTAACTATAGAAAATTGAAAAAATTAACTAGTATGGAGAAACAAATAGCTTGGAACCGATCATAGATGTCATTGTGTAAGAAGTGACATAATAATAAGGATATATATAGATTCGAAAGTCCAAATTTTCATTGCTCGACAATAATTTAGGTTGTTTGACTAAGTAATTATTTTTCATAATATTCAACAATTGTTGTTTAATTATGTAATGCAGGTCCTCTTAGTTTGTTTCACAAAACCATTATTTAATATCTTATTTGTTATTATATGTTATTTATGGATGAAAACTTAAAATTATATGCAAATTTTGTTAAATATATTGTGTGTCTTTTTAATGAGTTATTTTTGTATTAATATTATACTAAAAAAATATTATAATCATTCCATATTGTGATTAGGGTTTTAAGATAATTGCTTGATAAATATGAAATTTCTAGAAATATTGTCCAGCATATGTATTAAAAAAAATACAATAATGTTTTAAAATAATATCTAAATTTATATAATTGAAATATATGTAGTTAATCAATGGCAATATTAAAATGCATTCGCAAGAAGATTTTTCATGGTTGATATTAGTCTTCACGTTCTCCATCTAAATCTTCAGAAAGGTAGATTTGTTGAGAGGTTGTTCCTTCTTTTGTTTTAGCTTTGTCTGCTATTATCACTTTTACTAGAGTATGTCCTTCATCATCATGGTTTTCTATAACAAATTCTACACCCTAGAGAGTTTCATAGTTTCTTTTCCATGTGATTCAACTTAGATAAAATTTCTTATTGATAATGTCCAAATTCTTTAACAACTTGGGAAGCAAAGGACTTTTTGACTCAATACGACTCAACCAATTTCATGTACTTGGTTTCCTTGCTTATGGAGAAGCGTGTGTCTGGGACCTAATTCACAAATTCCTCGTCAATCTACTCAATAGAGGTGCACCTTATTTTTCCTCTAATATCATTTTAAATTTATTAAAATTCTTGTTTTATAGGCTTAGAAAAGCATCAATGGTACCAATTAGCTATAGCCATGGCCTTGGTCTAGGCTCTTATTATTTTCATCTTTTGCTCTAACCCTTTTGAATGTTACATTTTTTTTCCTTCCACCTTTAGCCATGTAAGTTTTAAACCTTATATCAACCCTTTGTACTTAAGAGAAATATAAAAATGGAAAGCATTAGAAGTCTGCAACACTAAATACCTAGGGTTCAAATAGAATCTCACTTTATACCTATTGTTCACACTCCCATGGTGCCCCCATGAGGGGGGGGCCTCTTTCAGAAATGTGGTTTTTGGTCGCTCTTCTCAGCAACTAGTTTGCAAACCCAACACCACAATTGATAAGAAAACAAAAAATGCAATGTTGGACAAGCAACCCACAGCCTCAGGGCCCAACAAGCAACATTCTGCAGCTTTTCCCTCAAATCTCGCCGAAAAAGCAGCACAATCAGTCAGCCCTTGTCTCACGCAGGCCCAAGAATCACCTCTCCTGGAAATCCCCCCTCATAATCTAGGTGAAATTGTGGAGCATATGAAGGAGCATAAGCATTCACCCCAGCAAGAAAAATTCTGCAGCTTATCCCTCAAATCCCGCTGGTAAAGTAGTGCAACCAGTCATCCCTTGTCTCCCGTAGGCCCAAGAATCACCTCTCCTGGAAATCCCCCCTTAGGAGCTAGGTGCAACTGTGGAGCATATGAAGGATCATGCAATAATATGTAAGTTTGTTGGACTCTGACCATTGGAACGACTTCTTATTGACTCGATCATGAAGAACTGGACAATTAAGGGAGAGGTGGATCTCAAGTTGGGATATAAATGTTTTTTTCACATTTATCTTCAATAATATGGCAGATCAGGATAATATCTTTCAAGGGGGTCCCTACTTCATGAATTTGGCAGGTCTCTTCATGAAACCATGGGTTCCTCGGTTTGACCCTGAGAAGGAGGACTTCTCCTATTTTCCATTCTGGATCAAACTATACTCGCTTCCTCATGAGTACTGGGACCCAAAGGTCCTAACTCATATTGGAAATATACTTGGGCACTTTTTCATGCTATTTGATATTACAAAAAAAGGGAGATATACAACATATGCCCAGCTTTGTATGTACCTAGACCTTTCCAAACCTTTGTCAGCAAGTATCCTTTTAAGCAATGAGGATATCATTTGGGATCAACTGATATAATATGAGTAGATCTCTTTATAGTGCCACCATTGTCATGCATATGGCCACCTATCAGATATTTCCTTGCAAATCCACCCTATTCACTAGAATCAAGAAATGGGCCTTCCAACCAAACTTCCCCTAAAAATGAATTCACAATTGTGTCGAGAAAAAGCTTCCAAAAGACACGGGGAAGGTTCGTCCTCACATGGTGATAAAGGAAAAAATAGGTAGACATTTCCTTAGAACATGGAGTAAGGGAATGAAAATCATCATGACGCACCATCCAACGTCTTAGTGTCCTATGTTATAGTAGTTAAAGTCAAGGTTAGTTTTTTTTATTATTTTTTCCAGTTTGTAAGGTGTTTTTATGATCTCATTGAGATCAAGTCTATTAGTATGAATATTAATTCCAAGCATACGAAAAAAGACCACTTTAGCTGCGCATAAAAAACAGCCCTAACAGCATAGATGGCTGCTAATATCCTCAAATATGCAGTTAGGTGATCAAGATAAATGCTGCAAAAATCTAGATCTATGCAGTAGAAGACATTAAGCAGTAAAAAAAACAAGATTTACTCCATGCATCCAATAGAAAAGACAAGAATATATCGAATGAATTTTTCATTAATGGCACCTGGGAGGAAAACACAAGAGGGTGTTCCCTGTTCTCCTCAATGGGATGGGTTCTTGTAAGTCCTCAGCACTTCAGATCTAGAATTCCTCTCTCTTGATGGTGTAGAAAAACTAGACAAAAAATAGTAGCAAAATATGACTACGATGGTGGATCAATAGTCGGACCAAAAGTATAGATCCAGAGTGATCTTTAGGCAACAAAAGGTGATAAATGAATGGGAAAACCCTTCTATTTATAACAAAATATTGAGTTATTCTAGATATTGGTGCATAATTAAAATATTATTAACTAAATCAAGATCCAACTTTTATGGAATATTTTATTATATATGTTGGAGGGAATAGGAATTTGACTTGGGTCAAATCCCTTTATTTGTAAATAATAAATAAATAAATGATTTATTAATCATTTTAAGGATGTGGTTGAGTAATAATCAAATAAATAATTATTTATTTAATTATTTAAGGGTGATTTAGTCATATTTAACAAAGAATATTATTTAAATAAGGTTTAAATAATTATTCTTAGACAATAATAAGATAAATAATGATTTATCTAATTAATTTCCTTGTTTTGGGTTAAATATAACCGGGAATATTAATTAAATTGTTGTTTAACTAATTATTCCTTTAGGAAAATCAAACAAATGTATATTTATTTAATATTTCCTTATGGGGTTTCCTGTTTAGACCATAAACAACTTAATAAAGGTGGTTTACTAAGTTATTTTCATAGTGAAAGCAATTTTACTTAGAGTAAAATTGGTCTTACATGGTGTACTTGGGTCCATCTAATGATAATAGGTTAGATGACCAAAAAATGGTGTAATAAAGTCAATAGGGTATATTAAAGTTTGAGTGGTAAATAAAACTCAAGTTATCGAAGTCTTAAAAGGTCTAGTTTAGTAAGTTTATGGGAATATGTCAATAAAGTCATGAGTGAAGATCATAACGGATTTGATTTTTCATCATTGAGTCGAGTTCAGTGGTGTCTTGTCAAGTCAGTTGCAAGGTCAAGCCATCATATCATCATCATTACAAGCTGGTTTTGCACTCATATTTGAATTTGAAACTAATAATCATAAACAAAGGAGGCTTGGAACGCGTGGAAGGTGACAAAAGCATGCATTTGACTCTAAAAAATCCATTGAACCAGTTTCTCCTCCTCCTCAGATATTCTGAACAACCAAAGGAAGTTGTTTCACTTTGTCTGCAGGGGTCTGTTGCGCTTCTGCAAGTTGAAGGTTGTATTTCTACCACTACCATCCTCGGGTTCCAAATCTCTCTTATGTAGCATAATTCATGTTGTGTTTTTTTAGTTTAATCTTTAAAAACCAAGGAGAGCGCCTATAAGAACTTGCAACCTCAGAACCTTTAACCTGTTGAACTTTTATGCTACGCTATTATCAAAAAATTAAAATTTGATGAGAATGTCAGGGTTTTGGAGCCATTTCCCATGTGTTGAGGCTCAAGAAGGTTTTTAAGACTGTTAATATCATTATCAATCTATTTCTTCATCCAGAAACAAAACACTTAGTCAAATATATGTAGGTGGAAATTCGTTGCGCTTCTGCTATAGATGATGATTTTGATGGGTCGAGGTATACAATTTAGACATGTGTTTTCCAATGGGGGTCTGACGATTTAGAATTTTTTTCTACCTGTTGGGAAAATCAAGAAGTATAGGGCATGATTAGAAGCTTGCAAACCATTAACTTGTTGTGTTTCTGTTGAAGAAGGAAGTTTCACAGCGAAGGCGTTGCGCTTCCACACATTCAACAATTTGACCATGAAATTCGAACCTAAACCTCATGTAATTGACTCTCATGGTTATGATAAATGTGTTGAGGTGTTTAGGAGGTTCAAGCCTCATTTTTATGTATGTATTCAATGTAATTTGTTTAAGAATTTCTTAGTCAAAACAGTTTCGTAGTTTCTATAAAGTAGTTCTATATTCATTGCTACAGGCAAAAAATGAATCTTTTTGGGGAATTCGATTCCTAAACGTAGGAACTAATTATTTTTTATGTATATATGATGTAAATTTGACTAAGAAAGGGGTTGTTCGGAGTGTGAGAGAGAAGACATTCTGCAGTGTGCATATTCATTTAAAAAAATTCAGTGAATGTTGAAGGAAGAAGTATAATTTTACAGGGATTCATGTGTCAATTTATTATGGTGATGTTTTCTCCTATGTATGTGATTTTATATCTTGTTACAATCATGCTTTGAAATGTTATTTCTTCATTTTTAGATAAGCGATTTTTTATTTTTATTTTTGTTATTGTTTTTTTTTTCTCCATTGAGATATCTGAAATTCATCCTGATCTAGATGCTTTAGATGTTATCAATTCCACTATTCCTCTTTTCACCTCTCTACAACGAAATTTGATAAAAAAACACCATAAGTATTTCCTAGCACATGTCTAAGGATTCATCATTTTCTCATCATATCACTGAAAAAAATTAGCTCCATATGACTCCATTCCCAATGGATTTTACCCAATGGATTTTACTTCTTCCATACAATCAAACTATTAAATCCTATTCTTCTATGATCTTAATACGTAGCCTAAAACATAAGACAATCAATCACCTAAGTGACTGAATATTCATACAGAGAGAGCCCTCTCTGAAGCTACAAGTGTTATATTTCAGTTTTAAAGTGGTTTGTGGTTACCTTTGCGTTCCTCTCCTCATCTTGGAGGAATTACGAAGTGCTAACACAACGATCATCCTCAATATAAACCCATCCAAGGGGAAAATCCCGATGAAAAAATAAATCCAATCCCTCAACCTTATGAGACTAGTCCAAAGGAAAATTTGACAATCGAGAGGTCCTAACTCTAATTGAGGAAGAAGACTTAGAAAATATGGAACTCCATAGCATAGATCTTCAAAAAATCACAAAAAAATGGGAGAACAAAGATCCAACCGCTTTTCTAAAAGATCAAATGCAAATGGTGGTCAAATATTATCTTCGTCATTAGGATCTACTCCTCAATCGAGTTCATACAAAAGGTACCAATTCTTCTCCAACCCTTTCCTCCTCCTTACAAGGGATTAAACACAATGCTTCATAGGATCCTTCCATATTAGCCAAATAACCCAAGAAAAAGGGTTGCAAAACCAACAACCAACTTATTCAATATTTAGGATCATTTTGAATTTTTGATTAATTTGGGTAGATTCACTCCTGTAAACACTCTCTTCCCCCTCATCCACAACTATCAATAATGAGAGTCATATCATGGAATGTTTGGGGCCTAAATGGAAAATATAAACATAGAATCCTAAAAAATAAAATCTCCAAAGAAAATCCTGATATTTTGTTGCTTCAAGAGACTAAGTGCAAACACACTAGTCTAAGACAAAATGTCAATACTTTATGGAGAAATTGTGATATTCTTACCCAATGTTCAAATGGAGCATCAGGGGTTTAGAAATTCTCTGAATCCATCCACAATCATTATTAAATATTCTTTTTCTCTTCCCAGAATCTTGTAATCCTACTTTCAACCCATTGGGTCGTCCCAATGTGGTTTCATATCCAATTTATATGGTCCAAATTCCCCTCCTAAAAAACAATCTTTAATCTTGAATCTCTCAGTCATTGCTCCCTGGATGGCCCTAGTCATTGTATCCTAGGAGGAGACTTCATTCTTATCTGCTCCTTGTGGGAAAAAAAAGGAGTTATTTGAAGATCAAAAGAAGATGTTTCCCTCTTCAACTCATTTATTAATAAATCCAATTTTGTGGACATACAAACCTAAAATTGAATTCATAGTTGGAACAATAGGCGAGGTGGAAGGAAACAAGTTGCCTCAAGGCTGGATTGTTTCCTCATTCCTAAATCCCTCCTCCTAGAAGAAATCAACTTGGAAACTTTTATTCTTCCAAATCATGGCTCAAATCACTGACCAATTGTTATTCATTTGAGATGGTCAAGCTTGCCTCGCAACAATCCCTTTCATTTTGAAACTTTTTGGTTTCACCATCTGAACTTCACTTCCAACATGGAAAAATGGTGGCAAGAATTAACAACCATACATGGATGTATCATGTTTCACTTTCAACAGAGAGTAAAATTCATCAAGCAAAAATTAAAAGAATGGAATGATGTGGATTTCAACAACATCTTCCAATAAAAGCATAGAGTAGAAGAAAAACTGAGTGAATTTCAATATATTATTATCATGGAAGGGAGGACCGATGAATTAAAATCTTATGAAGCAGTGTTGTGACAATAGCTAGAAGAAATACTAGCACAGGAAGATATTCTCTATAAGTAGAAATCTAGAGTGAAATGGATGAAATAGGGCGAGTGTAACACAAAGCTTTTTCACAAATCTATGATCAAATACATGCAACAGAATCACATAAGTCACATTCGCAATGAGAAGAACTAGGAGGTGGAAGATCATAAAGTTATAAACCATGTTATTTCTCAACACTTTCATTCACTTTTATTAGAGCCAATCTCTGATAAGAGAGATGACATTCAAAAGATTACTCAACACATCCTTAATCTTGTTTTTGCAGAACAAAACACTCATTCCAAGAAGTGGAAGAGGTTTTAATGAGCACGCCCAAAGACAAAGACCCTACCCAGATGGCTTTGTAGCAAAATTATATCAATCATATTGGGTATTCTTGGATGGGATGTTTGGCAAGTAGTCGAAGACTTTCGATGTTCTGCCTCACTCCTATATTCCTTTAATGCCTCTTTTATCTCCCTTATGCCCCAGTCCTCAAAATCCCCCCCCCCCCCAATCCCATTTACTTGTGTAAATTCATCTACCTTTGTAAAATCATCAAGAAAATAAGCTATGTGTAAGGTAGCAAAATCTTGGACAATATCATGCTAGTGCGGTATCCATTCTCTTCGCACTTCCAAGCAACCTGGAATGCCTCTAAAACTTGATATGTCAAAACCCATTGACAAACTGAGTTGACAATACATCTATCGCACCCTCTTGGCTTATATTTTTAATGAAAAATGGGTCTATTGGGTGATGTCCCTCATTTCTAAATCTTTCTGTTCTATTTTTGTTAATGGCTCTCCCTCTATCACCTTTACCCCCTCTAGAGGAATTATACAAGGAGACCCTATCTTTCCTTATATATTCTTGTTTTTTTTTTAAGGCTTGAGCCACTCCATTCTCCATGTGCTCTCAGAATTTCCTTATAGGTCTCCCCCTTGGGTCTATTCATTAACGCTTTGCCCATCAACAATTTGTAGATGATACTTTGTTGACGGGGCACCCTTCAATTCAGGAGGCTCTGGAATTTAAGAAATTCCTAGATACCTTCGCAACAACCTCAAGTACTAATTTAAATAAAGGAAATTCTCTGATATGTTTCTTCAACACCCCTCAAGTTTTCCAAGTTCACATCTCTAGTATCATGGCCTTAAAAAAGAGCTTCCTTCCATTCAAAAAACTTGGGGCCCCTTTGACAACCAATCCCCTCCGCCAATTTGTCTCGGAAGCATTACTACTAAAATTTGAAACAAATCTCTCGAGTTGGACCTTCTCAACTTTGAATATTGCAAGTCATTTCACCCTCCTTAAATTTGTGTTACAAGCCATGCCCTCCTACCTTGTTTCTTCCCTTGTCGCTCCAAAAGACATCCTGAACAAACTTTGTAGTCTTCAACGCACCTTCCTATGGGGGAGAGCTAATATGGACTAGAAATGGGCTTTAGTATCTTGGGATAAGCTCTTATTTCCTAAATATGTTGGAGGTTTAGGTCTAAGAGACCCCAGGACTCTCAAAGTATTAAGTTCCAAAACATGGTGGAAATGGTTAAAAAAACCATTCAACTTTCTCGTGTCAAATGTGGACCAACAAATATGTGCATGGTATTCACTCCTCTTGGTTATTTAGAATGGAAAAAAATAACCAGGGATCCCATATATGGAATGCAACTTGGAAAATTAAAACTTTAATTCAAGACCACTGTTTTTGGGAAGTTCATAATGGTTTGACAACCTTGCTCTGGGAGGATTCTTCAAACCAATGTCTTAAGCTCTCTACTCTATCCAACTTGTTAGGGTCCTATAAATATAGGATTCATAATTTTGAATTGAATTTTGATAGTCTTGTAAATATGTACATACCTTGCTTTATGCAAGTTGTTTTCCCATATTTTGAAAAATAAAAATAAAATAATAAAATATTCAAAAAATTAAAAAAAAAGGGTAAAAAGTCCTAAAAGAAAGATCAAAGGACTTAAAAAATACATAGACCCCAAAAGAAAAAAGATGAAAATAAAACATGAAAGTGTGCAAATTAAAATGGCACTACTTTTTACTTTTTGCAAATGATTATCGCAGAGTGTCAATAAATGCCATAATCCATGATGAGTTAAACTGTCTAAACTTGACTTGTCATGTTTTCAATTTCCATGTTTCAGATAGTGAATAAAGTTCTGTCAGACAGTTTAATCCTGACAAATCAGTAGATAGGTAGAGAATAATGAGGAGCTCATCAGTTTAATCTGAGCCCTCGGATGAAATAAGGTAGAATTAGATAGTTGTATGCTTTCAAAAGAATAAAATGTTACAATATAGCAAGCTTAAATGAACCTGCTAAAAGGAAAAAAAAATGTTAGAGTAATGTTGGGTAGGTAGAAAAAGGTGGGAAAAATCATGTAATATTCATCACCGGGCAAAAATCACTAATTTCCCTCCCCTTGTAGGTATTCAGTATTCTATACTTCCAGTCAAAGAGGCTCAGAGAATTTCTCTGACTTCTGTTAGGACCGAACCCAAGGCTTGATGATTGAATAGTGGAAAATGTTGAATTCTTATGATAAAATCCCCTTTACCATTATTTATCCCTCATTCATACATTTAATTCATCTTCATAAGTAAAGAATCTGTCTTACTTAATGAAACTTAAAATCCCATTTAATTAACTTCCTTCATTCATAAAAATACAAAAACCCTCAAAAAACACTCTATCCTAAGTAAATTGGTGAAATGATGAAATAATAAGCTATGCTTTTATTTATTCAATCTACTTGGTCATTTAGTGTATTTTTGTGTATTCCATCTCCCCCTGTCATATTAACTTCTAACTTACTTTATTAATTCCCTAAAAATAAAACCTTATCCTATCTATATAATTCCCTTTATCTAAAATACCCCCTAAAACCCACTATTATAAAGTTCTTAGACCAAAGTTAATATGCACATGCTAAATTAAAAACCCAAATAAACACCCTTTGGTCTAAAACTAACATTAATTAAATATCCCGCCCCCTATAGTTATTAGACCCTTCAAACAAGTCTAAAAGCTATATAATAAAATAAATAGCGTAAAAATGTGGCTTTACTCGCATATCCTATGTATTTTGTAATAAAACGCATATACCCCGCTCATAGCATTTTTAGCCTAAGTCAGGAAAGATGTTTTATCACTTTATAAAGGTTGAAAAAGCTTTGAAAACTCCCTCACATATTCGCCTCTAAGTCACCTTTTTTAACCTAAGGTAAGGTTAAACATCGCAAAACTTAAAACCTTACCCTTTCCAAATTTATCCATGTTATATAAAACCTCACGTTTTATATAATTAACCCATGATATATAAAACATCGCAGCCTGCCTCTATATTAAAGATTTTCATAAGAGCTAAACCATAGTTAAACCAACTTAATTCCACCTCATGCACCTTCGCTTATATATAAAACTCTTTTATATATAAACATACCATTATTTAACCCTTTTAACCATATGTATGAAACCCGATTTTACATATAAAACCTTTGACAAAACCCGCTTAACAATGCCTCGGTCCCACCTTTGATTGCCCGCAGCTTTCAATCAAATCCTCACCCTTCGCTCCCATACTCCAGATCCAATGACTCTTAATCAATTTCGCGCAGAAAAATCAAACGCCCGTTCCAACACCAATCAAGCGCGAAATGGGTGGTTTTACCCATTCCGCCCCCCGCAACGTGTCAATATTCTGTTGGATCGCGTTCGTTTTGAATAAAACAACTTAACACTTAAACCTTGCGCGATAACCACTATTTTGTTTTGGATTTAAATTCTGAAACCGCTTCCCGCCTGATGCGACAGAAATTTAATGCTGATTAAATGCGACCAATATGTATGGTTAAAACCTTTTAACAATATTTATTATTTCCTTATTGCGCATTCTAACCCTCTGCACTGCCTCCCGACTATCAAAAAAGCTTTGTATAAAGCCTTTTAAGCCCCTGGTTGCTATTTTTATGCCCAAAACATTTGAAGTTGCTAAAATATACCTGTGAAGACTGTTGAGGAGCTATGCATCGATCTAGATAATTTGTTGAAGCCAGCATTTCAACCAAGAATTGTGAACCCTTTATCCTCTGCGTGCCTTTTCAAGCAAATTTTATCAATTTTCAGAGTTTAAGAATCCATTTTAAAGATCCGAAAGGCTAAAAAACTCTGAAGATACCCTGAATCCCTATTTCTCTATCAAGAAACGCAGAAAACCCAAAAGAGAATATCCTTGACGAAATTTGCTCAATTATCCCTCTGTTAAAGAAAATTACTCCTGTAAACAATCTAATCTTGCAGAAGTAGCCCAAAAATGCCTTAAAAACAGAGTTAAACCTCCATATATAGATCTCATTCCACAAGTCTTTCAAAAAACCTTCAATCACCTCCCTGTAGACCTGAATTTCATTAACAAATTGTTTGATTTTTGCAGGTTGTTATCAGAATATGGATTTGGACCAACAGTTTCAATACTAGTTGACAAAATTGTTTGCTCCAAATTCTCATATTTTAATTCAAAAGCTTCATTCAACAAATAGTTTGTATACAAAGAAAGAATAAAATCAAGTCAGAGAGAGATCAAAATGATGAAATGTGCACAGTGAATGGTAAAAGTGAAAACAGAACAATCAAAGAGCATCTGAGTTAAAGTGTATCAGGTAAAAGTCAGAGTGAAAGTTAAAACAAAGTTACAGAGCAGTCAAGGAGAAACAATAAAAGTAAAAACAGAGGCAGTAATGGTTAACAGAGATGAAAATACTTTCACCAAAAACAATTAAGTTTATCCAGATTGAAAGTAAAAAGAGTTAAAAGAACAAAAAGTTTAAAAGATGAAAACAGAGCAAGAAGGAACATTTTTGCAGAAATTTCTTGTTTAAGTCATTGTTTTGAAAAAAATATTGTGACAAATATAAGATGAATTTTGAAAAACGGAAGGAGCTTTATGTTCTTAAGGTGTCCAAATACAAAAACCTCTCTCACTTTTCTAACAACCATTAAGGGTTGGGAAATATTAAACAATATTCGAAAGAACGTTTTGCAGAAAATTCTTGTTAAGTCATCATTTTGCAGAGGATATTGTGGCAAACCAAAAATACATCTTACAAAACTGAAAGAGGTTTATGTTCCTAAGAGATCCATCTACAAAAACCTATCTTACTTTGTGAACATCTATTACAAAAGGAAAGATACATGCACATATTTACAGCCTATTTTTCAAACTCTGTAAAACTTTGTTTTACATATCTTTTTACAGAGCCTATTTTGAACAGCGGGAGCAGAAATTTAGGAAACTGAGAGAGGCTTATCTCACTAGCATATTAATATACAATAACCTCTTTCAATTTTTACATATCTATTTTGGATTGATAAATACAAAGGTATCATTGGACCCCAAGTTTGCAGAATTGCTGGAGCAGAATGCACAAAGAAAGGAGATAATTAGTGACTTGGATGCCTCATCATCAACTAAGAGTTGAGATCAAATTCGAATTCTCCTCTTTGTCATCACCTATCCATAAAAAATAGTGCCAAATAGATGCATTATTTTTTAGTTTCCTTTACTTAAGTTCTATTTATGTAAAAAAGTTGGAGATATTTGTAAACCAATCTTGATTATTTTTCAAGATATTCTAGTTTAGAATTTGTATAAATACTTCACTCTTTGAAGTATTTTAGTGTGGAATAAAATTACTAAGATTACTATAGACTTTTTGCTGATACATTGGAGGCTTACATGTGTTGATTTCGAAGTAGCAGACTGGACAAAGCTAATTGGGCATCATAATTCAGGATTCTTGCGATAAGTTTAAGAGTAAAGTGCATCTTTTCTTGTCATTTTTTCATTTCTGAGTTCCATGAAATTTAATTATGTGTTTGATCTGTCTTAATGAGTAACTAGGAATATTACTTCAGGATTAGCTTATTGCTCCATGTTTTAACTAAGTTACCATTTAAATGTTTTTTGCTGATTTCCGGTGTTAGGAATCCTTCATTGCTCCTACTCCCGTTTGACCTCTGCCTCCTTCTTCCATTGTCCGGATCAAAGGATCCTTCATTTCCCTTTATCCCGACTATACCATTTCATCAAAAAACCTTTTACCCAAAACTCTGAGGGTTATCTACCTTGCCCTGAATACATTTGCACCTTTTGGCCTTGCCTTCTAGTACTGCTATCTAGACTTAGACTCCATAGCCCAATGGACTAGTAGATCTCTCTCGAGTTTAATTCAAAGTGATTTTTACCCACCAAACATCTTAAAAAAAACCAATTTTTTCTATCATATCTAGCCTAAAACATAAATAAAAAACAAAGATAAATCTTAAAGAGAGAGCCCTCTCTGAATTCTAGGAAGGCTAGATCCCAGAATTCGAAGTAGGTTTGTGGTTACCTCGGACTATTTCTCTTGAACCTGGAGAAATTACTGAGTGATAACATAATGGTGACCATACTGGGGAAGACTAACATTTTCTTCAGATATATTTTACAGGTTCAGATCTAATCTATGATTGTGGACAATGATCAGACATACAAAGGTTAAAATCATCCACCTGGCGACTCCATTGTCCAAGATCCATAACTTCAAAGTTCATAAGAAACACCATAACAAAAAATCCATATTCCAAATCATTAATGGTGATACAAGATGACAAGGTTTGTGGCAAACCTTTCATCTCATGAGATTTTCAATGAATTCAAGGATGTGTTATTAGAATTTCAGCTTGATGAAGATTTTCTAAGAGCTGTCTTTCTTCTTTTGAAATCTAGAAAATTTTCTCCTAAACTTAAAATATGTGTTCTTGAGTTAGTTTCTGAAAAATATGAAAATGACATTAAACTTTTGCATTCTCAAATTCAGTCCTATAATTTCCAAGATCCTAAAGAATTCTTGGAAAATCTTCCTTCTCCTAAGCAAGAGGAAATTGTACTAACTTTTGACTTGCAGATTAAGGATAAGACTGAAGAAATAATTTCACGATTTAATATTAAGAATACAACTAATCAATTGTTCATTCAAGGCCTAGAAGCACAAATCATACATTACGCTTTTGATGATCCTATAGAAAATTATATGGAGAATATTTTTAGCTCAAGTCTGCAAACATATGTTCTCTATGAAGATCAAATATATCAGCAATTTCCATTACACATCATATCATTGATTATGAAGACACATGATCAAGTTATACTTCCAAGTTTGATGACAAGCAGTCAAGTTATCCATTCATTTCTATAGCTACTTGATTGTCTTCATTGGCATTTTTGTATTACCTGATTCAACAAAATTAACAGTAGATTAGAGTAGGTAGATGAATGCAAATAAGCTCAAAGCTCTGAGCATCTTTTTCAGTATTCAATTTTTAGCTAGTTTTGAAATAACTCATTAAGATTTAAAGCCAAGGAGAAGGTCCTAAAGATATTTAAGATCTATCAGTCTGGTTTGAGAATTGCATTATGTTCTTTAGTTTCAGATCAGATTTCAGTTTGTAGAAAAAGGACTAAATTCAGTTCAAGATTTTCAGTCACAGAGATTTTATAACAAATCAAATGCATGTTTGGAATTGGCTCAAAGGATCTGGCTACTAGTCGACGGTGTTCTTGACATCTCACAAGGAGATGCCATCCCCATGTGAAGCCGTTGTTAGGGTCCTATAGATATAGGATTCATAATTTTGAATTGAATTTTGATAGTCTTGTAAATATGTACATACCTTGCTTTCTGCAAGTTGTTTTCCTATATTTTGAAAAATAATAATAAAAATAATAAAAAAATCAAAAAGAGGGTAAAAAGTCCTAAAAGAAAAATCAAAGGATTTAAAAAATACATAGACCCCAAAAGAAAAAAGATGAAAATAAAACATGAAAGTGTGCAAATTCAAAATGCCACTACTTTTTACTTTTTGCAAATGATTATGGCAAAGTGTCAATAAATGTCATAATCCATGATGAGTTAAACTGTCTAAACTTGACTTGTCATGTTTTCAATTTCCATGTTTCAGATAGTGAATAAAGTTTTGTTAGACAGTTTAATCCTGACAAATCAGTAGATAGGTAGAGAATAATGAGGAGCTCATCAGTTTAATCTGAGCCCTTGGATGAAATAAGGTAGAATTAGATAGTTTTATGCTTTCAAAAGAATAAAATGTTACAAGGTAGCAAGCTTAAATGCACCTGCTAAAAGGAAGAAAAAATGTTAGAGTAATGTTGGGTAGGTAGAAAAAGGTGGGAAAAATCATGTAATATTCATCACGAGGAAAAAATCACTAATTTCCCTCCCTTGTAGGTATTCAGTATTCTATACTTCTAGTCAAAGAGGCTCAGAGCATTTCTCTGACTTCTGTTGGGACCGGACCCAAGGCTTGATGACTGGATAGTGGAAAATGTTGAATTCTTATGATAAAATCCCCTTTACCATTATTTATCCCTCATTCATACATTTAAGTCATCTTCATAAGTAAATATTCCTTCTTACTTAATGAAACTTAAAATCTCATTTAATTAACTTCCTTCATTCATAAAAATACAAAAACCCTAAAAAAACACTCCATCCTAAGTAAATTGGTGAAATGATGAAATAATAAGCTATGCTTTTATTTATTCAATCTACTTGGTCATTTAGTGTATTTTTGTGTATTCCATCTCCCCTTGTCATATTAACTTCTAACTTACTTTATTAATTCCCTAAAAATAAAACCTTATCCTATTTATATAATTCCCTTTATCTAAAATACCCCCTAAAACCCTCTACTATAAAGTTTTTAGATCAAAGTTAATATGCACATGCTAAATTAAAAACCCAATAAACACCCTTTCTTATAAAACTAACATTAATTAAATATCTCGCCCCCTATAGTTATTAGACCCTTCAAACAAGTCTAAAAACTCTATAATAAAATAAATAGCGCAAAAATGTGGCTTTACTCGCATATCCTATGTATTTTGTAATAAAACGCATATACCCCGCTCATAGCATTTTTATCCTAAGTCAGGAAAGATGTTTTATCACTTTATAAAGGTTGAAAAAAATTTGAAAACTCCCTCACATATCCGCCTCTAAGTCACCTTTTTTAACCTAAGGTAAGGTTAAACATCACAAAACTTAAAACCTTACCCTTTCCATATTTATCCATGTTATATAAAACCTCACGTTTTATATAATTAACCCATGATATATAAAACATCGCAGCTTGCCTCTATATTAAAGCTTTTCATAAGAGCTAAACCATAGTTAAACCAACCTAATCTCGCCTCATGCACCTTCGCTTATATATAAAACTCTTCTATATATAACATACCATTATTTAACCCTTTTAACCATATGTATGAAACCCGATTTTACATATAAAATCTTTGACAAACCCCGCTTAACAATGCCCCGGTCCCACCTTTGATTGCCCACAGCTTTCAATCAAATCCTCACCCTTCGCTCCCATACTCCAGATCCAACGACTCTTAATCAATTTCGCGCAAAAAAATCAAACGCCCGTTCCAACACCAATCGAGCGTGAAATGGGTGGTTTTACCCATTCCGCCCCCCGCAACGTGTCAATATTCTGTGGGATCACATTCGTTTTGAATAAAACAGCTTACCACTTGAGCCTTGCGTGATAACCAATGTTTGGTTTTGCATTTAAATTCTGAAACCGCTTCCCACCTGATGCAACAGAAATTTAATGTTGATTAAATGTGACCAATATGAATGGTTAAAACCTTTGAAAAATATTCATTATTTCCTTATTGCACATTCTAACCCTCTGCACTGCCTCCCGACTCTCAAAAAAGCTCTGTATAAAGCCTTTTAAGACCCTAGTTGCCATTGTTACACCAAAAACATTTGAAGTTTCTAAAATATACCTGTGAACACTATTGAGGAGCTGTGCATCGCTCCAGATAAACTGCTAAAGCCATCATTTCAACCAAGAATCGTGAAACCCTTTATCCTCTACGTGCCTTTTCAAGCAAATTTTATCAATTTTCAGAGTTTAAGAATCCATTTTAAAGATCTGAAAGGCTAAAAAACTCTGAAGATACCCTGAAACCATATTTCTCTATCAATAAATGCAGAAAACCCAAAAGAGAATATCCTTGACCAAATTTTCTCAATTATGCCTCTGTTAAAGAAAATTACTCCTGCAAACAATCTAATCTTGCAGAAGTAGCCCAAAAATGCCTAAAAAACAAAGTTAAACCTCCATAGAGAGATCTCATTCCACAGGTCTTTCAAAAAACCTTCAATAACCTCCCTGCAAACCTGAATTTCATTAACATATTGTTTGATTTTTGCAGGTTGTTATCAGAATATGGATTTGAACCAACAGTTTCAATACTAGTTGACAAATTGTTTGCTCCAAATTTTCAAATTTTAATTCAAAAGCTTCATTCAACAAACATTTTGTATGCAAATGATTCTTGCAATAAGTTTAAGAGTAAAGTGCATCTTTTCTTGTCATTGTTTCATTTCTGAGTTCCATGTAATTTCATTATGTGTTTGATCTATCTTAATGAGTAACTAGGAAATTAATTCAGGATTAGCTTATTTCTCCCTATTTTAACTAAGCTACCATTTAAATGTTTTCTGCTGATTTCCGGTGTTAGGAATCCTTCATTGCTCCTACTCTCGTTTGACCTCTGTCTCCTTCTTCCATTGTCCAGATCAAAGGATCCTTCATTTCCCTTTATCCTGACTATACCATTTCATCAAAAAACCTTTTAACCAAAACTATGAGGGTTATCTACCTTGCCCTAAATAAATTTGCACCCTTTTGGCCTTGCCTTCTAGTACTGCTATCTAGACTTAGACTCCATAGCCCAATGGAATAGTAGATCTCTCTCTAGTTTAATCCAAAGTGATTTTTACCCACTAAACATATTAAAACAAAACCAAATTGTCCTATCATATCTAGCCTAAAACATAAATAAAAAACAAAGATAAATCTTAAAGAGAAAGCCCTCTTTGAATTCCAGGAAGGCTAGATCCCAGAATTCGAAGTAGGTTTGTGGTTACCTCGGACTATTTCTCTTGAACCTGGAGAAATTACTGAGTGATAACACAACTCCTAGCAAATTTGATAAATTTTTATCCACAAAAGGGCTTTTGGTTGTTTCCCATTATTGGAAGAACCATTCCCCTGATTCTCCATGGCAATCATGGAAAATTCAAGCTCCAGACTATGAGAGAACTCATAGGGAGGAGAAATAAATTTTACTATATGTTATGAACACTAGAAACGTTGCAATGAGTGCTGGAAATGATATATTGCATTAGGGTTATGAACATTCTAGGGATTTCAACCTCAAAGAGGCTTGTGGAATCTAGATCCAAGCACAATTGCATGAGCCTAATCAAACTTGGAGACATATATGAAAATTAAAGCAATGGCCAAATATCATGATATTCCTCTGGCTACTCTTAAAAAACAAGACTTTAATGTGGGATAAGTTTCAAAAACACGGCTTCATGGGTCCTTCGGTCTGCTTGCTCTACCTTGAGCAACCGCAGTATCCCAATCATTAGTTTCTAAACTTCTCGTTATACTCCCAGCTCTGGGAGTGGCTTTCCATCTCCTTCCGAATATCCAAACTTGTTCCTCACTTCATCAATGCCTCTTTGGAAAAATGGAAGGATTCTCCTTTTCGTAGCCCCATCCTCAACTGAGCTTGGATCCTTATCCCTGGATTTGTTACTTGGAATATTTGAAAGGAAAGAAACTTTAAATTTTTAAAAATTCCACATCTTCATTGGATTTTTTGTCATCTTATCCTCTCCTAACCCAAGGCAATGGTCTTCTCAAGACTGGGAGTGTCCTTCAACAAAGAAATTTACTATGCGGAAACTTTGATTTATCCCTCATAATTTGTTCTCCCCTGGTACAGTAATCTCTCCCTACCCTATTAGTCCCTCGACCTGGTCTCCCCCACCACCGAGCTTGATCGAACTCAATTTTGATGGGGACTCCAACGGTAATCCAAGTCCAGCCAGTTATGGAGGCATTTTTAGAGATAGCTCAGGATAAATTCCCCACATATTTTTTGGCAATTT
Organism: Pinus albicaulis; assembly: GCA_034641835.2. Classification (NCBI taxonomy): domain Eukaryota; kingdom Viridiplantae; phylum Streptophyta; class Pinopsida; order Pinales; family Pinaceae; genus Pinus; species Pinus albicaulis. The sequence continues at coordinate 654,593,421 of CM076569.1, forward strand.
TAGTTTCACTACTAACAGTGAAGTCGAGCTTTAGGGTCTGGAGCATGGTTTGAGTATAGCCCTAAGACAAAGCTATCATTAGCTCCTTATAGATGGGGATTTATTGCTTATCATTTCCATTCTGAAGAAGCTTAAATGTGGTTCGCCTCTCTCCAAAATCTCGGCAATTCTTGCATCGAAGCTCATATCTCCAAGGTTGCCTCCTTGCTTGAGCATATTCAAGCTCCCTTGTTATCTCATATTCGTCACTCAGGAAATAAATCGGTTGATAGCCTTTCCAATTATGATCTATACACAAAAAAACCTCCTCTTGGTGCATGATGGTCTCAAACAATTTATATTTAGTTAAGAAGTGCTTGCCTTTTTATTTCACTTTAAGATTTCTCCCCCATGGTGGGTTTTTAAACCTGATGTCTGTCATTGGGTGCTTAAGGCTAAGTGATAGAGAAGGCCACTTAGCTTGTCATTCAATTTTTAGGCATGATATATTAAAGTTCCCAATGATGTTCACATTAATTTGGCCTTAGTCTTCATACACTAGATCCTACTTGGCTCGCTAGTTCGTAATGGAATTCAATAATTACTTAAAGAGGCTCTTCAAAACTTCAAATTAAAGTGGTGTCATAGAAAACCCATGTCCTCCCTCCGGTGTGTTTATGTTTTTAGTGTGTCATCTAGTAAGGCATTCGTCAGAGGAAGAGATGCATTATGTTTCATCTCTGCAGGGATGTCGTGCCTGTAAAGCTTATGCTCTCTTCCCACTCTCCAATTGGACCACTTCTTTGCATATTTTGGCACTCTCAACAATGGAGGGCCAATCTCACGAGTCACAATTTTCTCATTGTTTGCCCACCTTCGGCCTCTCATGCTCGCATGGTGGCTCTAGAATCTTAGTTTGCCTCACAGTTTCACTATCATGATTCAGCCTTCTCGGGGGGTTCTTGCTTCTTCATAATCTGTAGCCTTCATTAGTCCAACCTTAGGCTCAATGCAATTCCTTGCATATTCTTATGTGGCTTCGCACCTTGACTATGACGCTCGGATCCTTTTTGCTGGTCATTGGCCTGGAGGTCATTAAATCTCATCGAGGACTTATTTATATTTTGTTTGTTGGGAGCCTCATAGTGCTGGTAAATTCGGGGTGGTTGGAACGACCTCACAATGTTTACAAACTCAAGTCGAAGGGCGATTTCAGCTCAAGGTTTGGATCCATGTCACTGGTCATAGGCTTGAGGATCGTTAAAGCCCATTCTTTATCCCATGATTTTTTCAGGCTTCACAATGACTGCATTCAGGGTGGTGGGAAATGGTTCATGGTGTAAGAAATTTCAGGTTAAGGGGAAATTATGGCTCATGGTTTGGGGTCCATGGCTCCTGTGTGATTATATTGACTCCTTGGTGGTTCGTGGTCAGTGGCTCCTTTGAGACATGTGGCCCCTGCATTGTCCATGGCTGCTCAACTACTACTTGGGTCTACGGGCCTTGGTTGTTGGAGCTCAACCAATGTGGTTCTTCTAGGTTATACCATGATATGATATTTTGTTTTAATTTACTATGGGTAACCTCTTTCATTTTTGTCTTAGTTCAGATGGCTTTGTAGAACAAAGCCAATATCTATCTAACCCCTTGAATTTTTTCATGGGCTCAAGCCATTTTTTCTTTTTTCCTGCTAAGCTTATCAAGTGACACACATATAATCTTAAGAAACTCAATATGTGCTATTGGGATGGTTTCCCTACAGGCAAGCTAGTAGTGTAGAGACACAACTCTTGTAATGCTCTTCCTTAGTAATAAAAACCTGAAATTTGCACAAAAAAATGTTTTAAACCTTATATACTAATTCAGTCACACATAGATTCTTAATTAACAGAAAAGTAAAACAATGAAAGTCACATATTACACAAAGATTTAGCATGGAAACCTAAAACTAGGAAAACCATCAAATCATTAATAGTCACACCTCTAAATTTTTATCAATAATCAAATGATCTAGTGGCATTCAAAACCCATAACTCATTAACTCGAATTAGATTACAACCTTAATACCTTAACCATAATTAGAAAATGATGGGTTGAACCATGCACCACAAAATTTTCAAAAGAAAAAACTGTGCTGAAAACAACCAAAAAAGAATGTAGAAAAGTGACAAAATATTTTTCAAGGGTTCTGCCCCTGTTGTAGCATCATTTATCACCATCATATACTTGATGACTTATACATTTGCCTTGGGAAACCCCTCCCTTCAGAATTGGACATCTTTCTCAAAAAACAATTTCTCAAAACCCATACGCTACTCTGCCCAAACTTTTCCGCATATACACGCGAGTCCATACATAGAGAGCTGCGTATGCCTTTTTAAACATTAAAAAATATATAATTTCCCTAATTTTGAGGCGGGATTTACGGTTTTTCCTGTAACTTCACCACCCCAACCCGTGGCCTAACTGTTCCCAACTAAAAATAATAATTTGAGGGAGTATAAAAGCCCCTCAAGGGAATGGCCTAAGGGAGGGAGAGAGAGAATTATAGATATTATACGTTGTTGGAGCCCTATCCAAGTCTGATATTTCCCCTGTGCCTCCTACACTTCCCAGATATTTTTAGGAAACCCTTGTTTCCTTGAGATGTTCACTCACCCTATGTGACATCCATTGTGCACTACTCTTGGAAGAATTTTTGTGAGGCTAGGGCTAGACAGATCCAGAGGACGGTATGATCAAGGCCGTGGCAGATTTCAGGTGATCTCTCCACATTTGTTTATTGTACATGTCATTAATAAACGAAGTGCCATCTTGTTCCTAATGTTCACGTGTCATTTATCTCTTATATATATGTAATGATCTTAAATAGTTCATTTATTATTGTTTTTATGAGATTATGCATGCTTTTCACTAACATCTAGAACATATATATGTTGTACAACTAGGTTTTTGTGCATGTTCTTTGCTGGTTTGCACGTTACAGAGCACAAAGAGTTGCAGGGGGTTTTCACCCCGTGGGATCTACTACAATCGAAGGATATACGGGTAAGGTCTGCAACCTTTAGTTTCTAGTTTAAAGCATAGAAGTTGGTTAAGTGAGTCCTTCTTGTGATGACATGCCCCTGATCTGTGAAGGTTTATCAACCCAAGACCTTAGGGTAACATTACCCGCAACAGAACTGGCGACTCCGTCGGGGAATTACCTTCGTGTAATTCCTATTTTGGGTTTTTTTATCTGTCTTGTAGGTTCCCTGACAGGTTTATAACTTTTTAAAGTCTAGTAAGTATTTTTTCAATTAGACAGAAGGCCTAGTCTCTTGATCAGGCTTGAATTTTTCTTTTTTCCTTATTTTTGTTTCCATACGCAACTTAGTCTCTGCATAGTCGCATATACATCCTGTATTTTCCAAAGGGACCCGCGTATATGTGAGTTTCCTTGGTTACAGTCGCGTATACACGCTTGTTGCATATTGCAAAACCGCGTATCCTTGGAAAAATTTGAAAATTTGAGTTTCTAGCCTCTGTACTATTTTTTGTCTATGGGAACCATTCCTGTGGTGTCTTTAAGGTATCTGGACTATGTTCATGGTGGTTTCATATCCATTTCTCTCTTGTTCTTGTGAAAACCTAGCCATTTGGTGAATTGACTATTTTGTGTGATTGCAATTGCTGCTGAAGCACCAAGATATTTTCCTGAAGTTCTTGGTTGTTCTAACCATTCAGAACAGTGAGCCTCTGCTTGTTTTCTCTTCTTGGCCTTATGCATTGCTTCGCTTGTCATTTTTTCCCTCTTGTACTATCTTGGTTTTCTTGATTTCTTCGACTAGCCTTGTTGCGAATCTTGAAGAATCCCTTTTTGGTTTTTTGAGTTGTTATTCACTGAAATATTGTGCTACTGTACCAAACCAATTATTTGAGTTTTTTGTTTCTTCTCGCTCATTTGAGTCCCGCTACAAAAGTAGCATAGTTGGCTTGAGCACTTTGAAGCCTTGTTGAGACTCATTTTGCTTGATTCTGGTTCTTGGGTAGTTTACGCTTGTCGTTTTGAATTCTTTTTCCTTTCATTATAAGTGAAAGGCCCAAAAAACATTTGTGTTTTCCGTAGCTTTTGATTTGAGTTTGTTTTTACGGTTTCATAATATCTTTTGAATCTTTTTCGTTGGTTTCTAGTTTTTGGTTCTTGGCTTGATTTCGAAGGAATTTTTCCCTTGATTTCTCTCTTTTACATCAAGTACATTTTGGCATTTTTTATGCATAGGAGTTCTATTTGGAACTAGCCTTGTTTTTCTGTAAAAAAGTGATCGAACCATTGTCTTTCTAGAGACTGTTTTTCGCTTCTTTAGAATTAGCATCTTAGAATTTGTATATCATTAGTAGTTTGCATTAAGTGCATTGAAGCATTTTAGTCTTTTTCATAGTTTTCTGGATCGTGTGAAGTGTGAGTAACTGAAAAGGAAAAACAATTTTTTTTCTCATGTAGTTTCGTAGAACCCATGTAGAGATCTCTTTTCATCGAAAGGAAATTGTTGTATTCGCATGTAGCTAGGTTTTCATTGATTTCTTCTACGTCAACAAACACCATCAGTTTCACTTCCGTATACCCTTGACTTAAGTAACATCCAATTTAAAACAAGCGATATAATTAAAATAAACTAGAAGTTTTTTTATCATTGTCATTAATCATAAACCAACTAGCTAGGTTGTAGGGCCTTGGATTAGGTGAGTGGAGAGTTAACTCTCCAAGGCCGCTCAAACTGTTAAAAATAGAAAGTTTATTAAAGAGCGAAATCCAACACCGTTAAGTGGACCGGGAAATCTCTCCTCCATAAATTCAAGCACGAGGGATAGTGCAGGCAGAGAAGAGAGATACCCCCTCTCCTATTTGTTGAATCTTGACCTAACACCATTCCGCTTGGCTATCGATGCAGATTGGTGCCCTTAGTTTCCTATCTTAGAGACCACATAGGTGACTGCGGGGGGGAATACCCGTGGTACCTGAGATAGAAATTGCATCACTTCCATCAGTACTTCTGGAGGGTGCCCTTGCAAAGCTTGGGGACTTGCACCGGCAAAGGCTGTTGTTAGGAGGTCAGCGTAACTATTTTTGTTACCTTCGCTAGGATGCCCGGGGCATAATTACCCTAAAGTATTTTTGGAAGGTCTTATTATTTCTCTTTCTTGTATTTTGGTCTCCGATCCTCATCACCCGGAGCGGAAATACTTGAGAGCTACTTTTCTTATTGTATCTTAGGAACTTTTTAGAGTGTGCTATTTTCTCCTATATTGCTTAGCTTCTTCAATTTTTTGAGTCTAAAATTAATCTCTTAAAGTGCCTGACCGATCGCCTTGTCGATCGAGGAGGCTTCGTGGGCTTTCTCCCGCGAGTTCCGAGCCTTCTTCATGAAGGCGTAGGATTATTTCAGTGGGTGATTTTCACCTAGTGGTTTTGAACACAGTGGAGAGTGATCCTCCGTTAGGGCTTGTTGTTTCTGTGGGTGGTTCTGGTATTAGTGTCAATGTAGAGAGGAGTGCTCCACTCATATCTAGAGTTTTATTTCCAGCAGAAGAAGTTGAAGTAGAGGAAGTTCCTCAACCTACTAAGTCTCTTCCATCTACCCTTCCTGCTAGTTGTCTTGACGTTCTTCGGTACATCAGGCCTGAGTCTCAGAGACTGGCTATTCCTTTTCCATCATATCCCTTTCTTTCGATGGCCAAGACTAGGAACACAGTTTCGGCTATGAGTGCTGCAAGTGTTCAAATTCCTCTTTCAGTTGAGGGAGGAGGAACTATTTCCATATCGACAATCACTTCTAGTGTTGTTGTGCTTGACTCTGGAAACACCCAGGCACATGCTTCTCAATCTGGTCTCTTTTCTTATGGAATGCCCACTAGTGGAATTCCTTCGTTATCCTTTTCTACTGCTTCACCTGTATCCACACCCATACCTTCTATGGCTAGTGGATAAGCTTCATTTCAAGGGTTCCCCTTTGGAAGTGGGTGTATCCCTCATTCAAAACCTTCCTTAGGATCCACGCCTTTCACCTCTCAGAGTCAAGGTTTTAATCCTTTTTCTGGAGGTCAAAGCTCTAATGTATTTTCAGGATGGAACCCTGCTTTTACAGCACTAGGAGCAGGGAGTCAGTTCTTCGCTGGTCAGCAAGGGAATGTTCCTTCCCTTCATCAAGTACTTCTCAAGCTTTTTCTCCATTTGAAAATTCTTGGAACCCTTACCAAGGGGTTTCTTCTTCATTCAATACTTGGGTTGGAGGGAATGTTCCTGTGTATAGTAACTCTATGTTAAGAGGGGTTCCTTCTTCGAATGTTGGGTCGCAAGGATTTTCTTATGGCCCAAAATTTTCTATGAACAACATCTGGAAACCTGGTGCCTCAAAAAATCTAGTTTATTCTTTTTAGAATGTGGGGAATCCTTCCTATGGGGGATGGAATTCCCAGGCTCCTCCACGCTTACCATTTCTAGCAATGTTAAACTTGCTAGATCTATCGAAATTGACGAACGATCCTATTTGGTATAGTCCGAGTTGGCCTACGGTCCCCACCAAACTCCCCTAGGACATTCCAAAGTTTTAATGGAAGACTGGTGAGGATCCAGCGGATCATGTCAGTACTTTCCATTTATGGTGTTCGTCGAACTCCCTGATCGATGACTTGATTAGGTTGAGATTATTTCAACGAACCTTAACTGGAAATGCAGAAAAATGGTAAATTGAGTTAACTGGGGGTAGTTTTGCTACTTTTGGAGAGTTGGCTACCATGTTCTTAAATCAATTTCAGTTACATTTCCATTATGACGTTGGGATTGACCTCCTGGCCAATTTTCAGCAGGACAAGGCAACTCACATTTCTAACCATATTCAGGAATGGCGAAGAAGGAAGAGGCTCATCAAAGTCAAAATCCCGAATGAATTCATTCTTGAATGGATTTTGAAATCCTTACAACTGGAAATTTCTAAGGATGTATCCCTTTCAGGAATATTTTCTGAGGAGCAGGCTATTTTTAGGGCTCAGCAACTAGAACTGATTTATTCTCAGTCTGGAGTTCTTAATAAAATTTTGTCGGATGCTCCTCGCTCCAAATTGGACTTAGCCAAAACTAAACCTGGTCGTCATGGTGACGGGCTTATCGGTTCGATTAATAGCGGTATGGGTAACCTGCTAAGTCAATTGCAACATTTGTCTATACAATATGCTCCTTCTGGTCAGGTTGTGCCTTCAATGTCAACTCCTTCCTAGTCCTTGGCAATTAATTTTGTTCAAACTTCTAACCCCAAAGGAAATCAACAATCCAATGGGAAGAAGAAGGGACAGAACAACAAGAAAAAGGATAAGGATGGGAAGGGGAATGCGAACAAATCCAACGATCATGTTGGAGAGGGTAAGAAGGACAATAAAAAGAAAGTGAATTTTCCATGCAAGTTGTGCACTGGAGACTGTCTTACGCACCTCTGCCCTAAAATTCAAGATGTGCAGCGCTTGTTAGCTCAACAGGGTTCCTCTAGTTCCCAGGCTATGCTGACAAACCCTTTTCCCCAAGGGTAGCAATTACTTGCTAGCGTGAATCCAAATACTGGGGCTCCCTCTAAGGGGCAGCCATGAAGGGGAAAATCAATCAAACATATACATGATGAGTGCTCACGCAGATATCGCTACGAGATCTCGTGATTATGGTGAAGCTAAGTCTTCGAAAGCTAAGGGTGCTCCCAAGAGTGCTGAGCTGCTCCATATTGAGAGGCCTGCAGTTGAGCCTATACCCCGGATGCCAAAAGGGTCTACAAAGCGTACAACGATCAATCCTAATGCCAAGGCTGCTCAGAACTACTCGATTGTAGAAGATCTTGCTCAAAGTCCTTGTGCCATGTCTGCATTATAGGTGCTCCCGTCTTTTCCTACACAAAGGAGTGCATTTCTCACCGCCATTGGGGTTGTTGATCCGAAGAATCCTCTGATAATCACATTTGACATGTCGACTTTTAAAAAGAGACTTCCTCATCATATGGCTTTCCATATCAGTTCAACTTATCGGAAATTCAATATCTTTCGAATGGTTGTGGATGAGGGTGCTTCCACATGTGTAATGTCTCTTGCATGCTGGAAGTCTATTGGATCTCCCTCAGCTGTCCCTTAAGCCACTCTTCTGACTGAATTTGATGGTCATTCTCACAAGCCGCATGGTATTGTTCCAGCTTTTCCCATCTGTGTTGGGGGAAAAACTATTAATATCGTAGTTGAGATAGTCGATGTAAGCTTAGGCTATAACCTTCAGTTGGGGTGAAACTGGATCTATGAGATGGATGCTATTGCATCATCATTATTTCGTATTGTATGTTTCCCTCATGAAGGGAGAATTGTCACAATTGACCAACTAGATTGTTCTCATGTAGATCTGAATGCGTCTTCTAACTCAACCGTTACTTTGGTGAAGGATACCAAGCAACCTGTTGAGAATCTGGGGGTTGGAATGTATACATCCTTGATGGTTACTTTTGATCTTTTGCCTCCTTCGGTTCATATCAATGCTATTTCATCCACCAGGGTTCCTATTCGAAGAGAGTTCTTCAGAACCCATTATTTTTTGGACCCTTGGACATTACCTTCTCCTACCTCCACATTAGAAGAAGTTCAAGTGGGTGGAATGGCATTTCCTATGTCTGCAGCTCATATTTCTTATAGATCTATTATTGACTCTGCAGATTCCATTCCAGTTTCTCTTTCACCGGAGTAATTGAGGGGAGATGTGGCTCCGACTTGGACTCTTACTTCATCTTCTACTCAGGATTTCCTTGATACCACTCTTTGTTGTGAAACCAGCTCCAAAAATAGAAGAAAAGAGAGATCGCCTTAGAAATAGCCACTTCGAGGGGGTAACCTCCAATACATTACATAAATGAACAATTATTGGATGATACAAATGACAAAACCTCCTCTCTATATATAGGATTCCATGGGGCCACAATGTAATCCTAGTGGGGCCATAATGTAATCCTAGCCGACCTAACAGTAATAATGTAAGGGCACAATAATAACAATATGGGGGTTACAGGGGTGCAAAAATAACAATAAGGGGGTTACACTAATAATAATAAGGGACTATACTAGTAATATAAGGGCCTAACATGCTCCTCTCCTTCAAAAAAGTGTTGTACTCAACGCTTGAGTAGCTCCGGGTGCTTTTGTGTAAAATTATCATCCTCCCATGTAGAGTCTTTAGTGGGTAAGTTCTTCCATTTGATGAGATAATCTGAAATTGATCGATTTCGTAGCTGTCGAGTTCTTGTTTACGTGACTGCTTCAGGTTCCAATATGGTTTTTCCTTCCTCATCAAGTTCTGGCAATATTGTTTGAACTGGAAGTTTGTCCCCAATAACCTTTTTTAAGCATGAAACATGGAAAACTGGATGCACTCGCGAAGAAGCAAGAAGCTCCAATTTGTATGCCATAGTACCAATCTTTTGCAACACCTTGTAAGGACCATAGTACTTTGGCGATAATTTATTATCCTTCTTAGATAGCTTGAGGAACATTTGTTTGTATGGTTGTAGCCGTAAAAATACCCAGTCTCCCACATCAAAACTTCTCTCACTGTGATGTTAATCTGCCTGTTGTTTCATTCGACTTTGTGCCAAATTTAGATTATCCTTTAAGAGTTGGAGAACTTCTTGTTGATGCTCGATGTGATCCTCCACTGCTTGAACCCTAGAATTTTCCCTTAAAGAAGATGTGATGGACGGTGGATGATATCCATAAAGTGCCATAAATGGGGTCATTTTTGCTGTAGTATGGAAGGAATTGTTATACCACCATTCAGCGAGAGGTAACCGCTTGACCCATTGTGTTTTCTTATCAGATACAAAACAACGAAGATATCCTTCCAAAAAATTATTCACTATCTTTGTTTTGGCCATCGGATTGAGGGTGATAAGATGAGCTATGAGCTATTTGAGTACCCAAACAAGAAAATAATTTTGTCCAAAAATTTCCTGTAAAAATGGGATCTCTGTCACTTACAATAATCTTCGGGTTTCCATGTAGCTTTTGAATTGTTTCCATAAATGCGGTAGCAACTGTACTTGCTTTAAATGGATGAGATAATGATCCAAGTGGATATTGGTGGTCACCCACCTATTCCACTTGGGGCCCCACCATTGTCTCTTTCAGTTTTTTAGTTTTGGCACAACTTACTATTTTTAGCAGTTTTTCGGGTCCTGAACCTCTGGAGCCGTTTTGAGGCCCTAAACGATGTTTTTTTGGGAAAACGGGGAGAAACATGGGTCCATCGACCAATTTTTCTCAATATAAATTTGTATTCCTTGAATATATCTTTCTAACGAGGTATGGTACGCATCAAACGGAGATCGTATGCCAAAGTTACGTCCCCGGGAATTTGAAACACCAATTTACCCAAACGGGGCCCATAGTTTTGGCGCTTCATCTCCTAGGGTTAGGGTTTTGGCTATTTAGGATTTCCCATTGTTTCTAAATAATAAATAGGCCCTCGAGCCTCATTGTAACTCAGTTCAGAGGCCTGTAGCCGCCACATCTCTTCTCAAAGATAGCTACCGGCGCCCTAGCTAGTTTTATTTCCATTCTATCTGTAAGCAAATTTTAGTTCTTTGATATTAATGAAATGAAGTGTTATTTCCGCTGCATCTCTATATTTATGGTTATATGTTTATTCTGTTGCGTTCCTGCATAAATCCGGATCAGTGGTATCAGAGCGGTCTGCTTTTTATCGATCCTTCTTTGCATGTCCCCAACGAGGTCGGGGTATAAGGAGCTAGGGCTCGATCTGGTGGAACCTTTGCAAGATCAGCCTCGCAAACCTCGACGGACGCCCATGGGGGATGAAAAGAAAGATGAGGGAGCAAGATATCCTATCAAAATATTGCTCGAGGAGGCCCTCGAAAAACAAAGGAACGCGATGATGGATAACTTTGCTCAGATCCTTCAACGGCTACCCACCGGCGGCGCATCTGCATCCAGCAGCCACTCTAGAGGCGCGACTCCTTTTAAGGTACAAGTAAATTTTGACATTCCCATATTTTAGGGTCAAATAGACGCAGATGCCGTAGATAGATGGTTGAATCTGTTAGAAGGATATTTCTCGGTTCATGACTTTTCAGACCGGGAGAAGATTATTTTTGCACTCCTCAAAGCTACCCCCCATGTTAAGGACTGGTGGGAAACCTACTGTGAGAACAAAGACCAGACAGAACCCTCTCTGTTCTCGGCCGTACCAACTTGGAATTCTTTCTGAGACGTCGTCAAGGAGCAATACTATCCCGTGGGGAGCTATGAGGACAAGTACATACAATGGACCATGCTGCGATAACAAAGGGATCAAGATGTGCATGAGCTGACGAATCTGTTCCATACCCTGCGCACAAAGTTGGGTATCAAAGATTCAGAGAAACATCTAGTGCTAAAGTATCGCAGCTGTCTGCACAGATACATTCAGGAGGAAATGGAGTTCCTCGACATCTCCTCGCTTGGTACGGCATACCGGTATGCTGCCAAGATTGAGCAGAAATTCAAACAGAAGAAGCGATACTTTGGATCTGCGAATCAAAAGCAAGGAAAAGGTGCTTCCAAACCGCAGAACAAAGGACAGAGCCAAGGCATGGCGGCTAAAGACAACCCGTCAAAGCCACAAGAAAAGAACAACACCGTAAAGCCAAAGAAGGACACGGGAAAGTGGTGTGAGTTCCATAAGAGCTCCACTCACAACACAAGTGAGTGTCGGGCCAAGCGGTCGCTAGTGGCCGAGATGAGGGCTTCTGAGTCAGATGCATGCTCCGACTCCGAATCAGAACCTGAAAAGGGGAATAAAAAAGGGAAACAGATTATTGATGCGGAGCCCAACGCCACTGTTGCCACTACAAAGGTCCAGAAGGAGGAACCGGAAGATCCAGAGGAGGAGGAACGTCTCTTCCACTCCCAGATGTGGGTAAAGGGCTCCACTGTACAGTTCATTGTCGACAATGGGAGCCAAAAGAACCTCATTTCAGCAGACGCCGTGAAGCGGTTGGGCTTTCCGACCACAGCTCACCCACATCCATACACCATCGGGTGGCTTCACCAAGGACGAGATCTCCGCGTCAGCCAGCAGTGTCGCCTTCCCTATAGCATCAAGCCCTTCACGGATGAGGTATTATGTGACGTTTCTCCTATTGATGTTTCTGATGTATTATTAGGACAACCATACTTATGGAAGCGTCATGTTGTGTATGAGTCTCGGCCTCGCGCTGTTATTGTTACTTTGGGAAATAAGTTGTACAGGATACCAGAGGTACCACCTCTTTCTGCTATCTCTTTGGTTACTGCAAAACAATGCAGTAAGCTCATTTCCCAAACCAGGAAATTTTTTTTCTGTTGGGTGTGGAGCCTGATTATCTTGTTTACTTTGTATCACAGCATTGGACCCCTGTACCTTAAAAGGGGCGGCAACGCCGCCTGTAATTAATCGCTGTCGTGGGGGGTCCAGGGGGGGCAGCAGCGCTTTTCGGAGCCCCCCCTGGCGGGGGTTTCGGGGGCAGTGCCCCTGAATCTAAAAACAGATGTAAAATTTCCTTGTAAAAGTATAGTAATTTCTAGTCAATCTGGGTCGTTCATTAGGCAAATGATCTAACGGTAGAAGTTATGTTTAGATTAGGGTTTTTTTCCCTAGAAGGAAACCCCTCACTTTTATGAGGGCATTGTATTGCGGCTGTGTATTGTATGTGTATTCTCGGAGCGAGAAACAGAGAGGGAGACTGTGAGAGAGAACAGAGGATATTACAGCGGATCTGTTGTAGGTTTTGTCTCTTCATTTTTTCTGGATAATAGAAAGGAAGGATTGGATGTTCGGGGTGGACGTAGCCCAAACTGGGTGAACCACGTATATATGTGTCTCTCTCTAGTTTATGTGTTTTATGTGCTTTTATTTTCGGCATATTTTATGTGTTGCATTGCTCCATAATATATAATTTTCTAACAACTGGTATCAAAGCCGAAGGTATATTTGGCTGATAAACTCGCAGGAAAGAAGGGTTCCTGGTTCGAGTGGGAGCAATGGCAGACGATGGTAAGTTTAGGGTCGAGAAATTTAACGGCCAAAACTTCCCGCTGTGGAAGATGCAGATGGAATATTATTTGTATCAGAAAGATCTATACCTACCATTGAGCGGAAAAACAAAGAAGTCGGCGGCCATGACAGACACGGAATGGAACATTCTCGATAGAAAGGCACTCGGAACAGTATGATTGTGTCTTGCAACATCATTCGCCTTCAATATTTCGAAGGAAACAACAACAGAGGGTTTGATGCAGACGTTGGTGAAACTATATGAAAAACCCTCGGCCTCAAACAAGGTATTTCTTATGAAACGACTATTTAATATGAAGATGTCGGAAGGTGGATCTGTTGCAGACCATTTAAATGAATTTAATACAGTTACCAGTCAGTTAAGTTCTGTAGGGGTAAACTTTGATGATGAAGTTAGAGCTCTGTTATTGTTGTGCTCATTACCAGAAAGCTGGAATGGTTTAGTTATGGCCATTAGTAACTCTGTCTCTCGATCTAGTACTTTAAAGTTTGATAATGTTGTTGGTGCTATCCTTAGCGAGGAAATGCGACGGAAAAGCTCCGGTGAGACATCGGGTAATGATTTGAGTGCAGAGTCTAGGGGAAGAAGAATGGAAAGAGGAAAGAGCTCAGGATATCACAGTAAATCAAGGAAAGGCAGATCCAAGTCCAGATCAGGAATAGTGTGCTGAAATTGCGGAAAGAAAGGACACCTAAAGAAAGACTGTAGATCTCGGAAGGGAAAAGAAGGAGACACACAGCAAGAAAACAATCATGAAGCAAATGTGACAGGTGATGTGTTACAAGATGCTTTGATTCTTTCTTTCGAAAATATTACTGATTCTTGGGTTGTAGATTCAGGGGCTTCATTCCATGCCACACTTGATAAGAAATATTTTCATGACTATGTTCAAGGAGATTTTGGACAAGTTAGTTTGGGTGATGATAAACCCTGTAAAATTGTTGGAATGGGTAAAGTTCTTGTAAAAAAATAGAATGGAAACCAATGGCTACTAAAGGAGGTAAGGCATGTTCCAGATCTGAAGAAAAATCTGATTTCAACAGGGCAGTTAGGCAGTGAAGGTTGTGTGACAACTTTCACAAATAAAACTTGGAAGGTCACCAAAGGAGCGCTGGTAATAGCAAAAGGTGAAAAGGTTGGTACATTGTATTTATGCAATGGTATTTCTAACTTTGTTAATGCTTTAACTTCCAAAGGAGCAGATGCAGCATTATGGCATCATAGGCTTGGACACATGAGTGAGAAGGGGATGAAAATTCTTCACTCAAGAAATTTCCTGCTAGGTTTGAAGAATGTTGATTTGGATTTTTGTGAGAATTGCATTTATGGAAAACAAAAGAGAGTCAGATTTCTCAGAGTTGGGAAAGAAAAGAAGAGCGAAAAATTGGAGCTTGTTCATACAGATGTATGGGGACCTGCTCAGGTATCATCTCTCGGTGGCTCTCGTTATTATGTTACTTTTATTGATGATGTAACTAGAAAAACATGGATTTATTGTATTCAGAATAAATCTGATGTATTTGATACTTTCAAGAAATGGAAATCTTTGGTTGAGATTGAGACAGGAAAGAAGTTGAAGTGTCTCAGATTAGACAATGGAGGTGAGTATTGCAGCAAAGAGTTTGATAGGTACTATTCAGAGCATGGAATTCGTAGAGAAAAGACAGTTCCAAGAACACCACAAGAAAATGGTGTGTCAGAAAGGATGAACAGAACAATCATGGAGCGTGCAAGGTGCATGAGATTGCATGCGGGATTGCCTTTACAATTTTGGGCAGATGCTGTAGATATTGCTGTTTATCTAATAAACAGAGGGCCTTCAAGTTCCTTGGATGGTGGTATTCCAGAGGAAGCATGGACAGGTAAAAAGGTAAACTACTATTTTTTAAAGCCTTTTAGTTGTGAGGCCTTTGTCCATATTAATAAAGAAAACAGAACAAAGCTTGAGGCAAAATCAAAGAAATGTACCTTTATTGGATATGGTGCTAATGATTTTGGTTATCGCTTATATGATTATGAAAATCACAAAATCATTAGGAGCAGAGATGTAATCTTCAATGAAAATTTCTTGTATAAGAATCAGTTGCAGGAAAAGAAACATAAAAAAGAAAGCAAGGAATACATGGTTCTTGATGAGATAACTGAAAAAGTAAAGGTGCCTGAAAATAATAATAATCAACATTCACAGCAGCAGCAACCACCACAACAGCAACAGGCACCTCAAACACCTGAAAGTGGTGTTAGAAGATCTACCAGGATAAGTAGACCCCTTGAACGATACTCTCCTTCATTATATTATTTATTGTTGACTGATTCTGGTGAACCTGAATGTTATGAAGAAGAAATGCAGGTTGAAAGCAGGAAGAAGTGGGAGCTAGCCATGGAAGAAGAGATGGACTCCTTAATGCATAACCGGACTTGGGACTTAGTCAGGTTGCCTGCAGGTAAAACTACATTGCAGAATAAATGGGTTTACAGGCTGAAGGAAGAAGATGGAGGAAAACATAGGTACAAAGCTAGACTTGTGGTGAAGGGGTTTGCACAGAAGAAAGGTATTGATTTTGATGAAATATTTTCTCCTGTTGTTAAAATGAATTCAATCAGAACTATTTTAAGTCTTGTAGCAGCGGAAGATTTACATCTTGAGCAGTTAGATGTAAAGACAACATTTCTCCATGGAGATTTGGAGGAAGAGATATACATGCAGCAACCAGAAGGATATGAGGTAAAAGGGAAAGAAAAATTGGTGTGCAGGTTAAAGAAGAGCTTGTATGGCTTAAAACGGGCCCCAAGGCAGTGGTATCTAAAATTTGACAAGTTTATGTCTGAACAAGGTTATACTAGATGTCACTCTGATCATTGTGTTTATCTGAAAAGGCAAAATGATGGCGGCTATATTATATTGTTATTGTATGTAGATGACATGCTTGTTGTAGGGTCTAACATGCAGGAAATAAATGTGCTCAAAAGAAAATTGGCAAATTCATTTGCAATGAAGGATTTGGGAGCTGCAAAACAAATCCTTGGTATGAGGATAACTAGAGACAAGAAAAATCGTAAATTAACACTGTCTCAGAATGAGTACATAGAAAAGGTGTTGAAAAGATTTAATATGCACAATGAAAAACCAGTTAGTACACCTTTTGCTAGCCATTTCAAACTTAGTAAGGAGATGTGCCCAAAGACCCAAGAAGACATGGATTATATGTCTAAAGTTCCATATGCATCGGCAGTTGGAAGCTTAATGTATGCAATGGTCTGCACAAGGCCTGATATTGCACATGCAGTGGGAGTTGTAAGCAGGTACATGAATAATCCAGGAAAAGAACATTGGATGGCAGTAAAATGGATTCTCAGATATTTGAGAGGTACCACAAATCAATCATTATGCTTTGGTGGTTCAAACATTGCTCTACAGGGATATGTTGATGCAGATATGGTAGGTGACAGAGATAACAGGAGGAGCACTACAGGATATGTATTTACTGTAGGTGGAACAGCTGTCAGTTGGGTTTCAAAAATCCAAAGTGTTGTTGCACTTTCAACAACAGAAGCCGAGTATGTTGCTACTACAGAGGCTAGTAAAGAAATGATTTGGTTACAAAGGTTTATGGATGAATTGGGTAAGAAGCATGATATGGGCACACTATACAGTGATAGCCAAAGTGCTATTCATCTTGCAAAGAACTCAGCATTTCATTCCAATACTAAACACATACATCTCAAGTACCATTTCATACGGTCAGTATTGGAAGATGGAGAGTTGAAGCTGGAAAAGATACACACTAGCCAGAATCCTGCAGATATGCTAACAAAAGTTGTAACCGGGGAGAAACTGAGAACATGCTCAGTTTCAATTGGTCTTCAAGGATGACGATGAAGATGAGAAACAGCCAGGTCCAAAGAGGAGTCATTGTCCAGCAAATGAAGCAGCAGTGGAGTTGCTACAATCGGTCTCCAAGTGGGAGATTGTTGGGTGTGGAGCCCGATTATCTTGTTTACTTTGTATCACAGCATTGGACCCATGTACCTTAAAAGGGGTGGCAACGCCGCCCGTAATTAATCGCTACCATGGGGGGTCCAGGGGGGGCAGCAGCGCTTTTTCGGAGCCCCCCCTGGTGGGGGCTTTCGGGGGCGCTGCCCCCGAAGCTAAAAACAAATGTAAAATTGCCTTGTAAAAGTATAGTAATTTCTAGTCAATCTGGGTCGTTCATTAGGCAAATGATCTGACGGTAGAAGTTATGTTTAGATTAGGGTTTTTTTCCCTAGAAGGAAACCCCTCGCTTTTATGAGGGCATTGTATTGCGACTGTGTATTGTATGTGTATTCTCGGAGTGAGAAACAGCGAGGGAGACTGTGAGAGAGAACAGAGGATATTACAGCGGATCTGTTGTAGGTTTTGTCTCTTCATTTTTTCTGGATAATAGAAAGGAAGGATTGGCTGTTCGGGGTGGACGTAGCCCAAACTGGGTGAACCACGTATATATGTGTCTCTCTCTAGTTTATGTGTTTTATGTGCTTTTATTTTCGGCATATTTTATGTGTTGCATTGCTCCATAATATATAATTTTCTAACATTTTCTTGATGATCCGCCCCTAGGGCAAGAAGAAGACTGTGGCCACGTCCTCCAGACAGGGCTCCTCTGCACGACAACAACAAATGGATAAGGTTGTGGAGGAGTACGGGGAAATATTCACCTCACCCACAGGGGTTCCTCTGCACTGTCAGGTCAAGCACCCGATTGATCTGACCCCAGATGCACCACTGCCCAATTAACCGACCTATCGGCGCTCTGTTCTGGAGAACGATGAAATGAAGAGGCAGATTCAAGAGCTACTGCAGAAAGGTCACATCCGACCAAGTTCATTGCCCTGTGGGAGCCCGATCGTGTTGGTACAAAAGAAGGATGGGATGTGGAGACTCTGTATTGACTATCAGGCACTGAACAAGATCACTATCCAGAATAGGTACTCGATCCCTCGGATTGATGACCTTCTGGACCAACTCAAAGGTGCAAAATATTTCAGCAAGATCGACTTGAAGTCTGGGTATCACCAAGTACCAATTTAACCCTCCGATGTGTGGAAGACTACTTTCAAAGCCAAGGAAGGCCTTTTCAAATGGCTGGTCATGCCTTTCGGGTTGACGAATGCTCCCGCAACCTTCATGAGGTTGATGGACGACATCTTGCATCCATTCACCAACTCATTTGTAGTGGTGTACTTGGATGACATTCTAATCTTTATCCAGAATTGGGAAGAGCACCTTCACCACATCCGACAAGTCCTCCAAACACTGCGGCAACACAAGTTGTGTGCCAATTTGGAGAAGTGCACTTTTGGCATGACCCAGGTTCAATATTTGGGATACATTATTGATGAAAGGGGGGTGCATGTGGATCCAGCAAAGATCCAAGTCATTCGGGATTGGCCAGCCCCAACCACTATAACAGAGCTTCGCAGCTTTCTGGGTCTTGCTAATTTCTATCGGAGGTTCGTGTTGGGATTCTCTCATATCACTTGGCCCTTGAGTCAAGTCACGAAGGGAGGAGCGAGAGCAAAATTTTTTTGGTCGGAACCTCAACAGAAGGCGTTCACAGAACTGAAAAACCGCCTCTGTTCTGCCCCAGTGCTCACTTTACCAGACTTGCAACAGCCATTTGAGATCGAGACAGATGCCTCTGACTATGCTATTGGGGCAGTTCTTACTCAACATGGACATCCAGTGGCATATCACAGTGAGACATTGTCTGAGACAGTTCGCAAGTATCCCACCTATGACAAAGAAATGTATTCCATTGTGCAAGCCTGTCGACAATGGAAGCATTACATTTTGGGGAAGGAAACAATCATCCACACAGACCACCGGCCCCTGCAGTTCATACGGACACAAGGGAAGTTGCAGAATGATCGCCATCAGAAGTGGTCCACATATCTGCAACAGTTTCATTTGAACATCAAGTACAAGAAGGGTAGCACCAATAATGTTGCAGACTGCCTCAGCCGACCACCGATCGTGGCGCTCACCACCGTTCTCAACTCTTGTGGGCACGAGACTTCTGATTGGCCGCTTCTCTATGAGAGTGACCCAGAATTCGGCCACACTTACAAGGCACTCTTGGGGGGCACGCAAGTTCCAAATTTTCACCTCCCAGATGCACTTTTATGTCACCTGGGACACCTTTGTGTTCCTTCAAGCGAGCGTGCCAAGATGATATGGGAAGCACACTACAGTCGAGTCGCTGGGCATTTCGGGGTCGAGAAAACAGTAGCAATACTACAGAAGTATTTCTATTGGCCGAACCTTTGAAAGGATGTCGAGAAGCACATCAGATCCTGCACTGCTTGTGCCATTGCCAAACCGACCATCAAGAAGCAAGGCCTATATACTCCTCTACCTACCCCTAGTCGACCTTGGGAATCCATCTCCATGGATAACATGTCGGGCCTGCCTTCTACTAAGCAGGGAAATGACTGTGTTTTTGTGGTCGTCGACAGATTCTCGAAGATGGCCATTATGGCGACCTGCAAGAAGAATATCACAGCAGAAGCCACTGCTAAACTCTTCTTTGAACGAGTGTGGGTGCACTTTGGGATCCCACAGTCTATCATATCAGATCGGGATAGCAGGTTCCTCAGCACATTTTGGTCCAGCCTCTGGTCGATGTTGGATACCAAGCTCACCAAGTCCACAGCTTTCCATCCCCAAACAGATGGCCGGACAGAGGTCGTCAACAGAATGATTGTACACATTCTGCGCATGTACAATTCAAAGCATCCACGCACATGGGACGAGAGCCTCCCTTATGTACAACATAGTTATAATCGGGCTCTCCACGGTTCAATCAGCCATAGCCCCTTTCAGGTGGGCTTGGGATTCCAGCCACTATGTCCCATTGACGTAGCCATGCCATTTGCAGCTGCTCAGGCCAATTCAGCTCATGTCCAGTCTGAAGTTGACAAAGCCAGTAGCTTCATCAAGCGCATTCAACACATTCGCCAACAGGTTCATGATATATTGGACAGAGCCAATGCCAAGTACAAGCAACGCCATGATCAACACCGGGTGCCACACAACTTCCAGGTGGGTGACAAAGTATGGCTACATTTGTAGAAGGAGCGCCTCACTGGACCCCACCGCAAGCTTCGCCCACTCCGATACGGGCCGTACACCATCACCAAGGCTGTAGGGAACAATGCATTCGAGCTCAGTATTCCACCATTCCTTGGTCTGCACCCAGTCTTCAATGTGGATCGCCTTCGTCCTTACTTCCCACCTCTACTGGACACCTCGGACATTGCAGAACAACTCACACCAACAGAGTTAAACCCAGACTGCATGGAACAGGCCACCACAGATTATATCATGGACATGCAAATCAAGAACACTCGTCAACAGCAGATCCAACTGTATCGGGTTGTCAAAGCTGGCCAACTCCTGCACCAAGGAAAGTGGTTCACCAGGGACCAAGTTCAGCAGAAATTTCCTTATCTCATGGAGGAACTTAACGCAATGGGGACCATTGCTTCCTAAGGGGGGAGGAATGATCCAGGTGGATATTGGTGGTCACCCGCCTATTCCACTTAGGGCCCCACCATTGTCTCTTTCAGTTTTTCAGTTTCGGCACAACTTACTATTTTTAGCAGTTTTTCGGGTCCTGGACTTCCGGAGCCGTTTTGAGGCCCTAAACGACGTTTTTTGGGAAAACGGGGAGCAAATAGTCCTCAAATAGATATTTCTAATGAGGTTTTGTACGCGTCAAACGGAGATCGTATGCCAAAGTTACGTCCCCGGGAAGTTGAAACACCAATTTACCCAAACGGGGCCCATAGTTTTGGTGCTTCATCTCCTAGGGTTAGGGTTTTGGCTGTTTAGGATTTCCCATTATTTCTAAATAATAAATAGGCCCTCGAGCCTCATTGTAACTTAGTCCAGAGGCCTGTAACTACCACATCTCTTCTCAGAGATAGCTACCAGCGCCCTAGCTAGTTTTATTTCCATTCTGTCTGTAAGCAAATTTCAGTTCTTTGATATTAATGAAATGAAGTATTATTTCCACTGCATCTTTGTATTTATGGTTATATGTTTATTCTGTTGCGTTCCTACATAAATCTGGATCAGATAATGCACAAAAGTGTGCATACTTGGTAAGTCTATCAACTACCACCATGATGACACTCCTTCCTTCAGACTTAGGTAAACTTGTGATAAAATCCATTGAAATCTCCTCCCAACGTTGACTTGGAATGGATAAAGGTTGTAGAAGACCTGAGGTCTTAATTGTCTCAACTTTATTTTGCTGGAAAACTAAACATTACTTTTGAATATAAGATTTAACGTCATCCTAAAAAAATTCTTTCTTCACGCTATGGTAAGTTTTTAAAAATCCCGAGTGTCCTCCTAAAGGAGAAGTGTGCAATTCCAAAAGAATATTTTTTTTTTAGTCGGGAATTCTTGCAAATATATAAGCGATATTTGTACCATAAGGAATCATTTTTCCAACTAAATGTATAAGATGTACTAGGATCTTGCTGCAACTTTTGAATGAGTGTCCATACATCTTTGTCCTTCTTCCATTCATCTCTTGCTTCGGTTATCCAATCTGGTTGGATAATAGAAATGGCACAAAGCAATGCTTCCACCTCTTCATTCTTTCTTGAGAGTGCATCTGCAACAACATTAAGCTTTCTTCTTTTGTAGATTATTTCAAAGTCATAACCCAACATCTTATGACCCATTTTTGCTGCTCTTCTGAAGATAGTCTTTGTTCCAAAAAGTGTTTAAGACTATCATGATCAGTTTTTACCTTGAAGTGTCTTCCCATTAGGTAAGGTCTCCATTTCTTTAGTGCATGTAGTATTGCCAACATTTCCTTCTCATAAATATCCTTTTGTAAATACTTTCCTTTGATTGAACGACTTTCAAAAGCAATGGGTCTTCCTTCTTGCATTAAAACAACACCAATTCCATTTCATGAGGCATCACATTCCATAATAAAGGTTTTTGTGAAGTCTGGCGTAGTTAAGACTGGTGCTAGGCACATTGCCTCTTTAAGATGTTCAAAGGCCTTAGTTGCTTCAGGAGTCCATGAAAATGCATCTTTCTTCAATAATGTTGTTACAGGTGCCGCTATTCTCCCATAATTATTAACAAACTTGCGATAATACCCTGTTAACCCGAGAAATCCTCGCAACTGCTTTATGGTTGTGGGGACTTTCCATTCCTTAATGACTTTAATTTTGTTAGGGTCTACCTTAACACCCTCGTGAGATACAATATGACCCAGATATTCCACCTCTTGTACTCAAAAGAAACATTTGGATGTTTTTGCATATAATTGTTTCTCCTGCAATAGTTTGAGCACCCTGTCAACATGTTGAACATGATCCTTCCAAGACCTGTTGTAGATTAGTATTTCATCAAAAAATACTAGCACAAATTTTCTAAGGAAGGGTTTGAAAATGGAATTCATCAACCCTTGAAATGTAGAAGGTGCATTGGTAAGGCCAAAAGGCATGACCAAAAAATCATAATGACCCTCATGAGTTCGAAATGTTGTTTTCGGAATATCTTCAGTCTTCATTCTAATTTGATGATATCCTGAATGAAGATCCAACTTGGTAAAATAAATTGCTTCATGTAATTCATCCAATAATTCATCAATCACAGGAATGGGAAATTTATCTTTAATGGTGAGCTTATTGAGCTCCCTATAATCCGGACACATTCGCCATGATCCATCCTTCTTGTGTACCAATACTACAGGAGCAGAGAAAGAACTTGGACTAGGTTGAATTATACCCGCCTCTAACATTTCTGCAATCATGCGTTCAATTTCGCTCTTTTGGAAGTAAGGATATCTATAAGGCCGGATGTTTGGAGAAACACTTCCTGGAATCGGAGGAACACTTCCCGAATCAAATGAATAGCATGATCATGATCATGAATAGGTGGGAGTCCTTTGGGAGTATCAAACACCTTGGAATGATTGTCCAAGACTTTTTGGAGATCTGGATAAATAGATGATTTTGATGTTGGAACTTCTAGTGAGCATAATTGTGCAATTACGCCCCGTTGCTCTTTCCTCAGAAGCTTTGTCATGACATTAGAGCTTATTATCTTTCCTGGCTTCCTTGTGATACCCCGTAATTCGATTTTCTTTCCTTCCGAAAATAATTTCAAGAAAATTTATTGAAAATTAAAAGCTACCTCCCCGGATGCGGGTGATTAAATGCATTGGTACGTGGTTGAGATTTTGGGTCGGCGCGTGGATCCTCCTTCTCGCCACCCGAACTCACGCGAAGCTCCTCATTAATATGCCCACCATCATTCGCAGAGTGGCATTAATGCTGCATAGAAGCCTATACCACCCTGCGTCCATAGCGAGCATGGCCTCCTCTGGAAGTTTCACTCATGCTCCGCCTCCCTTGCGTTCTAGTTGCTCCTATACTGTTGCGGAGCCGAGCTCTCGAACAAGCACTGGGAGACACTGCTCCATCATGTGCTACATCGATTTAGCTCCTGGCCTTCATTTTTCGCAGAGCTCCCTCTGCAACCTGTGGCTCAGCTCGCCCACCGTGAATTCCCCTGCTCTGCATGAAATCCCTCCTCTGATCTCTGCTCCCTCCACCGTCAACGCCCTCTCAGTCCCCAGTCATTCTGCTGGTCGCCCCCATCATTTCGCTCAGGGAAACATGTCGCGCCTTTGACAGTGCATGAGATTTCGGAGAGGTAGCAGCCGTGGTCATCTCTCTCGCCAGCCATCCACTTCCACTTCTGACTCTTCGTCTCCCTCTTCTGGTAACTTCACCAGTGATTATCCTGACACCAGAAGTAGTCGTGGGCGTGGGCGTGGGTCTTCTCATTTTGATATGGGATCGCCCCTTATTTCTGCCTCTCCAATTATTATCCCCGCGCATCTCCACACTGCCCAGCTTCACTTCCCCTGCTCTCTGAACCGGCCCACCATCGTAGCCACCATTACCATCGAGCTCAAGAAGGAGCCCCCCGGCTTGGAAGTTGAGCAAATTGGTGCTGGGTTGGAGAAAAGGGCTGGCGACCAGCATTGCACTCCACAAGGTGTCGGCTGCAGTGATTTTCAGGACATTGGCCATGAAAACAACCCGGACGATGTCAAGCGAGGCGGCTCCAGCATCAAAGACAAACAACAGGCGGAGGAAGAGGACTTGTATGTCTATGGCTATCAAATTGTTGAGGAACCCCCATCAATCTCTCATGGCATCTAATCTGGTCGGAACTTGCAGTTTTTTTCCTCACAGTCTTTGGACTGGGTACACTTCTAAGCTCTTCATGACTACTTGTTTTTCGTTTCAGTTTTTTGTTAATCTGTTCCAAGGCCGGTTTCCCCTGCGTGGGCGGCAAGTTGTAGTCTGTTTAGAAAGGGTCAGCAGGACAATTTTTTTTTTTCTGGAAGTTCTGGTAAACTTTTTAAAGTCTTTTTGCAGTGTTAGAATGCCTCAAACATGGGCAAGCTCCGCTGAGGCCAGTGCCTCTCTGTAACTCTTTTTTTGTATTATAATAGATTAGTCAAATTCAGATAAAAAAATATAAAATAAAATAAAATAAAAAATAAAAATAAAGAAGAAGAAGAAGAAGAAGAAGAAGCTATCATCCCCAAAGATTGTAACCATTGTACTCCTAGTACAACATCAACACCTCCCATTGGGATGGAAAGCATTGGACTATTCAATACATATTCCCCCATGGATAGCTTGATATTATGGCTTTTTCCAGAGCAATTTATAGTTCCTCCATTTGCAACCATCACTTGACATTATGGTACTGGGTATAGGAAACAATTCAATTCCTTGGCTACCTTACAATGAATAAAATTATGGGTAATACCCTAATCAATCAACATTATTACCTTTTTCTTCTTGATATGTCCTTCTATCTCGAGAGTTTGAGGAGTGGTAATTCCTACTAATGCATTACATGATATGGTCGGACTCATTTCTTCTTCTTCTAGGGTTTCTTCCTGGTGTATATCCTCTTCTTTTGAAATTCCTTGTTCATTTTCTTCCTCCTCTTCACAATCTATGTAAAATAATTTCTTCTCAACACACTTATGACCTTTAGTGTATTTGCTATCACAACTGTAGCAAAGCCCTTTTTCTCTTTTTTCTTCCAATTGTTGTGGGGTCAACCTTGTAGGTTGTGGAAGTCTAGGAGTAGCAACACTTACATATCTATATATGTGAGTGGTAGGCTTCCTTGTCGCCATAATTTTACATTCAATTTTTCTTTCCAACCTGAATAACTTCTCTAATGAATCCGGTTCCCAAACGCGAACTTCATGTTGGATGTTATCCTTTAAAGTCCCTATGAAGACATCAATCCTATGTTCCTCTAGAATATTAGTTACCCTTATATTCAATTTTGGAAGTCCTCAATGTGCTCCACCACTGAAACCTTTTGTTTGAGATTTATCAATTGGCTAAAGAAGGTGTTGCTCTTTGTATCCTCATAATGTGCTATCATTTCCTCCATAAAAAATTGTCCATAAAAAATTGACCAAGTGACAATTTTTTTACGGGAGAAAATCCATCGATACCATACAAATGTATTTTGTTCTAAATGTAAAGTTGCAATGCGTACCTTTTGTGTGTTTTTCACATTATTGAGATTAAAATATTTCTCCATCTGCAGTATCCATGTTACGGGATCGTTGCCATCAAACTTCCTCATATCCATGTTTGGAATATGGTGGTTCTTTAATCCAACATTAGAGTTTATGAAATCACGATTAACATTTATTTTGTTCTCATCATCAGTTTCCTCTACTATCTTTTTTCCATTAGGAATCATTTCTTGTATTAACTTTGACAAACCTTCCTTCAAACCTTCCATGTCTTCCTTCAAACCTTTCATTTTTTCTTCCATACCATCCATTTTTTCTTCCATACAATTCTTCAAACCATCCATCGTAGCTTCCACGCCTTTATTCAAACCATCCATCTTAGCTTCCACACTTTTCTTCAAAACATCCATTTCATTTTTTGTTGCTCTTTGCGAGAGTGAATTTTGGTGCACTTGCTCTTGTAAATTTGATAGATCATGTTGCAATTCTTCATCTTCAAGAGTCATAGTAGAGTACTCAGACGGCTTTATGGGTATTAAATTATTTTTAGGAGGAATTTTAGAACCCACTACTGATATCTATGCTCAATAGGCCTTTGGAATCACTTAAAACTTATTTTTCAAACAAGACTTATGCAACTTGAAATAAATACACACCTTTTTCTTGATTTTGAGGAGCTCGATATTGAAACTGAATTATCTCTATGATTTTGGATCTTCAATATCTGAACTAGGACCTGAAGTAGCCCTCTGAATATTCTTTTGAATGCCACAGGTCTAACTTGATTTGGATTCTTGAAGACAAAGTTATGCCCAATCTCCTACGATGACCTAATTATGGACTGGTTCAGTAGAGCGAATTTGTATGACTTGCCACGTGTCATTGTTTCCTCTTTCGGCTCTGAAATTGATATAGAAGAAACTAAAGTCCGTGTAATTGCAGCCACTTTTTATAGAATTCCAATCCAATGCTCAGAGAGAGAGTTATGATGATTTTCCCATGGTCACCTCTTTGAGATGAAATTCGGGAGCCTAAACAATCCCTAAATTCCACAGACCATATCTCCGAAAATATTGCGAATCTAGCTCTGAAATTTTTCCACAGTGTTCCTCAGGATTGTGGCTTCACTCTGTGAAAATTTAAGCTTCTAAACCCTCATAGAAAAACAGCTATAGCGAAAATTCCACGATGACCTGTTTAGGTTAAATTTAGGAGCCTGTAAATATCCCTAACTTGCACAGATCATATCTCTGAACATATTGCGAACCAAGATATGAAATTTTGTGACGATGTTCCTTAGGATGTCAGCTTCACCCTCTAAAATTTTCAGCTTCTGAACCCTCGTAGAAATAAAGCTATAGTGAAAATTCCACGATGACCTGTTTGGAGTAGCGAAACCCTAAAATCCAAAGCTCTGATACCAAATGTTGTGAAACCAGCTCCAAAAATAGAAGAAAAGAGAGATAAACGCCTTATAAATAGCCACTTCGAGGGGGAAACCTCCAATACATTACATAAATGAATAATTCTTGGATGATACAAATGAAAAAACCTCCTCTCTATATATAGGATTCCATGGGGCCACAATGTAATCCTAGTGGGGCCACAATATAATCGTAGACGACCTAATAATAATAATGTAAGGGCACAATAATAACAATATGGGGGTTACAGGGGTACAACAACAATAATAAGGGGGTTACAAAAATAACAATAAGGGACTATACTATTAATATAAGGACCTAACACTCTTCCATCTGAAGAGGCTTTCCTCGAAGCAATGGCTGGTGTAGAGAGACCGTGGGATGATTTGCATCATCGGTCCTACTTTCTACCAGACTTGCGATAAGTTGAATCAAGTTTCCCTAGCCTTCAGTCTTCTGGACTTGTTCACCCAGTCCTGAACCCTTTAGCACCGGCACATGTTTTTGTTGAAGGGAACATGGTTGTTATTTCTGCTACTACCCCAGTGAACATCTCTAGAGATCCCAACATCATAGAGAATGTATTCATTGGAGCCGAGTGTTCCCCTGAAGAAATTCAGGCTAACACCGATCTCTTTCGAGAATTTCGGGATGTGTTTTCTTGGTATTATGAGGAAATGCCTGGTATAGATCCATTTATTGTCCAACATGAGATCAAGATATACGAAAATGCTAAGCCTATCAGGAAAAATCTTCGTTCGGTCAACCCTAGGAAGTCATCAGCTATCAAAGCTGAGGTGGAGAAGATGCTTAAGGTGGATTTCATTTACCCCATTCCTTTAACAGAGTGGGTTTCAAATCTAGTTCCCGTGGACAAGAAACAAGGAACGATTCGAGTTTACATCGATTTCCGAGACCTAAATAAAGCATGTCCTAAAGATAATTACCCCACACCATTTATAGATTAGATTATCGATGAGTGAGCGGGAAATGAGATTTTCTCCTTCATGGACGGTTTCTCAGGTTATAATAAAATCACTATCCATCCTGAAGATCAGCATAAGACTGCATTTATTTGTCCCTGGGGTACCTTTGCTTACAAGAAAATGCCTTTTGGCCTAAAAAATACTGGAGCTACTTTTCAGCGGGCCATGTCTTATGCCTTCCACGACATCAAACATATTGTCGAGGCATATTTGGATGATTTAGTTGCTCGTTCTGGCAAGAGAATCAATCATCCTTCTCACCTTCATCAAGTTTTTGAACGATGTCGGTAATACAAAATACGGTTGAACCCTAATAAGTGTGTTTTCGCTGTCACATTCAGTCGGTTGTTTGGATTCATCATGTCTACGGAAGGGATTCAGGTAGATCCCTTCAAGGTTGAGGCAATACTTCAGTTGCCTCCCCCATCTTCAATCCGTCAACTTCAAAGTCTGCAAACAAAAGCTAATTTCCTGCGGAGATTCATTGTAAATTATGCCGAGATTACAAAGGGATTTATGATATTATTAAAGAAAGGAGCTCCATTCTTTTGGGATGACTTTGCTCAATGCTCATTCAATGCTTTGAAAAAATCATTGAGCTTTGCTCCTTTATTGAGTCCACCCAATTATAGCAGGGATTTCCTCTTGCATCTTGTTGTAGCAGAATCTACCATTGGTATGGTTCTAGTTTAGGAAGATGATGCTCTTTCTGAGCATGTTATATACTACCTTAGTCGAGCCTTGGTAGGTCCTGAACTTTGGTATTCTCCAATAGAGAAACTTGCTTTAGCAGTTGTTCATGTTGTTTAGCGGCTTAGACATTATATTCTCCTTCGCAAAACATATGTTTTGGAAACAGTCAATCCATTTCAATTTTTTCTCAGGAGGTGACTGATTGGGGGCAAATACAATCGATGGATTGTGATTTTGCAGGAATTTGATCTTGATTTTATGTCTGTTAAGTCCAAGAGATCATTAGTTTTTGCGGAATTGATTTCTAAGTTGCCCTGTGGAGAAGAGATTGTTTATGACGAATCATTTCCTGATGAACGTCTTTTTCTCATTTATTCACAGGATCCTTGGTATGGGGATCTCATAGTTGATCTCCAGACTACGAAGTTCCCCTCAACCTTTTTGAAATATGAGCGCTGAAAGTTACGTCACTTAGCCAAAAGTTATTTGATTATTGGTGAAACTTTATATCATTTCGGGGTCGATTCGTTCCTTAGACGCTACTTAACTCTCGAAGAAGCTGAGGTTGTGCTAAATGATTTCCACAGTGGAATTTTTGGTGGCCATTTATGTGGGCTTGCTATAGCCCAAAAAATCTTGCGTGCAGGATAATTTTCGCCTTCGATTTTCAAAGATTGTATTAAATCAGTCAGAAAGTGTCATCCGTGTCAATTTTATACTCGAAAGATGCGCACTCATCCACCTCCTCTCTTTCCTATCGTCACTGTCGACCCCTTTACAAAGTGGGGTATTGATTATACTACTTTTAACCCGCCTTTGGCTAAAGGTCACAAGTACATTATTGTAGCTATAGACTACTTCACAAAGTGGGTTGAGGCTATGCCTACTTTTGGGAATGACAGTGAGACAACAACTATGTTCCTCTTCAATCAAGTCATTTCTCGCTTTGGTATTCCCAAAGAGATTATCCCTGACCATGGCAGTAATTTTCAGAACAGCATGATGGCTGAATTGGCCTTGAAATTAGGCTTTCGTCAGGAGCATTCGTCTCCTTATTATCCTCATGCCAATGGGGAAGTTGAAGCCGTGAACAAATCCTTGAAGACAATTCTTCAATGGACGATCGATAAAGCCAGATCCAATTGGCATATTGTGTTGTACCCTGCAGTTTGGGCATACCGGATGTCAGTCAAAACTGCAACCGGTTTACTCTGTTTCAACTGGCTTATGGGCTGGAATCCATATTTCCTATTGAATGCGAAATTCCCTCTCTTAAGTTAGATGTTGAGCTTCCTCCTGACAATTCCAGTCTCAAATAACGCCTTCTTCATCTAGAACATCTCAATGAGTAGCATCGAGATGCAGCTATGATGAATGAGGTGCATAAGAAACGGGTAAAGGTTCAGTACGATAAAGCGATCAAACCTAGGGTTTTCTATGAAGGTGACCTTGTCTTGGTTTATGCCCAAGAGAAGGATGCCTTGGGGGCAGGCAAGTTCAAATCTATGTGGTATGGCCCCTTTATCGTCAAAAAGGTCTTGAAGAAAAGAGATTATGCCTTGGTTGAATTTGATGGGAACGAGTTGGCAGAGCCCAGAAATGGGCTCTATTTTAAAAAGTATAATGCCTAGGCTTAGGCCTAGCATCTTGCTTTGTTGTATATATATATTATTTTTGTACATATCTGGGTTTCAACTTGTGGTGTGATTTTGATGAATTTGATCTGCTCTGGCAGGTAATATTGGATTACATGAGTCACTTTGGTTTCGCTGATGGTGCTAGTAGACCCAGAACTTGGCTTCCGTGACTTGGGTACTCCATTATCCATCCGGTCAATTGTTAGTTTCAAGAGGTGTTTTCATTGGTCGTGCTTTAAACAATGTAGTAGAATACACTGCAGTGGTCAACCTACTCTCGGAGGCAATATCTTTGGGTGTTGATTCGTTAGTAGTTTTCTTGGATTCACAGCTAGTGGTTTCACAGTTGAACAACACCTATCGTGTCAAGGACCCATTTTTGCATCAATTGTTTTTTAGGGTACATTTGTTACAAAGGTCATTCCAATTTATCACATTCATTCATATTCCTCGATCTGACAGTTGGATGGCAGACTTATTAGCTAATCAAGAACTTGATTGGAATATTAATCATTCAATACTTTAAAAATATATCAAATACATCATTCATCATCATACATTTGAGTCATCACATCATATAAATCGTTGTATATATATATATATAGGTCAGAGTGTTCAAAAATTTAAAAAATCTGGACCAGCATGTCCTACAAAATTGGGGCTTATGCCTGATCATGTCTATCATCAAAAAATATTACAGTCATCGGATCATATCTATAATCTACTCCTGAGGTACCTGCCCAAAATTTGTGTTTCTATAGAACACAATGGCAGTCGCTACACGGCGGATAACCGCACCCAATCTCGTGGTACTCCTACCACCCATCTCTGGACAGCCTCTGGTAGGTCCTCTATAACGGCCATAGGCACTTGGTGAGTCAAACTCTCCAAGTTTCTTTGCACTGCATGGAGTGTCCTGCCAGGCTATTCTGCATCCGCCTCACCTCTAAGGCGCTTATGCCTTGGGTACCCCTCCGGTCTGATTGGTCCTACATCTGCATCATGATCATCATAATTTTGTAAGTCTTTTTTTCCAATCAAAAACATTTTTTCATTTTCCATATAATTTGAAAAAAAAAAGTCATATAATCAAAAATCAAAATATGCAATCTCACTGATTGCGCTCCATGCTGCTCCGGGTGGAAGGACTAGATCTGGATCTACACGAATGTCCATCCCAACATAGGGATAATCTTCCACTGCAATGACTTGTTCTTCCCACCATTGGAGGAACTCATCATCCCAAGTGGCATCTGATCAATTATGAAACAGTATTCTTCCGGTTTCGAATGATTAACCAGCATTTGAAGCAAACGAACATTGCTTTTCATATTGGGCATTTTAAAAAATTTGAGCAATCCGAAATTCCGGAGAATATCTAAGGAAGTTTGATCCTCCATCACCTCATTGTCAATTGCACTATGCTCACGCTCTCTCCAGCTGATGGACATCCTGGGAAAAATCATTAATTGGCTGATTAGATACAAGTTTTAAATTTTCGCTCTACGCATACGCGACTTCGCTTGTACACAGTCGCATACGCAGGTTCCTCCACACGAACCCGCGTATGCGCAGAGGGTTTCAATAAAAATATCTTTTCTACGGTCAAAAATCCAAATTTTTTCTTCAAACAGGAACGAAATTGATGAATAGGATGATTTTAAGGCTTACCTGACTGATTTGGCCTGATTTGGTGGCCAGTTTCTCCGTATTTGAGAAGAGGAATTTTTTCCCAAAAGCTCTTTCTCCACTTTTGCAATGTGAAAATGATCAAAATGTGAGTCAAATTGTGTATTTATGCCCAGAATTTGAAATTTTTTCACAAATTTCGTTTGTGCTTATTTTTAAATTTGACTAAGGCTGTATAACCGTTTGGCCTGTAAGCGTTGGGAAAGGTATTTTTCAGGTACATTTTTCTAATTCAAGATCTTCCTAGTTTTCCTTCGGATCCATGACCGTTGACCTGTCATGGCAGGTATTTGATTTCGAACAGGCATATAGGTTAGGGAATTCACTTTTCGTTGCATTTTTTGCATACTAGCCTCCATTTTGATCACTTGCCATAGGGTTGATCCCATCATGTCATGAGTACTTAACCCATTTCCCTCGCCAATTTTTTAATCATGACTTGATGGTAGAGCCATCCTTTACATGGGCTTCCTAGTTAGTTCCTCGCTAGAATTTGTCGCCCATGCCGTAATTTATGTAGGCTTGGGAGTCCTCTTTAGTCCCGCCATGACTTATGCGTTGAAGCTTCATTCTTCTTCTTCTTCGCTATCATTATTTTGGCCATTTACCCTAGAGGCTCCCTTATGTTGTCGAGTTATATTACTGCATTGCATATTGACTACTTGTTTATCTTAGCCTTTAGTCGGCTTCATTTGGACTCATGTTTAAGCCATCTTTTGACCATGTCTTTCTGTACAAGCTAACCATGCAATCACTTAGCTTCTACAACTTGACACCTTTACCCATGGATGGAACATTCCTTTGAGTGACACTTACCAGTTTTCGCCACCTTGCATTGAGCATAGGATTGTTCCTATACCAGAAACTAGTGCATATGTTTCACGACACTCGTTCTATCCATTGTACTATAACATTATTTTATTCTTTTTCAGGCTTTGAATATGAAAAAAGACCAAAAAAAAAAAAAATTGAAAAAAAGAGCGGGAACGTGATATTACTTCCATACTTTATGGCAGCTACAGTGTCAGTTGTGTCGCCCTTGAAAAAAGCACAAAAAAGCTAAGTCTTTTCTCCATTTGGGATGGTTTTAGTTTTTGACTTAGGAGAAGCCATAACCTTTTTTTGAGTCAGTACTCCCCCAGTTGGTTATCTCTTCCAATCATATGGAGGGTTTGTTTATGCCACCTGCATGACAAACTTATACAAAGTTATCATTTGTTGCCATAGTCAACATGAGTCGTGCTTTTGTTCAAGGGAAGTAACCTAAGTCGTCCTTTCTACGGTGTCTCTTGACTCATTTTTCAGTTGACCTTCCCAGTCTTGTCAGTATCTTGTTCTATCACATCAGATATTTGGTCCTTTGCTCGTGCTGGTTTGAGAAGGTCTCCACTAAATTCTTGTTGGTGGGTTTGTCTCTTATCAACTATGACATATTTCTCTGAGAGTAAACCTAGAGCTGCACCCTAGCCCTATTTACATCATTGATAGGCGACCTTGTGCTCAAAATTTTATCATCATCATGGGTCTTTGACTGAGTGGTTTCCCTTGTGTTCGATTGCAGCTTACATTATCACATTTGGTATTCGTGCAGTACCTTGATTTCCATTTGACCCTATCTGTGGATATCTCGCCTCTTTGTCAGCTTTCATTATTGGTTGGTTCAGAGGGTTTATGTCGTGCGCTAGCTTCATCTTGTGCATGCCAGAAACGTACTTCGGTTTGGTTACTTCACTTTACTTCGTTTGAATCCTTCCAAATCTTGGCCTGCGGGTTACACTCGCGCTGGAATGATGTGGGATGCCTTAATGCCTTCCTTCTAGCAGATCTTTTCCCATCGAATCCGACTCATTTCTCTGGGAATAAGGTCTAGAGTCTTTTTGTCAGTACCTTAGGGTTTGCAGTCATTAGTGGCAGACTCTTCGCTATCGACAGTGAGGATACATCATTGCCTCCTGATTGATAGATTCTTTCAAGTGTTCTACTTCAACTCATTCATTCGCACTTGCTAGATTGTACTGGGGCACCGTAACACTCATTATCATTATCGGTGGGTTGTCTCACATTTGTTAACAGTATACATTAATGACCGATAATCAAAGGATTTCTCACATGGTTGACTTCAGCTCATTTATTCCCATTGTGTAGAATTGTGCCATGGTGATCGGTGAAGACCTCCGGTTTGCATCAACATTCTTTGGTTCATTTTGACAACTCT
Organism: Pinus albicaulis; assembly: GCA_034641835.2. Lineage (NCBI taxonomy): Eukaryota > Viridiplantae > Streptophyta > Pinopsida > Pinales > Pinaceae > Pinus > Pinus albicaulis. The sequence continues at coordinate 654,627,749 of CM076569.1, forward strand.
TTCAGTCTTCTGCCAGTGACACCATCCACCTTTATATGTTGTAGTTTCATCACAAAAACATCCTATATGTTGGTTCCCGAGTTGCGTGTTGTACCATTTGTTCCACCCCTTATGATTTGGTACTTGGAGATTCAGTTGTGACTTATGTGATCAGATATTTGTTGCAGTATCATTGATCAGTCTTCTTTATGTGATACTTGGACCTGATTTTGACTTATACTTCTGGGCAATGATAAGATGATTCACCATGTACTTTACATTTCAATTATACTTGTATACATATTGGATCCGCTCCATACTTCATATGCGGACATGCTTTTCTTTCACTAAGCATGGGTATGCCCACCTCAGACATGAGCTATCTTTCTGATCTCTCTCACTAGTTTTTTGGCAGGCTGAAATATGTTGAAGTCCTCTCTAGTCCTCGCAAGGTTCTTTCTATGCACATAATACATTTCGGCCACCATGTACCCCTTCTGACCTCATATATTAGGGGGAATCTGTTGTAGCATCATTTATCACCATCATATACTTGGTGAATTATACATTGGCCTTGGGAAACCCTTCCCTTCAGACTTGGACATGTTTCTCAAAAAACAGTGTCTCAAAACCCATATGCGACTCTGCCCAGAATTTTCCGTGTATACACGTAAGTCCATACATAGAGAATCGCGTATGCCTTTTTAAACATTAAAAATATATAATTTCCCTACTTTTGAGGCGAGTTTTACGGTTGTTCATGTAACTTAACCACCCCAGCTCGTGGCCTAACTGTTCCCAATTGAAAAAAATAATTTGAGGGAGTATAAAAGCCCCTCAGGGGAATGGCCTAAGGGAGGGAGAGAGAGAATTATAGATATTATATGTTGTTGGAGCCCTATCCAAGTCTGATATTTCCCCTGTTCCTCCTGCACTTCCCAGATATTTTCAGGAAACCCTTGTTTCCTTGAGATGCTCACTCACCCTATGTCACATCCATTATGCACTACTATTGGAAGAAGTTTTGTGAGGCTAGGGCTGGACGGATCCAGAGGACGGTATGCTCAAGGCCATGGCAGATTTCAGGTGATCTCTCCACATTTTTTTTACTGTACATGTCATTAATAAATGAAGTGCCATCTTGTTCCTGATGCTCACGTGTCATTTATCTCTTATACATGTGTAATGATCATAAATAGTTCATTTATTATTGTTTTTATGAGATTATGCATCCTTTTCAATAACATCTAGAACATATATGTTGTACAACTAGGTTTTTGTGCTTGTTCTTTGCTGGTTTGCAGGTTCTGGAGCATAAAGAGTTGCAGGGGCTTTGCACCCCACGGGATCTACTACAACCGAAGGATATACGAGTAAGGTCTGCAACCTTTAGTTTCTAGTTTAAAGCATAGAAGTTGGTTAAGTGAGTCCTTCTTGTGATGACATGCCCCTGATCTGTGAAGGTTTATCAACCCAAAACCTTAGGGTAACATTACCCGCAACAACCCCCCTATTGTACTCGACGCATAAGAATTGCACATGGGGCTAGTCATGAAAAGAATATAACACATACATAAAAAACCCCTACCAATTGTTTTCAAACCCAAATCCTTTCTTAAAATCTATATTCCAAGTCTTAAGAAAGCTTCCCATAGGCTAAAACTTAGGAAATACTAATTCCTCAAAAACCTCTTGAGAATGAGAAAGGATTGAGAGGGGGAATATTGGGGAGAGCATGCTAAACCAGCCAAGGAACAGGAAATGATAACCAGAGAGGGAGAAACCACAATTCAAGAGAACGATCACCAAAACATTGACATTTAGAGTGAGGACGCCCTAACCAGACTACGATAAATGTCATCCAAAAAACACACTTAAACCAAGGCTAGTAACATGAAAACTATACCAAGGAGAAATCAACTCTAATTGAAATTGACTTCCTTGCTCCATGAAGTAGAGGGTTCAATGTTTTAACCCTTGCCAACTCACTCTACAAATTCTACCATAATCACAAACCTATATCAAACCCATGAACACATTCTTTTTTAATGCTTTGCATGATTAGAATACTTGTTACATAATGAATAAACATACATTTAGGATGAAGAAATCGGGTCATGATCGCTACCATCTTCTCCCCTATTTTATCCTTTCCCCCATTTATCACCTGAAGCAATGATATCAATACAAATGGCCATGTTGAAGAGGGACATGCATCCCCCCATATGTGTGCTTCAATGGCACTCAATATGGATATATTGAAAGGAGTGAGTTAATACATAGGTAAATTCAAACTTTTTGGCGAGTTGACTTTTTTGAGTAAAGTATACTTCCATTTATTTTCTAAATTTTGATGGTCTCAATCATCTTAAAATGTGTCAATATATCTAGAGCAAAGTCCCATGCTCTAATTTCACATCAATCAAATTGAACTATGACTTCTAACAAAATTCCTAGAGGACATGGGGTAGAATTTCCATACGAAAGGGAGCATTTTTATCCACTTATTAACTTCCTCCTTATTAAATTGATCATAACTAAGAGTAATAAGGTTTCGTACCGATAACAAATAGTGATCTTATCACAGGTGATAAGGACAACCCCTCATAAGATCAATATCATTATCATTTAATTTATATATTTGGGTTGGATACTATATTTATTATTGTTTTATCTCTCTGAATTTAAAACTCTTAATTCATATAAGTATGATATAGTTTTTTTTATGTGACTCGTCCAATCAACCATTAAAATTATTTTGTATTTGCATGACACAAAATCGATTATATCCATTATCATTATAATTACTAGATACATTATGCTTACCCCTAACATAAACATAAATTAATCAAAAGATTAAACCAAAAACCTCACAATATTCTACATAAAGCATTTACATACCTTATAAGTAAACTACCCTAAAAGTGTAATCACAATTACCATATTTTAATTTAATTAATAAAAAATTTCACTTAGACTTTATTTTTAACTTAGACTTTATTTTTAAATATTATGTTTATATTAATGTTTCTATATAGATATATACATATACCCACTATTGAAGAAATCACATTATGGAAACAAAGAAGAACACACATAATTTTTTTATAATTCCTTTATCAAATGGGTTGAAACAGAATTCAATTCAGTGACTAAGGTTTAGGTCAAATAATTCTTTTTTTTAAGAGATAAATGAGAGACCTTATCATAGAGATAATGGTAAAAAGATACGCTAGATTTCATATCACATGGTATTTGTCCTCCCCATGCATCAGATTCCCTATTTTGATCATGCATGACTTACCTTTACCTTGGTTTTCCATTGACCAATTGGCCTTTTAAAGAATTTTTTAATCCTTGTGTGGGTGTTGTTTCCACTAACCACGGGAAAAATCAACACAATGCAATGTATTATGCATGCGATGGGATAGAGCTAAAGCAATGATGTATCTAAACAATGATATACCATTAACAATTGTTTTGAGAAGAAATGACTATGCAATGTAAAAAGATTTTAATTTTATAATTATATCAAATTAAGTGAAATATATTATAAAACTTAATGTGAAAGAGAGATATAATATTAATTTCTAACACCAATTTAATTTTAACAGGGTGGAAGTTACTGTAATATAAATTTTAATTCATTAAATATGAATGAAACGTGATATATATATAGATATTATTTGACATTTTGTTAATGATATTTAAAATAAATGAATATTTAGAATAAAGGTACTTAGGGTATATAATGTATGAGACTTTTTATTTTTTTTATTTTTTTTAACAGTTGAATTTATTACTTTTGAGCAAGTTTCAATTTTGAAATTAATAAGTTCAAATTGATTAAACTAGTTTATTATGGCAAAATATATACTCTTTCACATATTTTTTTCTTGAAATTAATTAGTTTAAAGTAATTAAGGTAAAACAAAATACATATTTTCACACATATATATTTTCTATAAAAAAAAATCAATAAAATAAATTTTCACAATTATAGTTTTTAATGAATCTATGAATATAGATTAATTTCTGTCACCTAATTAAATTCAAACTAAGTCTTTATTAACATAAAACTAGACATATCTCTAGAAACGTAGACAATAACTAATTGAGTTAACTTTTTATATCTCTTTCACAACCAACTTCTTTTTATATATATTTATACCTATACAAACATTAATATAGATCCATCTTAATTTAAGGTCCTCAAAGCATTTGTAAATTTGCATTTATGGCATATATATATATATATATATATATATTTGGGTGAACATTCACAAGGATATTTGAACTTGGAAACTCACAATTTACATATTACTTCATAACATGGCTATCACCAATTGAATTGGCCATAAACCGAATTTTAATAACTTCACAATTAAATAAATAAAAATTTCAATTCATAAATAACTAAATTATGATAACTATTTTTTATTTTTTAAAATAATATAAACCTTTTACAATTTGAGTGGGCTTAATGATTAAGAACACATGTTTCCTCATAAAAGATCATAAATTCAAATTAAAAGACTAAAATATGTACATATTTATAGATTTTAATAGTCAAATTGCTCAACAAAAATAAATTCCTTATCTCATAAGCAAAAAATCTCATACACCATTTTAATTTTTAACTTAACCATAAACTTAAAATTAAATTATTAATATTATTTTTATAATAAAAATATACATAGTATCTAAACAAAATTATATTTACTATAAATTCACTATACCAAAATAAAAACCAAATCTATATATACAATTCATACCTAATTCGAATTAATAAGATTTTCAAAACCTTTATAATTCAAAAATACTTAAAATTACATGATACCTTAAAATTGACAAAAACCAAAAAAAAAAAAAACCTAGTTTCTAAATAAAATTCATACCTACTTTACTTATTTGTTTATTACAAATCCTATATCTTCTCTTCTATAATTTATAAAAACATGATAACAATTTTCTTTCAATTCTATAAAAGAGGAGTTGGAAAACTAGTTAACCAACCACATCTGTATGTATTACTTATAAATAAAGAAAGTACAATTAATGTGAGATCGATAATCATCCATAACGAAGGCCTGCATTATTTTTATTTTTATTATAGCATTTAAATTAATGCGAAGATGTGTTTTATTTCATTAAAATTTATACAAGATATTATAAATTATTAAAATTAATAAAATATTTTATTTTTATTTTTATTTAATTTAATTAGTAAAATATTTGTTAAGTTTTATTATTTGTAAAAGATGTAGTTTAGATATAATACATTTTTTTAAGTATATTTTTGGTTAATTTTGATTAAAATTCAAAAAAGATTTTTCAAAATTTGAATTTAAGTTGTTTAATATGTAAAATTTAAATGCCTGAGTTTTTCAGGGTGTTGAATCTATTTATGCATTCAAAAATGTATTTTAAACAACAAAAAATCACAATCTTGTTTAAGATTAAATCGTCAAATTCCAATAAAAAAGCCATTTCATCTATAAGTTAAACTATACTTTTATAAAATATCATTTTAAAAATTTAAATAAATTTTCTATATACACATATATAAAACTTTTACATTTAACAAAATACAAATTTGAACTAAAATTTTGATAATAATTTATCTTAATTTTAAACCACAACTTAATAACTTAAAAAATAACAAACTCAAATTTTCTTTCACTTTAATGAATATTATTATTTGCATAATTTTACATAAAGAGATGTTAAAACATCATAAAATTTAAATTAAATTAAATTTTATTTATAAATTAATGAATCTTTATCATTTTAACTTCATGATTTATGGATAGATTGAGAACCCTAGTAATCTCCAATCCCTTCCAGAGGGCTAGGAATTCAACCACTTGATTATTTGTTACTGTTCCAAGACCCAAAGCAAATTGAGAAACTATTTTTTCATTGGGTCAAGGATGAGTGTCCCCCATATTATAATTTTGTTTTTATTAATAAAATTACAAACAAATTTTTATATAAAAGAAAATCATAATAACATATCACATTAAAATATATAACACATAATGAAGTGTGTCTTGGCTAAAACATTGCAAAGTCTTCATCCAAGGCAAGGGAATGAGATCCCGTTAGTCACTACACTTTTTCAAGATATTACCATACAACTCCAACAAATCAAGGTGTCACAATACCAGATGTTAGCTCGAATAGACCGCGACATGCCTGGCTCCATTGCTAAGGACCCTGCACCAATAGATTCTTCAGATGGGTAGTAACCCAACTTATGTTTAATGATTTTTGCAGATAATGTTTATGTTGTTAATTATCTTTTAGTTAATGCTTTAAACAGTAAACTGGCCATAGCGACAAGTAGAAGAAGGAAACAAATTCAATTTTGGATGGATTTTAATGTGTTAAGGTGGCCAGCATGTTGGGTGTGGAGCCTGATTATCTTGTTTATTTTGTATCACAGCATTGGACCCCTGTACCTTAATGGGGCGGCAACGCCGCCCGTAATTAAATGCTGCTTGGGGGTCTAGGGAGGGCGGCTGCAACTTTATGGAGCCCCCCCTGGCAGGGAGTTTCGAGGGCAGCACCCCCGAAGCTAAAAACTTATGTAAAATTGCCTTGTAAAAGTATAGTAATTTCTAGTCAATCTAGGTCATTCATTAGGAAGATGATCTGACGGTAGAAGTTATGTTTAGTTTAGGGTTTTTTGCCCTAGAAGGCAACCCCTCTTTTTGTATGAGGGTATTGTATTGCGGCTGTGTATGGTATGTGTATTCTCAGAGCGAGAAACAAATAGGGAGATTGTGAAAGAGAACAGAGGATATTACAGCAGATCTGTTGTAGGTTGTGTCTCTTCATTTTGCTGGATAATAGAAAGGAAGGACTAGTTGTTCAAGGTGGACGTAGCCCAAACTGGGTGAACCACGTATATCTGTGTCTCTCTGATTTTATGTGTTTTGTGTGCTTATGTTTACGACATATTTTATGTGTTGCATTGCTCTGTAATATATATAATTTTCTAACAACTGGTATCAGAGCCGAAGGTCTATTTGGCTGATAAACTCGCAGGAAAGAAGGGTTCTTGGTTCGAGTGGGAGTAATGGCAGAAGATGGTAAGTTTAGGGTCGAGAAATTTAATGGCCAAAACTTCCCGTTGTGGAAGATGCAAATGGAAGATTATCTGTATCAAAAAGATCTATACCTACCATTGAGCGGAAAAACAAAGAAGTCGACGGCTATGACAGATGTAGAATGGGAGATTATCGATAGAAAGGCACTCGGAATAGTACAGTTGTGCCTCGCGGCGTCGGTAGCCTTCAATATTTCAAAGGAAATAACAACAGAGGGTTTGATTAAGGCGTTGGCGAAATTATATGAAAAACCCTCTGCCTCAAACAAGGTATTTCTTATGAAACGTTTATTTAATATGAAGATGTCGGAAGGTGGATCTGTTGCAGAGCATTTAAATGATTTTAATACAGTTACTAGTCAGTTAAGTTCTATAGGGGTAAAATTTGATGATGAAGTTAGGGCTCTTTTATTTCTATGCTCATTTCCAGAAAGCTCCAGAATGGTTTAGTTATGGCCATTAGTAACTCTGTCTCTCGATCTAGTACTTTAAAGTTTGATGATGTTGTCGGTGCTATCCTTAGCGAGGAAATGCGACAGAAAAGCTCCGGTGAGACATCGGGTAATGCTTTGAGTGCAGAGTTTAGGGGAAGAAGAATGGAAAGGGGAAAGAGCTCAGGATATTGCAGTAAATCAAGGAAAGGCATATCCAAGTCTAGATCGGGCATAGTGTGCTGGAAATGCGGAAAGAAAGGACACCTGAAGAAACACTGTAGATCTTAGAAGGGAAAAGAAGGAGACACACATCAAGAAAACAATCATGAAACAAATGTGACAGGTGATGTGTTACAAGATGCTTTGATTCTTTCTTTCGAAAATGTTACTGATTCTTGGGTTGTAGATTCAGGGGCCTCATTCCATGCCACACCTGATAAGAAATATTTTCATGACTATGTTCAAGGAGATTTTGGACAAGTCTGTTTGGGTGATGATAAATCCTGTAAAATTGTTGGAATGGGTAAAGTTCTTGTAAAACAACAGAATGGAAACCAATGGCTACTAAAGGAGGTAAGGCATGTTCCAGATCTGAAGAAAAATATGATTTCAACAGGGCAATTAGGCAGTGAAGGTTGTTTGACAACTTTCACAGATAAAACTTGGAAGGTCACCAAAGGAGCACTGGTAATAGAAAAAGGTGAAAAGGTTGGTACATTGTATTTATGAAATGGTATTTCTAACTATGTTAATGCTTTAACTTCCAAAGGAGCAGATGCAGCATTATGGCATCATAGGCTCAGACACATGAGTGAGAAGGGAATGAAGATTCTTCACTCAAGAAATTTGTTGCCAGGTTTGAAGAATGTTGATTTGGATTTCTGTGAGAATTGCATTTATGGAAAATAGAAGAGAGTCAGATTTCTCAGAGTTGGGAAAGAAAAGAAGAGTGAAAAATTGGAGCTTGTGCATACAGATGTATGGGGACCTGCTCAGGTATCATCTATCGGTGGCTCTCGCTATTATGTTACGTTTATTGATGATGCAACTAGAAAAAATTGGATTTATTGTATTCAAAATAAATCTGATGTATTTGATACTTTCAAGAAATGGAAAGCTTTGGTTGAGATTGAGACATGAAAGAAGTTGAAGTGTCTCATATCAGACAATGGAGGTGAATATTGCAGCAAAGAGTTTGATAGGTACTGTTCAGAAAATGGAATACGCAGAGAGAAGACAGTTCCAAGAACACCACAAGAAAATGGTGTGTCAGAAAGGATGAACAGAACAATCATGGAGCGTGCAAGGTGCATGAGATTTCATGCACGATTGCCTTTACAATTTTGGGCAGATGCTGTAGATAATGTTGTTTATCTAATAAACATAGGGCCTTCAAGTTCCTTGGATGGTGGTATTCCATATGAAGTATGGACATGTAAAAAGGTAAACTACTCTTTTTTAAAGCCTTTTGGCTGTGAGGCCTTTGTCCATATTAATAAAGAAAACAAAACAAAGCTTGAGGCAAAATCAAATAAATGTACCTTTATTGGATATGGTGTTAATGATTTTGGTTATCACTTATATGATTATGAAAATCACAAAATCATTAGGAGCAGAGATGTAATATTCAATGAAAAGGTCTTGTATAAGAATCAGTTGCAGGAAAAGAAACAAGAAAAAGAAAACAAAGAATACATAGTTCTTGATGAGATCACAGAAAAGGTAAAGGTGCCTGAAAATAATAATAATCAAGAGCCACAACAACATCAACCACCACAACAGCAACAGGCACCTCAAACACCTGAAAGTGGTGTTAGAAGATCTACCAGGATAAGTAGACCCCCTGAACGATACTCTCCTTCATTATATTATTTATTGTTGATTGATTTTGGTGAACCTGAATGTTATGAAGAAGCAATGCAGGTTGAAAGCAGGAAGAAGTGGGAGCTAGCCATGGAAGAAGAGATGGACTCCTTAATGCATAACCAGACTTGGGACTTAGTCAGGTTGCTTGTAGGTAAAACTACATTGCAGAATAAATGGGTTTACAGGCTGAAGGAAGAAGATGGAGGAAAACAGAGGTACAAAGCTAGACTTGTGGTGAAGGGGTTTGCACAGAAGAAAGGTATTGATTTTGATGAAATATTTTCTCTTGTTGTTAAGATGAATTCAATCAGAACTATTTTAAGTCTTGTAGCAGCGGAAGATTTACATCTTGAACAGTTAGATGTAAAGACAACATTTCTCCATGGCGATTTGGAGGAAGAGATATACATGCAGCAACCAGAAGGATATGAGGTAAAAGGGAAAGAAAAATTGGTGTGCAGGTTAAAGAAGAGCTTGTATGGCTTAAAACAGGCCCCAAGGCAGTGGTATCTAAAATTTGACAGGTTTATGTTTGAACAAGGTTATACTAGATGTCACTCTGATCATTGTGTTTATCTGAAAAGGAAAAATGATGGCAGCTATATTATATTGTTATTGTATGTAGATGACATGCTTGTTGCGGGGTCTAACATGCAGGAAATAAATGTGCTCAAAAGAAAATTGGCAAATTCATTTGCAATGAAGGATTTGGGAGCTGCAAAACAAATCCTTGGTATGAGGATAACTAGAGACAGGAAAAATCTCAAATTAACACTATCTCAGAATGAGTACATAGAGAAGGTGTTGAAAAGATTTAATATGCAAAATGAAAAACCAGTTAGTACACCTTTTGCTAGCCATTTCAAACTTAGTAAGGAGATGTGCCCCAAGACCCAAGAAGAAATGGACTATATGTCTAAAGTTCCATATGCATCAGCAGTTGGAAGCTTAATGTATGCAATGGTCTGCACAAGGCCTGATATTTCACATGCAGCAAGAGTTGTAAGCAGGTACATGAACAATCCAAGAAAAGAACATTGGATGGCAGTAAAATGGATTCTCGGATATTTGAGAGGTACCACAAATCAAGCATTATGCTTTGGTGGTTCAAACATTTCTCTACAGGGATATGTTGATGCAGATATGGTAGGTGACAGAGATAACAAGAGGAGCACTACAGGATATGTATTTACTGTAGGTGGAACAGCTGTCAGTTGGGTTTAAAAAATCCAAAGTGTTGTTGCACTTTCAACAACAGAAGCAGAGTATGTTGCTGCTACAGAGGCTAGTAAAGAAATGATTTGGTTACAAAGGTTTATGGATGAATTGGGTAAGAAGCATGATATGGGCACGTTATACAGTGATAGCCAAAGTGTCATTCATCTTGCAAAGAACTCGGCATTTCATTCCAGGACTAAACACATACAACTCAAGTACCATTTCATATGGTAAGTATTGGAAGATGGACAGTTGAAGCTGGAAAAGATACACACTAGCCAAAATCCTGCAGATATGCTAACAAAAGTTGTAACCAGGGAGAAAATGAGAATATGCTTAGTTTCAATTGGTCTTCAAGGATGACGATGAAGATGAGAAACAACCAGGTCCAAAGAGGAGTCATTGTCCAGCAAATGAAGCAGCGGTGGAGTTGCTACAATCAGTCTCCAAGTGGGAGATTGTTGGGTGTGGAGCCTGATTATCTTGTTTATTTTGTATCACAGCGTTGGACCCCCGTACCTTAATGGGGCGGCAACGCCGCCCGTAATTAAACGTTGCCTAGGGGATCCAGGGGGGGCGGTTGCAACTTTATGGAGCCCCCCCTGGCGGGGGGTTTCAGGGGCAGCGCCCCCGACGCTAAAAACAGATGTAAAATTGCCTTGTAAACGTATAGTAATTTCTAGTCAATTTGGGCCGTTCATTAGGCGGATGATTTGACGGTAGAAGTTATGTTTAGTTTAGGGTTTTTTTCCCTAGAAGGAAACACCTCTCTTTGTATGAGGGTATTGTATTGCGGCTGTGTATGGTATGTGTATTCTAAGAGTGAGAAACAGATAGGGAGATTGTGAGAGAGAACAAAGGATATTACAGCAGATCTGCTATAGGTTGTGTCTCTTCATTTTGCTGGATAATAGAAAGGAAGAACTGGCTGTTCCAAGTGGACGTAGCCCAAACTAGGTGAACCACGTATATCTGTGTCTCTCTGATTTTATGTGTTTTGTGTGCTTGTGTTTTCTGCATATTTTATGTGTTGCATTTTTCTGTAATATATATAATTTTCTAACACAACAGACCTAGTTTCCTACGAGCAGGTTGAGGCCTCTAACTCTGTATATGATGCAATCTACTTTTTATAATAGAAAATAGTAAAGAACTACCAAATTTAAAAATAGAAATAAAAAAATAAAGATTCATTTTCCATATAAATTAAAATAATGACTTTATAACTATATTTAAATTTAATTAATAAACACATAACAATTTAATACTTACAACTTATAATATAACAAGATTCTTAACCATGAATATTCACCCCACTTTTCCATAGATATTATCAACTTAGTAAATGGACTTTCTTACAATACCATGGGCCAATACCATGACTTATCAATACCACATGCCCCAAAGCTATAACTAATTTCACATTCAAAATCGTTTATAAATCTTTTATTTTAATTTATTTTTATAACATTTTTTAATTAAATCTAAAAGAAAAAAGTTGTCATTACTTTTGAGATATATCTAAATCCTCTATCCTCAACACTATAAAAATATTCTATGAATATTCTATAGAGATTAAATCAATATTTTAATTAATTAAAAATAAGAATAATTTTATATATTGAGATGTGAAATTTAAATAACATAAATAATATTATTAAGAACCAACATAGATTCATCTTAATTAAAGATCCACCAAACAATAAGAGGAATCAAATCTCTCAAGCTGCAAACTTTTATTCAAATTTTACACTAAAAAAATTTGCATCTTGAAAGATTTAATCTCTCTAGAAGTAAGTCTAAAATTAAAATAAATCAAGTTAAAATAAATTTATATTAATTTAAACTAAAATTAAAATTAAAAAATTATATATATATTTTCACATATAAATATATATTTCGTATAATTATAATATTTTAAATTAATTTGTAAAATTGTATATCCTCACTTTCTCACTTAAAAATAACAAACTTGGATTTTCTTTTACTATAATCAACAATTTTACATAAAAATATATTAAAGTTTAAAAAAAAAATTCTCACTTAAAAATAACAAACTTGGATTTTCTTTTACTCTAATCAACAATTTTACATAAAAATATATTGAAGTGTCATAAAAACCTAAATTAAGAAATGAAATTTTATGTATAAATTAAGAAATGTTTGTCAAAGTTAGTTCATCAACCCATCTTTAATTAATTTAAATTATAATTAAGATCAAAATATTATATATAATATCAATATCTTTTCATATATAAATATATATTTCATATAAATATAATATTTTAAATTAATTTGTAAAATTGTACATTTTCACTTTAACTTTCTACCAATTAATTTAATAATTAACTTAAATTAAAATTAGATTTAAAAATTATATAAATATCACAGTTCTTCAAAATATGTGTCTAGGAAAAATTAATGTACAAATTGTACACAATCACCTTGCCATCTTTACATGTCATCCTTACAACCACACTTTATCTTTTATTAATATAATGTACATCAATGTGACTCAACACATGGACCAACATATACTTGTAGCCAGGTGTCCTTGTCCATCACTTTATTTTGAAGTTTGTTTTTTCACACCAATTTTTTCAATTTCAAGGGAAGGCAAATAGAACAACCTAAATGACATTAGAAGATTGAACAAGTACACTATTTGATAATCTCATACTATGTCACTTTACAAGGACAAGTAAACATTGCGTGAGAAATTATAACATGGACAAAATGTACCCATTGATAAAGAAGACCACAATGTTTTATTGCCTTGGACCCTTTGTTTTCCAGGTAAAGTACTATTATATGTGGAAATCATGATGGTACAACCAACAATAGCATAGAACCAATGAGAAGGGGCCATACACCCTACAATGAGAACAAATACACTCAATGGGGGCAAGAATATAACCAATGATAAATTGCTAAGTGTAAAGCAAAATTCTAGAAATAGTGGGTTTAAATCATGATATCTCATAATCCAAGTTAGTCTAAGTCCATTCAGTGATCGTGAATTTAGGGGATGAAGTCATGTCAATTCTAGTTAGTCTAAGTGCATTAATTGATTACTAGTTAAGTGGAGTTGGAGTTAGAAGTCATGAGTCAAGTCTCAACATAACATTACATATTCCCACCCCCATCATGTGGTCGATAAAACCAATGATCATGGATTTAGTCTTTCAACCCAAAATCCATGCATTTTCTTAACATACCAAGTAAATGCATTCAATCAGTATAGTTCAAATGGAATTTGGGGTATGGGCCATGGGTAGTTTCAGATGGGGCCACACCTAGTAATTTTCCCTTCATGAACTCTATTGCCAGCTTGAAATCCATAAACATGTGCACTACTTTCTATAAGTTTTCTTGATGGTTCATTCCCTTATGGGGAAATTTGAGCATGATTGCTACAGGAAGGGGGTTGACATACTAAGGTTAAAAAGTATGGGCTAAAGTCATTGCTTGACATTTTAGTTTCCCATTTAATGATTATGGATTGACTATGGTCTTTGGTCAATTGCTTTAGAGAAAGTGAGGGAAACACAAGTTTTTGATTAATATTGTAAATATTTTTATAAGTTGTACATGTTTAGGTATATTATTTGGTTTTCAATTAAATTTATGTAAAAATTTAAGGGCAAAGTATATATATTTTAATAATAAATTAAATATTTAAATAATTTTGTATATGATAATTTTTGTTTTATAAATAAGGAATTTTTATATATTAAATTAATTTAATTGGGTTAAATTATAATTCTAAAATTAAATATTTATTTTTATTTTTTAATTCAGATTAAAATTATATTTATATTTTATAAAATTTGTGTTGGGTATAGTTGTATAATTTTTGAATGTATTTTTTGCTAATTTAGATTGATACTGTACTAAGTAACAAAATTTTAAATCGTGATCCAAAACTATGCCTTGGAGTAGGTATAGAGGTGTTATAATGTTTTAAATATGCTAGCTTGTTAATCTTTCAAAAAAAGATAAACTAAAAACTAACATTTACAAAACATGGTTCACACGCAGGATTAAAGAATTAAGAATTGAAGTTAAGCTTAGAACCCCATCCACTTTAAGGTTTCCTTTTGTTAGATGTACCCCTCATTCACGAGGAGGTCTACTTTCTTGTTGTTGTGCCTAAGGACATGAATAAATGATTTGGAGTGAAAAATTCCTAACATATGATAGATACTTTAATCAATAGTTTGGAGTTTGATGTCAGAAGGAAGAAAGCCAATGAGGTGGCACAAAAGAATGGCACAATCACCATTGATAATGAGATCTTGAATGTTCTCTCCGTGGCCAAAGAGAGAATTTGCAGAAACACATAGGCTTTTGCTTGGTTGTTTGCGGTGATTCCTAAACCTTAGGGGAAGGGGTATTCCCATTGATCCTTAGGGTGGTTGATCACCCCCCTCCCCCACTCTTGCCACCCCTTAAATATTTAGTCTTATTCATCTAAAATCAAAGTTTCCATGATTTTCTTCGCAATATTATTAAACCCATTTGATAAGAGGTCATGTTATCATCTTTAGTTACTAGAAGTTAAATGCATCTATGATTCCTTTTGATATTAGAAGGGGGTTTGTATGTGGGTCCAACTATTGCATGCATATTATCATAAATATGTCTAAATAGCAAACATGTCATTTTGTTATTCCAACACATGTAAGAAAGGATTAATTCAATCCCTTGGGCATGGAGATACTTCACCTATCAATGTAAAAAAAACAACCATTATAATGATGGGTGTTCTTAATTATATCTAACATGAAATATAATGATTAAATGGAAGTTTAAACTACGTGAAACAATTTCCAACATAATAAAGTAAAACATTATGAAAACTAGAGCTAATGATGTACTAGAAGCGCTTAATTATGTGTTTAAATTTTAAGCAAAGTCATATGAGATAACATATTTTAATTTTGATCCACAATTTCCAAAAAATATAGCAAGAAATTATGATAATGAGAGTTAGTCTTTGTAATGGTAATAGTAGGACGAAAATCATGGATTTGGTCAATGGGTTAGTTATACCATCAATTTGGCCTTAGCCCTTTACTTTTTGTTTGCATTATTTTTAAAGTAATCTCATTGTATCTCTTATTAGATCCTCTTGAAATGTTGATTCTTAATCTTTGATATGCAAATTCAACCTCTCCCTAATTTGCATTCTACAATGTAGAAGAAAATATTGTTAAATTTCTACCTACACGTACCCAACATCACCTTTCTTCTCACAACTCTTTTTGACATTCTAATATTTTTGTTTTATATCTCAACATATGTAAATTGATTCTTAATTATACTCTTATGTAATTTCATGCTATGTAATATTACACTTTGATTTTTCCTTATACATTAAAATTATCAATATATCATTATTATTTTATTTTATTATATTTTTATCCATTTTCTTTTCACATACACCATGCATATAACTTAAAGAATATCACAAATTTATTTTCATGTAATGGTTAAAAAAGGCTCAAAATAATAATGAATAAGACAATGAGAATGAATATAAAGTGAATTATAATGAGAATGAATATAAAGTGAATTATTTAAAATTTAAAAGAAGTAGATAAATATTAAATAATAATAATTAAAAATAAATAAATAAATGATAAAGTATTATATTTAATATTTTATACTTAAGCTTATCTACACATTTATATTGAAAAGAGTGACAAATATTACTTGTATGTTCCATATTTAATAAAAACAATGTTGAGATTCAACATGATGATGAGTTTAGTGAAAAGTAAGCACCTTCACTAAGTGGGCCCCCCAGGCTATTTTTAGGTGTATGTCTATTTTTAGACATGGTGAGCATAGTCTATAAGTTGCATGATGCTGTTTGTAGATGGTTGGTCAAATGTGGAAAATAGATGAAATTCTATTTTTAGAATATTGGGCGAAGTCTATTTATAGATCGTTGATCTAAAAATAGATGCATGTCAATTATTATTAACCCTTAATAATAATCCGACAATAAACATCAACTTATTCTCTTGGAGCACTTTATTTCAGTGAACAGATTTGGAAAATCAGTGGGTTGAAGAAATTACGTAATTCCTAGGGTTTATTGGTGGCTCATGCATGAGGACTCAGTTAGAACTGAAGTGGCAAAGTTATGATAGAGTTGGAAGAGTAGTTTATGGAGTTGTTATTCAGTTTAACTCAATTAAGTGAGTTAAACTCAGTTGAGCTAGTTGTATCTAGTCTAACTGAAAGATGCACTTGTGAGAGTTAAGTGAATTAATTAGTTAATTAATTCACAACTAATAACTCACTAACAACTGAACAGAAACAATAGTTAACTACAGTGCATGTCAGTTCCAGTGGAGACCAAGTGGAGAGATAGGTGAAATGGTAAGATGAACTATCCGCTGTGACTATAGTGATGCATTCAATGCATCTGACACACATTGGAGTTGCCAATGAGGACTGCGCACTCAAGGCAAGGTAGATTCAAATTCATTCAGGGGTCTTCTTCCGCAGGGATTGCGCAGTGGAGGCAGAAATTGGTGCATAGATATGCAAATTTTTGCATGACATTGTGTAATAAATCTACATTGTACTGAGAGCTTGATGTACTAAGCTTTGTATGAGATTATTACATGATTCCATTGATATACATAATATGATAGTTGGGGTTTTTAGCTTTAAGCTTTCCCGTTAAACCACTGTGTTATGTGCGACTGAATTTATTCACATGTGTTTGCAATTGAGTTTTAAATTTCAGCAAGTTTAATTAGTGGAAGGATTTTGTATTTTGCAAGAAGATAAATATTGTGAGATCAGGAGGATCTGGTAATACATCAGTATTAATAAATTTCTACAAACAAAAATCTTCATCATCAAGGTTTAATTAATGGAGGGTTGTGATTAAATGTATGAAGTTAATTACATTTTATAAATGTGGATTTATGATTATTTACATTATTAAAAGGATTTTTAACCATTCAAAGTATTTCTAACTCCAAAATTTGAATTCTTACCAACTTTGTTATCATATTTGTCTTTTTCTTTCTTGCATTGATGTCCTAAGCATATCATTAATATCATTAATGATATGATCTCCAACAAAAAGAGTATTTATTGGAGCTAACATTGTGTGGAGGGCAAAGGTTCTTATTGTTCAATTAAGAACCAACCTGGCATCAACCTGTGTGAAACATGACTGTGGAAAAGACCCAAAAAGGCTTGGGAAAAACGATTGTGTACATTTTGCACATTTCATTTTGGAATGTGATGCTTTCAAAGACATCACAGAAAGTTATGGGAATATGTTAGCATCGATTTCTTGGCATTATATTTTCAACTATGAGATTGTTGGAAGGTTGGGCCAACTCATCATCAATTTGAAGAAGAAAAGGATTGAAATGCAAAAGGCCAAAAATAGGGAACTCATGGTCCCATAGACTATTTTTAGTATGATGGACATTAAAATATCATTTCATTTCATTAACTATAACTAAGACTATATTCTCTTAAACATTATTTATTTATTTATTTATTATTATTATTTATTTATATATTTTTTTTCAGACAACCATTATTGTTATTTAACAAAGTAATTGTTGATAAAATCACATGTTTATATGTTTTAGGCATAGTCTAATTTATAGAAGAAATAGTTTTTTTCACCATTTTTTCTGATTAATTTTAATCAAAATCCCAGAGATATTTTTAAAACTTGAGTTTAAGTTGTTTAATCCGTAGAATTCTAGTGCCCTAGGATTTTTCAGGGGTTGAATCTATTATGCATTCAAAAATGTATTTTAAATAACAAAAATTCACATTCTTGCTTAAAATTGATGTCTTTTAAATAACAAAAAATCACATTCTTGCTTAAAATTGTATAGCTACTTAAAACTATATATTTTAATTAGTTTAATTTTCTAAATGGTTAATTTTTTTTTTAATAATGCAAATAATCATAAATCTTTATGGGTGTTGGGTCATTAAAGCAGTTTTAGGGCATACTCTAGGGCTTTAATAGTGTGAATTGTTGTGGAGAATTGGGGAATTTCAACATTAAAAATAAAATAAAATGTCATGTTTAATTAAAAAAAGAGTTTTTATTAATATTTATTTATTAAATTAGTTTACATTTAATGAAATTTATTTTATTATTTTTTGTGATTTTTTATGTTTTAGTAGAAAATATTAAGGTAGAAAAAGTCGCACTGAAGACAACTGCTTATTCTACATCAATACTTTCCACGTAAACATAAAAAAATCACAAAATAATAATAAAATAAACTTAATTGTATTTAAACAAATTTAATAAATAAATATTAATAAAAAAATCCAAAAAAATCTTTTTTTAATCAAATAGGACAATTATATATATTTTTAATGTCAAAATTCACCATTCCTCCACAATAATTTACTTTTCAGATATTGGAGTATGCCCTAAAAGTGGGTCTGTTTGGCTAAGAGCTTGTCTCTGTAAGACACAGGGAAACAAATTAATGACCCAAGACTTAGAAGCATCTGGTAGGAGTAAAAACCTACCTTTAACTACCAACCAGTAATTGCAAGGATGTCATTTTCTTGAATAACAATGATAAGTCAACCTACATTTGCAGATAATAGCTAATAACAATTGTCCCCACTATATAAAAATAGAATAAGATTTAATATACTAAATAATTCCAACCCATAGTTATTAGATTACTTAATGTAAATCTTCTCATTATGTTTGTCTAGTTGTTATTCAATATTATTATTTCTAATGTTGTCTTAATTTAAATAAATAAACTAATATTTTTATTTAAAATAATAAAAATATAGATATTTTGTTATTTTAAATAAAAACTATATTCATAAATTAAAATTATGAATATAAAATCATTTAATTAATAACAACATTTTATTTTTATAATTAATATATATATATATCTACTTTTATTAAAATTATTTTTTAATGTAATTTAAATAATTCTTAATTTTACTTTTATATACAAAAATATAAAAAATATATAATTAACTTATTTGTTCTTTGTCATATAATTCTTTTATGGAAAACATGACAAGATAGAAACAAAGAAAGACACCCAACACACCATCATGCACTCACGGAACTCACTAGAAACACCCGTTGAGTTGAGGTGAGAGTTTCAGTTAAACAGTGGTCGAAAACCGTGGGTTACAGGACACAACCGCGGTTACCGACCGCACGATGACCCTTGGGACGTCAGGTTAAACCGGCGGTTGGAGTGCCGTGTCGGAGGCTGACCGCCGAGGAGGCTCTTACTTTCTCAACCCCGTTCCATTCCATTTCCTATAATTTCTGATTCCTCCTTCCTCTTTCTGCCGTAATTTCTCTCTTTTATACATTCTTATCAGTCCCCACTTCATTTCTCCTCTTCATGAGCTTCTGAATGAGACTGCTCTTGTTCAATTCCGTGCATTTTTTCAATTTATAGAGCACCCACAAGGGGATTATTCAGACCTCGCTTCTTTGGGTATGAGCCCAATGAGTATCCATCCCACGAGGATGTATACACACTGAGTATCTCGTCCCAGCAAGCTTGGATTTGTTCAATTTTGCAGATTTCTAGAGCACCCGCAAGGGGAAGGGAAATACCAGGATCTCGACTTAGGTGTATACAAAGCGGTGGAACAGAAAACGCTCAAGACGAGGGAAGATACACAGTAAGTATTTCCTGACTGTTTAGCCCATATGTTCAGAAGTCTGATAGGTCCATGTTCAAGAAGATTGGATGAATACATATGTTGTTAGGGAAGTAATGAGGACAGGAATTTGAAAACCTTATTTTGTGGTTTATATTTATATATATATATATATACATAGAGAGAATATGAGAATCTTACTTAATCTGTGCTTATACACACAAAGATTTCAAGACACAGAGAATCTAAAAGTCTTAATCTGTGGTTTTGTACACATGGGTAAATAGGTGATATATGCAGAAGGAATCTGAAAATCTGAATCTGTGGTTGTATACACTGGCAGAGAGATAGATATTTGTATATAGGTGGGTATGCCTGTGCCATGCACAATGAATGGACCAAGGATCACATCAATGGATTCTGCACATGGGTATGGACTGGTCATGCAGAGAGGGGCAGATGATGGGAGCTCAGGTCTTGATTCACAACTATGGCATGCCTGTGCAGGAGGAATGGTGCAGATGCCCTCTGTGAATGCTCGGGTCTACTATTTTCCACAAGGGCAGGCTGAGCACTCAGCGACAAATGTGGAATTCCCAGCAAGTCTCAGGGCCAAGCCTGCGATACTCTGCAGGGTGCTCAATGTCAAATTCATGGCGGACACAGAGACTGACGAGGTCTATGCTCGAATCCGCTTGGTGCCTATTAAGCCCAACGAGGTTGCTATGGAGGACTGCAGTGAGGATAATGGTAATGCTGCTGCAAATGAGAAGCCAGTCTCGTTTGCTAAGACATTGACACAGTCGGATGCCAATAATGGTGGTGGCTTCAGCGTGCCGAGGTACTGTGCAGAGACTATTTTTCCAAGGTTGGATTACTCAAGCGACCCCCCTGTGCAGACTGTTCTTGCGAAGGATGTCCACGGGGAAGTCTGGAAGTTCAGGCATATATACCGTGGCACACCACGGAGGCATTTGTTGACAACTGGGTGGAGTACTTTTGTGAACCAGAAGAAGCTCGTGGCAGGGGATTCAATCGTATTCTTGAGGAGCCTCAATGGGGAGCTGTGTGTGGGGATCAGGAGATCCACCAGGAGTACTGGTGGGGGGGACTCGTCGGCCTGGCATCTGGCAGGTCAGCAGCAGCAACAAGGCAGCTGTATGTCTCCTTATAGGAGTAGCTCCAGGTGGGAGGTCAAGGGGGGTGATAATTTCTCTGCTGCTTTTTTCGGCGGTGGCGATAAGGCTAGTGCCAATGGGAATTCCAATGGGTTTGCAAGGAATAAGGGCAAAGTGAGCGCCAAATCTGTCATCGAGTCTGCCACTTTGGCTGCCACCGGGCAACCGTTTGAAGTGGTGTATTACCCCAGGGCCAGTACCCCTGAGTTCTGTGTCAAGGCAAATGCTGTGGATTCTGCATTGCGGATGAAGTGGAATGCAGGGATGCGCTTTAAGATGGCCTTTGAGACCGAGGATTCCTCAAGAATCAGTTGGTTCATGGGCACCATTTCTTTGGTGCAATGTGCAGACCCAATTCACTGGCCTACTTCACCATGGCGACTTTTACAGGTATGGAAGTTCTCACCCCTGGGCTGCTTGTTGGAAATAGGAGTGGGGACGATTCCTCGGTCTTTGCTTTCCCAGAGTTTCCCTTGTTTGATATTGTTTTTTGATTTCTTGAAAAGTGGGTGGTGCTTCGTATGAGGTTGTTTGGCCTACCTCAACAGTGCAGCTTTTAGAGGTATCCAAGTCCTCATCCCTGGTCTGCTTGTTGGAAATGGGAGTTGGGATGATTCCTCTGTGTTTTCTTTTTCAGAGGTTTCCTTCTTTGATGTTGTCTTTTAATTGCTTGAAATGTGGGTGCTTCATGTGTGGGTGTTTGCACATTTCCACAGCTTTTGGTTGCTGATTGATTGTTCTGACTCCTAAATAAGGAGGCTTTTACATGTGGTATTTCACTTTTTCCTGTGGGGATTGCTTCCTTGATTGAGATTTCCTATTGGCATCTTGAAGTGAGTGTTTTAGTGCATGGTTATTGAATTTTTTGGGAGGTTGCTGCTTGATTGTTTTGAATGAGGTGTTTTCTGGAAGTATGATCTTCCATGTCTTGCAGAGACTCTCTATTGATGTCTTTGAAGGGATTTCTTTATCTAGTTCCTATATTTATCGTGAAATATATCTTATGCATTTGATTGCATTTTCATAATCTTATGCATTTGATTGCATTTTCATAGAGAATGTTGCGAATGAATTTAATTTTCATATCTACAAGGCTTTTTGATCTTGATGGCCTGTTTTGGCCATGGTCATGACATTCTCAACAGATTTTCTTCCATTTTGTGATTTTATTTTCTGAAATTCTGAAATTTATTATTGATTCTAGGAGTCCATTCTTCGAGTTTCTGGAGCAAATAGGCCAGTTATTTTTTATGAGCTTGTATTATAATTTTCATTTTCCTGAATAATGCTGCCCCTTTTTTGGGTTCTTGCATTGCCTTTCTCAGAGACATGTTTTCCAGTATCTTGAAATCAAAGTGCCTTTGCCTGTGGACAACTTGCATTTGATTGCTTCTGGCATTGGATTTATGAAAAGTTGTTCTAATGTTTACCTCGGATCTCAAGGTTTTTGTATCCCAATGGCTTGCATTTTTTCAGAGAGTGTACCATAAAGGTTTTGGCATCTTGAACACTTGTATTTTTTTTTGGATAATGCACTAAGGATTGTGTTTTTGTATCTGATTTTCTTCAGGAGCTTTTCTCTTGATAGTTGGAAATGACAAGGCTTCAGATTTGCGTATTTGCGTAATTGAGTTTTTAGTCTAAAAATAAATCAGTATTAATGATTTGTCTGCCCCATATCTGTATATAGTTTTATGCTGAGCAGAAGAGAAATTTTGTAAGCAGGAAGAAGCCATTAAGAGCTCACTTATCTAATTTATAGTATGGGAAACTTATGTAAAGCAGAGTTTATCTTCGGCAGTGTTTCCAGTAAAATGATTGCTTCATGGATGGGCTGCTAGTGTTTCTTACTCTTGTCACATTTAGAGTCAATTTTAGCTTTGAAGGTTCAGCCAACCATAGAAAGGGTTTCCCTCTATAGAACCTGTAGTCTGCATGAATTTATCTGAAATCTTCTATATCATTGCCCATGTTTATGATATATGTTCTGCTTATCCCTGTTTAACAAATTGCTTTAGTAATTATGAATCTATGGTTTTATGCCCCAGCTCTTAAAATTGGGCGTTTATTATAAATATGGCCTGTGCTTTTGCATTCAGAAACTCAGCATTTCTTTTCTGCCAAAGATGCAAAATGTTTGCACCTAACCTTTGTTGCACAAAAGCTTGCTGATCAATGTCAAGTGCTTAAGAAATACATTGTCCAGTCCATATTACCCATACATTGCATTCATGGAAAAACGCAGCAAATTTTTTTACTGTCCACACATGCAGACCATGAACCTTGGAATGTGTTCTTTTCCCTTTCTAAAATCTCTATGAGAACTGGCTGATGGTGTTTGCATGTTTTTTGAGTTCTTATTTATGGGTTTTATTGTAACACAGGTAACATGGGACGAGCCAGATTTATTACAGAATGTGAAGCGAGTGAGTCCATGGCTGGTTGAAGTTGTTTCCAATGTGCCTCCAATCCAGTTGTCGCCTTTCACACTACCCAAGAAGAAGCTCCGAGTGAGTCAGCATCCGGAGTTTCAGTTTGAGGGGCATGGAATCATGGGAGGACTTCAAATGGCTACACTTACTAATAATGTGCTAGGGCAGATTAACCCTTGGCACGGTCTTTCAGAAAATGTTCCTGCAGGCATGCAGGGAGCCAGGCATGGTCATATTTATGGGGTTTCTTTGTCAGATTTTCATCCAAACAAACTGCAATCTGGGTTGTCATTAGATAGCTTCCACCAGCTAGAGCAAGGAGCACTCTCGTCAACTCCTGTTTCTACAGACCTCAACATTGGTTGTTTCTCCCAGCTTGAGCGCTCTAGTGTACAGGACAACCTATCTTGTGTTTTAACAATGGGAAACTCATCGCAAAGTGAACAGAAAGCAACTAAGGGGAGGTCCACTAGCTCAACCACAAAGAGTGCACCCTTTCTGCTGTTTGGGAAACCTATTCACACTGAACAGTCTCCCAAATCTGAACAGCAACAGCAATCGGGAGTGAGCTCTTCAGATGGTCCGGGTTTTCATGTGGTGAATGACTCTGGTTCACCTGGGCTTACAAGCAACAGCTCAACAGATGGAAATCCAGAAGTTGTAGACAGATTACAAAGGGCAATGACCGGTAGATCAGATACATCCAAACTCTCTGAAAATTATGGCTTAAGGCTTTATTGTGGGGAGACGTTGGACTCTACAGTTAACAATGGTGGTGGTAACCTTGCATGGTTTAAAGATCGTCAAGTTTCTTTACAGACCTTGGAGAATGGTAGTGGAGGAAAGACATCTGAAGATGGTGTTATACATTGTAAAGCATTCTTGGAGTCTGAAGATGTTGGTCGGACCCTTGATCTATCACTCTTCAGTGGCTATGAAGAGCTCCACAATAAGTTAGCCAAGATGTTTGGCATAGAAGATTCAGATCTATCAAACCGTGTTCTTTACAAAGATACAGCTGGTATTGGAAGGCACACGGGGGATCAACCATATGGGTATTCTCTCAGCCCTTTTAAATTGATACTTACCTGGATGTGAATGTTTAAACTCATATCTGAATTGTGACTAAGTTGGTGTGGCTATGTTTAGAGAGTAAGAAGCATTAGCATCTCTGAGGATAAAAATAAGTAAATTTGAAAGATTTCACAGTCAACTGTGCCTTCGGTCTGATAATTTCCAGATTCTTCTCTTAGACAGGTTTAAAATTTTTATAGGCATTTACGAGGGTTGATATTTAATGTTAGGCATTTAAGAGTGTTGATATTTAATGTTTAGCAACACAGAGCCAGATTATTTATTTATTTATTTTTTAAATTTCATACAGGGATTTTATGAAGACTGTAAGGAGGCTTACAATCTTGTCTGATTCCAGCAGTGACAACATGAGCAGATGACAAGATCATCATTTAAAGTTGCATGCCTGATTCTTCTACAACCTGGTCGGCATGAAACTCTGAAGATGCCATAGACTTTTGACAGTCTCTGCTCGTGGCGGATTCTATTTTGTTATTTGATATAAAATATCAAGATGGAATGATGGAAATTTTTGCAAAATATATTTTCCTGAATAATCCAATTTCTGATTAGCTGTACAGTGAATTTCTTCCAAAGCGTTAGAATTTTCATGCTATTGTTTTCCATTGACATTGCTACCTTTAGAGGAAATTGGATATCCTCTGTCAATTTTCTTTCAATGATATATTCAAATTTCTCATATCATTCCGAAGTCCGTACAGTTGGAAGAATGAAATTACATGTTGGGTTTAAATTGTTTTTATCTTGATCTTCTTTTATTTATTCAGTATGAAAAGACTTGGAGAAGGCTGTCAATGTTACAATACAAGCTGTTGGAACAAACATAGATGAAATTATAGTAGCACACAAAACCGTTAAAATTAATTATGGGTCATCCAAACTTTAATGATGTTGGATAAATTCTCATTTAATTGTAGAATTTCAGGTTCCAATAGGATTTTTACTTCCTTGTCAAGTGGCAATATTGTTTGAATTGTGAACTTGTCACCTATAACTTTCTTTAATCATGAAACATGAAAAACTAGGTGCACTCAGGAAGATGCAGGAAGCACCAATTTGTATTCCATATTACCAATATTTTTCAACCCCTTGTAAAGACTATAATACTTTGGTGATAATTTATTATCCCTCGTAGCTTTATTGAGGGGCATTTGCTTGTATGGTTGTTACACCAATTTTTGGTCATCTAACCTGTTACTATTATATGGAGCAAAGTACACCATGTAAGACCAATTTTACCCTAAGTAAAATTGCTTTCACTATGAAAAATAACATAGTAATCTATAATTTATTAAGTTGTTTATGGTCTAAACAGGAAACCACTATTGAACTAACTAATTTTTGTGTCAACGACATTCGTAGTTGTATGGGTAGATTTAACAACATGATTGCTCAATGGATGCATTTTGGAAAAACGTTGGAGTAAAATTCTGTGTCTTTACAATCTTAAGAATACATAACTGAATTCAGTCAACTTCTGATTAGTGCTCTCGACTATCTTGCAGACTCCTTAAAATTTTAACTAGAAGTTATTCTCTCACTAAGATGGACTCCTTCCAATTGATTTTGTTGGTGCTTCGAGCACTTCTTGTTCAGTAGTGGTTATTCTGCAAAACGAAGTAGTGAGGTGAAGTTCCAGCTGAACATTTATTTAGCATTTCTTATCCATATAGGTATGTACCATTGTAACACCCAAGCAGATTATGGTCAAAATTTTGGGGCATTTCCGTAGTCTGTCGATGGTTATTCAGCTGGTTCTCTCCAAGTTTACAAATCTCCATTCGGTTTTAAGCTTGATGTCTGAAAATAGATCATGCCGCACTAACTGTTAGAGACAATAATTTGCTTTTGATATTTTTCAACGGGGAAAGGAAATTAGAAAGGATGAAAATTACGTAACAACAAAGGTGAATGATCTATATGCAGACAAAAGGTTCTAGTTCCAAATCCATAGCACTCACAGATGCCTGTATTTTGCTCAGCTTCTCATTTAGTCTTGCAACGGAGTCTTCCATGGTTATTAGATTTGCTTAATGTTCTTGTATTTCATGGGGATGATTATTGCTTATTCGCTTCAGTGTACATAAGTTCTCTACACAACTTATAGAGGGAGAAGTCAATAGAGATTGATTGTGATGTGAAACGAGATACAGTTCAAGTGAAGTACATTATGAAAGAGGACAGAAGAACAACACAAATATTTGTCAAAGAAGATAAATTAATACAACCTATTTGAGCAACAAGGGACAAGCCATGACCAAGGATTCAATAGAGAGAGGGTTCATAAATCTAAATAGAAGAGAAAAATCATGCTATTTTAAAGCTCTAGGTATTGCTCATGTCCAAGTGACTAGTCTATTGTAAAAGTTCTATTGTAAAAGAGATTGGCCATAAGCAGCTTTAGAAGAGAGAGAAGAATGAGATTTTAAACTCTAGGTATTCCTCCTGTCTAAGTGACAGCCATGTTATGGACAGATAAACCATCAGTAGTTAATGCAGACCTCCCAAGACACAATAAGAACTTGGGTCCCTAATAAGCATAACAAAATGTGTGAGCCCTGAGCTTTGCCAGCTCAAATCAATGTAGAGATTTGGCATGCTTCCCCAATTAAAACGTAATTGCTTTATATCCCATGTGTTAGAAGCATTGAAATTGATCTATTACTGGATGTCAAAACTGTAGGGTTGTTTTCCTATCCATACTGCAGAATTCTCATTTGACTATTGGCAGCCGTGATTTTTTTGGAGTGGCTCTGTGATCACAGAGGAGATGTGATTAGGGGTGCAATCTACTTCACAGACGGTGAAGGAAAGATAAATGATTGGAATCTCTTGATAGCTGGTGTGGAGTTTCAAAATTCATATTCTTATTTCAAATTTTGTCGAAGTTATACTTAACAGAACACTAGACGGCATATTGTAAAGCCATTTCGAGTGCTAATACAATTGATCTGCTTTTGTGAGGTACCACTAAATCACTAGGACAGTTGTCTGTGATAAGGAACTTGGATAGGTCTCATAACTAGTATGTTCTTGATATTATACTTTCAAATATTAGAAAATGGAGAAGTGGTAAAATGATATATGGATGAATCAGTACGAAGGAAGTTTTAAGTTTTCTATATATATATGAGCCGTTATTTCTTTGTTTTCCAGTTGTTTCGTTCTTCCCTGATCTCATATGCATTGCGAACACATCCCGAGCGTAGCTTTTTCCTCTTCCACGGGGCGTGGGAAGACCGGATGGGATGCCCCAGTTTTGGGGATGGTTTTCATGGGATTTGTTTTTATTTTTATTTTTTGAAAACAGGAATGCTTTTGGAATTCCCTCCGCGTCCTCTAGAATGATGTTTGAAAAAGAAATCTTGTATATGATTCAAAGATAGTTGATAATCTTAAAATATTATTAATGCTTATTCTGGCCCTGTTTTTTCACTGATGCATTTGGACTGAATTTCATGAGTTAATTTTTCTAGACAAAATATTCCAGCAAATTTTATTAGTTATTGGTTAAAATTAGCTTAGATCCATGTTAACTCTGGATATATCAAACGCTGAAAAAAATCAAATATCTTTTCACTCTAAAAGAAGTATGCATCTCAAAATATTTGATTTCTTGATAGATCCTGAACTACGATGGATAGATCCTGAGCTAAGATTGATATAGGCTGGTTTAATTTCCTTCTTTAAATAGATTGTATTTCACATGAATACTATGAGTCAATATCATGGGTTCCCATAAATCTAGATTTCAAAAACCACCATCATATAAAATGTGGGTAACACTTGAATAAATTCATCATATATTTATATATTATATATATATTCAGCAGAAAATATGAATGAATCCAATGTTAGTTTGTGCATATAGATAACATTTGAATAAATTCATCATATAAAATGTGGGTAACATTTGAATAAACTCATCATATATTTATATATTATATATATCCAACAGAAAATATGAATGAATCCAATGTTAGTTTGTGCATATAAATAACATTTGAATAAATTCATCATATAAAATGTGGATAACATTTAAATAAATTCATCATAAAATATGAATGAATCCAATGTTAGTTTGTGCATATAGATAGCATTTGAATAAATTCATCATATAAAATATGAGTAATATTTGAATAAATTCATCATATATTTATATATTATATCCAGCAGAAAGTATGAATGAATCCAATGTTGTTATTGCACATGCAAAGAAAATGTTGGTCTATAAACATATTTTGCAAAATGTAATTGTTGAGTGCATCAATCTAAATTGAAAGAGTGAATTCACGATTCAAAATTTACTTAATTTATTGTGCATTATTATTTATTAATTTGAATATATATATATATATATATATATATATATATATATATATATATATATATATCTTCTCCCAGAAGTTGGAATCTCCTTTCTTCTTAATTCTCTATCCTAAAATTCAATGCTAAATAAGCAATTGCGGCTTAGGAGATCAATGTCCAAATCTTTTACAAACATGTTTTATGAATGGTAAAGTGAATTTTTTAGAAAATATTTAATGTAAATTTTCATTTCCCAAACTGTGTTGCTTACATGTTTTCAGGCATTTATGAATCCGTTTGAAGTAAAAAGTCTTCCTATACATTCATAAGCCCTCATATATAACTCGGGGTCCATATGTGGTATGGTAGAAAGGGAGTATTAACAAAACAATCTATAAGGATTTAGAACATTGCACCATAATAGGGCATAAGAGGACAACAACTATTGCTAGTGCAACATCTCATGATGAAAAGGAGGAAGACCAAATTATTTGGAGGTTCCAAGTGCTCCTTTTGGTTCAATTTAAATTTGTGAAAAACAAGGTGAAGAACCTCCACAATGCTCTATACGACACCACCTTCATGAATCAAGAAAAATAGAAATACATAAAGGGTGCACCCTTTCTAAAGATTTTTATCCAGCAAACAAAATGGCAAGTGTAGAGAGATGAACATAAAGCATCAAAAGAAAATACACAAGAAACAAATCAAGCAACATATGTTTTTAATTTTAGAGATATGTTGCATCATCCACCTTTTACTCCTTTTGTTCTACCCACACCATTGATCTCAATCTTATAATTGTTTATAAAAAATATTAGAGAGTTCAACTTTTCTATCTTTTATCTATTTATTATCATTTACATTTTTGAAAATGAGCTTAAATCAAGACATTCTCATATAGATCACAATAATAGATCTTGAACAATTACATTTAAGATATCTCAAAGCCCATGTGAATGTTGGTCACATATTAAACCTAATGAATGAGCTTGTTCACCATCATAGACTCTACATTTCTCACTGTGGAGATTTGAACTCTTGTCCTCCTAACTACTTATTAGTAAGCAAATATTTATCAAAGAAACTGCATGATAAAGTCCTTGTATGTTGAGTAAATTTTTGAGAAGATGGTAATAATCATTTGTTGTATATGATACCTCATAGCCTAGTAGTTTAAATGTATTGTAATCTGGTTACATATAACCAATTTTTAGAATTCAGTAATTCCAAAGATACAATGTGTAAGTAGGGACTCCATAACATAATTTAATGTCTATTAAAAATTGATTTCAACATAATAACCCATTCTCATATTCACTTTATTAGACTTGTATTCATAATTCTCATTAGAATATGTTTAAGACATTATGTAGGCAACTTAATCAATAGAACTGGATCTATAACAACTTTGAGTGCTTACCAAACTAATAGTACATGCCTTCAATTCCCATAAATGAACTTCAAAAAAATAGGAACCACACTTGCTATCATATATATATATATATATACTCTCATTATAGTGTGTTTCAAACATTATGTAGGCAACTTAGTCAATAGAATTGGATCAATAACAACTTTGAATGCTTACCAAACTAATGATACATGCCTTCAATTCCCATTAATGAACTTCAAAAGAATATGAATCACACTTAATTGCTATATATATATATATATATTTGAAATACTGTGATGTATTTCACTTCAATATTTAAAAAAAAATATAATCTAAAAATTTGCCATAAAAATTATTTTTCTAAAATCACTTAAAAATTATATTTAACTCATTTATATGAAACTCCTAAAAAAATAAATAAATCAACTCACATTTATAATTGATAAATAAATAAATAAATACCCCTTTAAACATTCGACCTAATTTCATAAATTTTATTATTTTATTTAGTATTAATAATTAAAAAAACATTTATTTTAAATTAGAATTCTAGCCTTTTTTTCCAATTAAGTTGATTTAAAAAGAATAATTTTTTTAATATTTATTTATTTACTTATATACTATTACATTGATTATATTTCATAAATTCTTTGGGTTACAATATTTTTATTTTTAACCATTTAATTAACAATTAATATTTTACAAGTGTATAATGATTTACATAAATAAATAAATCTATTTGTATATGCAAATTTTTTTGTTAACTGATTCATAGAGTTTGAACCCAAAACCCCATGGGACATAACTCCTCATTAACAAGGCAATTTTCAATCAAGCTATTGTATATATAAAATTTGATTTGATATTTATTTTTAATTTTATGATGATTTGTATGATGTATTTTAAAATAAAGTCATTTATTAAAATTTAAAATAAAATTATTTATAAAATTTATTTATTTATTAAAATTATTTTTAAATTTTGTTTTTGGGGTAGTTTAATTGGAAAGTAATTTGAAAATGAAGTGTTATGTATCAAGGGATTCAAAGTTCAAACCTCCCTCACTTACTTGTGTTGTGAAAGGGGCATATATAGGCGTTATAGTGGTAGCAATTAGAATCGAATCGACCTTGTGTCACGGGAGTACAAAAACTGGCCCAGTTGCTGATTCCTCTAGTCTCTTTCACGCAGTTACATATATTTGAGAATGTGGTTTTCTTAGTTTTATTTATTATTTATTATTTATATTTTATTAAAAAAATATAGAAATGAACTTTTATTGCACCAAAAGTAGCGAGCATTTCACATTCCATATGACAACAATGTGGTTATTAAATGATAATATTTGGAATATTAAATTGACATAAATTCATTTTAAATTAGGATTTATGAAATACAAAAAAGATCAAAATTCCATATGACATCAATGTGGTTAATAAATGATAATATTTGAAAAATTAAATTGACATAAATTTATTTTAAATTAGGATTTATGAAGTGCAAAAAAGATCAAATTTTTTGTAGTGTAATTTTTTAATTCTATACTATGTATTAATTCAATCATATTAAAATCCATATTGTTTTGGTAAGTTTTTCTAATTGTATATTAATATAATACAAAAATATATACAAGCGGTTTGAGCCATATTAAAAAGGAGACTAGACCTCAGCTAACCATTAAAAAACTATTTCAAATTGTCACCAACATTTATATGTAGATTACGAAAGTCATCAAACCTGAGTTTCATAGAAGCCTTAGAGTAACACAAAAATACTAACCAATAAACACCTAGGGAACATGCCATGGAATATCATAGAAACATGATTAAAAGGTAGATTGAAAGGAGCCCGAGTGAGACAAATCCTCTAGTTCTTTCCCTCTATTGCACTATTACTACTCAAGTTCATCTTCCACAATGATTGGGTCGGAACTAGTCCCTTGTAAGGTTGAGGTGCTGATTAAATCAACTATTTCCTCCATCTCCATAAACTTTGAAACTAAGTCTGAAGGAAACTCTGCATCAATAGTGAATTTGGACTCTAGATGACATAGCCTATATACTGATTTAAGTTCATATTACTTTTGGTTTTCAAGTGAAATGGATACTAGAGTCTTGGCAAGCTAATAAAACTCCATGAATCGAAAGACCTTGGTATTCCACAAAATTTAGAAGCTTGAGTCCTCAACCGAATTCTAAAATTTTCTTTTGATCCATCGAGGGCACCTCCATTTCACAAAGTTTACCAAAATTTCAACCGTTCATTGAGTTTTTGGAGCTATGTTCTATCGAAACCATTGTTGCACCTGAATGGGTACCTTTTTGCACTAGTGCCCTATTGGAGAGGTGGGCACACCTTAAGCACTGGTTATGGCCCCCTTTGCAGCTCAATTATGGAATTTTGGGATTAGTCATTGTCGATAGCTGACCTAAGAAGTAAAATAACAATTATGTGCTCCAAAAGAATCCCTTGTTACATGTTTCTTAACCACTTACAACCCACCACCTCAATAACAAGCAACAACTATGAACTGCCATGAATTGAAGATTGTGAGCTCAAGACACACCAAGAGAACATGGCCATAGGGACCTTCAGAGATTTATGCTTTAAATTGTTCATGGATATCAAATAGAGATAGACTTTGTACATCAACCACTAAGCATAAAGAAGAATTTGGAATTCATAGACAAGGGGACCGAGACTGATAGCATATCCTTGCAAATGAGGCTGCCTAGAGAGTTGATTTAAAACCACATATGTTACTTGCATTCATAATCATTCCAAGCCCTACCAAGGCATCCCCACTTATTACAGTGCATTATCTTGTTCAACAATCGTCACCAAGAGAGCCCGTCCAAGTTCATTGATACTTCCTTTTGCTACCTTCATCATATAGCATTGGGTTTGACTCTCCTCATAATCCACCTTGAAGGTGGGCATACTATGCCTCAACACTCATGTCTTTGACCAAACTGCCATGTGTCACATATCCTCCTCATTCCCCAATGTGACAAACACATCATGTGTTGTCACCCAATCTAGATTTAAATTACTTCATAATAAATAATGTAAAATTTTACATTTAAAAAAATTTAATTATTCTCATTACTTAATAAATTAAAACTAGTTATATTAATACATACATTTTTATAAAAAATAAAAGTTAATAACAAAAATTAAATATATTAAAATTTGGATTTCAAATATTTATATAACAATACTTCCTCCTAAACTATAAATTAAAATTTTATTATATAGTTTATATTAATTATCTTTTGAAAGGATGTTGATTTTAGTTTATGTGGAGAAAGGAGAATAAGCTTCTCCTCATTACCTATTTATAATTAATTAATTAAACTGAAGGTTTTTAATTACAATATATTTTATAAATTAATTTAAAATATATTTAATTTTATCAATATTTATATTGAAAAATATATATTTTAATTTAAAAAAATACTATTCTTATGATCATAAATCAACCAATTGAATTTTTTATTAATTATAACACATCTCTTTAAACTAATTTATTTAAAATTAGTTTAGTTCTTGGACTAGTCAAACCTAAGGTATTGAGAGCAGTGGATTTTGATTCATGTGAGTAAAAGGGAGTACATGGTAATTGTAAATCTAAATAGTCAAAATGCTTCCAAAGGCAAGCAAAAAGAATATAATGTAAAAAATTTATTACATTTGTACAGTTTAACCAAGAGCTTGAAGATAGGATTATGATGACTTTGGATTCTGAACCCACATAGCTAGATATATCTTTCCACGGTTTCTTACAACGAATTTGGTGCATTAAAATAAGTCACGAGGCGTTAAATCTGCCCTATTTAAAGACCATGAAAGGGCTTCACTATAGCATCTCTCTTATTTAAATATAAGAAAAGGTAGTACCAACATTAGGAATGGTCAACTCTTTCTCACAACATGTGGACAAACATGGCTTAATAATTCCCTCCACCCTGCAACACTGACCTCTTGCTGATTTCAATAACAATGTCTCACTTTTGTCCCAGACATTCATTCTTTTAATATTAGGGTGACCTTTAGAATGATGTCATGGACCATGAAACAAACTGTGGGAAGCAATGTATAAGACATTGAAAAGGACCCATGGTGACCCACAAAACAACTTCCTTGGGAGGATATGGTGTTACCCTTGTCTTAGGAGTTTTAGCATAGCTTATTGTTTATGTTTTTGTGACTTTGGGGATTATTTTGGTAGATTTTGAAAATTGAGAGGCTAAAATATAAAAACTAATGTTTTTTTAGTGAAACAATGTTGTTTATTATTATTTTTCTTGTCTGATTTGTTTTGTTTTTTAATAGAGATATGAATATAATATAAATTAAATGATTGGAAAACATTAATAAATATCAATTTATGATAAGTATTAAAACATTTATTTTATGATACATTTCAAATTATTAAAAATTAAAGAACAAAAATTAACTAAATTATATTTATTATATTAAATATTGTTATTATTAATTATAAATAAATTAATATATGAATAAAACATATATACATTTAAAAAATACATGTAACAAGATTCTTAACCATGGATATTCTCAACTTATAAATAGGATTTGTTACAATACCATGAGCCAACACCATGGCTTATAAATACCACAAGTTCAGCATACCATAACTCATTTGATATGGCACTTGTTCATATGACATTTTTTTTCAATTAATCAATTTAATTAAAATGGGAAAATGACATAATTACTTTGGAGATAAATCTCAACCTTTGATATGTGATTCCTACACTAATGTTTTAGAATATTCCATGGAGGTTATATCTCTACCATCTACGTAAGAATTATTACACCATAGACGTGTCTATTTTGAAATAGAGCTTCCACAATTTAAATTCAATTATCAATAATTATTAGTTGGGTGGTAGGGAAGTAGTCTCTATCTGCAAAGTATTTATGTCTTTTATTTGCTTTTAATTAAATTGATTAATTAAAAAAATGTCTATCATATAAAATGAGTTATGATGTTTTAGGCACATCATGTTGATAAACTATGATATTTTAAGAAAGCCTATTTTAAGAATCTCCATGGTAAAGTGAAAGTGAATCTCCATAATTAATAATCTTCTTACATAGTAATGGTATTTCTGGATATTTTTAATGTGTATGTGGAACAAGGATAGTGTTTTTCCTCGTTGCATATACACAGTAAAATTATACAGAAATACCATTACTATGATTATGGATAGTGGAAGTCTATATTCTCTTAATATTGTTACATACTTTTTAAATGTATATATGTTTAAATTATTTATTAATTCATTTTAAAATTAATAATAATTATTTAAACTATTTTTTTCTCTTCGTCGACTGCTTTCTTTCTAGGTTTCGTCCATGAGGGGGTCCGACAACTGGAACCTTAGTGCCGCGACCCCCTCTTCCTCTTTGTGGCAGTTGCACGGGGTCATCAATGCTCCTTAGTGTGGGCGTTTCCTTTGCTTGTTGCTGCCTACTAGTGGGTCACCATCCTCCTTTCGACTTGTTTCTCTCTAGTGTGGTAAAGAATTGGGGTTTTGGCTGCCAATGGTGCTTAGATGGGTGTGGGGAGTTGAGGGGGCGGGGTTGTTTGCCCTATTTCATGCCTCTCCATGCTATATTGCTGTGATGCTTTGTCTTCATTTCTCTGTGGTTGTTACTTGCTTGGGCTGCCGTGAGGTTTTTGCTTGGGCGCTTGCTCGATTTATTTCTGGGAGCTTGCTTTTGTATCGTTTTTGTTGATGATTTTTGGGTGAAATATGCCCAACCTATGGCTAGTTCCTTGTCCAACATTTATGCTTGGGTTTACTGGCTTGTATATATTTATACCTTTTTTTTTGGTTTTTTGGTTAGCCCTTTTGGGGTTTCTTGACGCGCTTGCATGCATGTATCTTGTTGTGGCCTTAGGCCTAGTTACTCTTCTGTGAGGTGGAATACTTGAATTCATTCAACATATACAAAATCTAAACTTTGTTCCTATTTTCTGAAGAATAAATTTAATTTTTTTTTTTCGCAAGAATTAAAAAAAAGTTATAATTTAGTAATTTTTATGATTTTTTTAAATTTTAGCAACATGAAATGTATCAAGAAGAAGTGTTTTGATGCTCATTAGATTTTACGGGTCATTTAATTTATATAACTAAGCTAGTTGATAGTTAAATTAAAATTATGGAACTTAATTATCACAATAATTTTGTTGTATTAGTACAATAAGGTATTGATGACCAAAACAATTTTTTTTTTAATAATTTAAAGTACAATAATTGTGTTAAAAAAAATATTTTATATTTCAAATATAAATAAAATAGATATTTTATGTTTAATCAAATCTAGTATTTAAAAATATATTATATTAATCTAAAAAAATATTAAGGAATTGAACAAAAATAGGGATGATAATAATTATTCCTTCCCCCCACACCCACACACATATAATATTGGAAGTAAATTACTTTGATTGGGTGTTGCATGACACTTTAATAAGATAAGTTAAGAGGGGATTATTGTGTAGAGACACAATTTGGTATTTAGCATTGTCTGTGAAGGGTGAGAGATTGTTTATGGAAAGACAGTGAGATAATGGAAGTGTTAATGTTGTGTTTATTGGGAGGTTAGTTCTTTGACGAGTCTAGGTGCATGGCTGAATAGGGAATTATGGCTTCGAGTGGTAGTTTAAGATTTATTTGGAGAGTGGAGCTTGCATTTGCTAATATTGTGGATAATTGAAGTCCCTTAACTTTAACAGGTATTTTCAATCCTTATCCCCACTCAACTAGAGGAAATTTTATGTAAGTTCAGTTGGGGTGTTTTCTGGTTTTTTCTCTGTAGTCTTTTGGGATTCTTTTGTGCCTTTGGCCCTATTTTTTTGTTGAGTTCATGGTATAAGAGAGGGGCCCTTTACTTTCCTACTCCCAACTTTTGGGTTCTCTATGGCTTTGGGGTTTTGGACAAATTTGAGAGAAACCTTATAGTGTTGGTGCTTACCTGGGTTTGTGGTCTAGTTGTTGGTTTGGGGATTTTTGGGTTCTTAATGGGTTTTATCTCTTAGGAACACTGGCTAAGCCACTAAGTTCTAATCTGCTATTTTTTTGTCTTGTTTTCATTATTTGTTTGTGAAATTGGCCCTTGGAATTTACTCAAGCCTTAGTGGACCCTGTTGTCTCATACCTACAATCATCTACCTATCATGACTAATCACAACTATGTGGAAGTTTCCGAGTCCAATATGGGGGGTTTGAGCTGGTGTAAAAGGAATGGCTTACAACATTCTAGTTGTAAAACCCTTGTCCCCTCCTTGACTAAAACAAAAAACACTACCAAGTAGGAAGAACAGAATTTTTAGTCCAAATTCTTTGATGAAATTAAAGAGATGGAATCTATAGAGGAAATTGTCCTAAAAAAATGAAAATAGGTTTCTAAGAAGAAAAATTAGTAGGATTATCATGGTTAATTCTCCTATTCTTAGTTTTCTAGAACCAAAGACATTAAAGTTTTATGAGTGACTAAATTATATTGGCTCACCAAAGCTCTAATAGCTTAGGTGGTTGAGAAAAAGGTGCTCAAAATCAAGAAATATTGGACATGTTAATTTAATGGTGTTTGAAGCTAAATTCAAAGTAGTTTTCATGATTTTATTTGATTTCCAATTAGAGCTTTTAAAATAGCAAGATAATAACCAATATTGCTGAGACAAAAAAAAAAAACACTCCCAAGATACCTCTTCTAATCCAATCACAATTGAAGAAAATATAATGTTGGACATAAAAAAGAACCATTCAAGAATTTTAGGCGTCTAACCTTATAAGCATTCCAAGTCCAACTTGATAACTCTTTTAGTGTTTTCATTGCAACCATGACACAAGGTGTTTACTTTTATAGTTATTATTTTCAATATTAACTGGCATTTAATTTTACATTTTACACTTTCCTGGATGTTGATGACCCAAAAGCTATCTCCATTTTAAATGAGATGAGCAAAGACATTCAAGAAATCTGCCTTGCACAACACCATAGCAATGTTCATCTGGGCTGCATAGACTGACAACTGCAAAGTATGCATCAAGTGGACGTGCCTGGTTCTAGTGTAAAGGACTCGACACCGATCGAGTCTCTGGATGATTGAGATCCTCTCTTTTCTATTTTTTGACCATGAATATTTCGGATAACATTTACTTTTTAAAGTTATTGTATGTAAGAGATAGTAGACTAGACATATCTGATAGTATATGGTTTAAAATTTTTCAATATTGGTTGGCTTACAACTTTTTAAGGTGGCCAACTATTTCCTGGGGCAGGTTGAGACCGTTCTCTTTGATTAATAGAAAGTAGGAAGGATCTGCTAAACTTACAATTTTTTTTTTTTTACATTTTACACTTAGTTTGTTTATTACTTTATATGAGACATTGGATTCTAATAAACAATTTATATACAATATTATTATACTTAGGTTGATATTTTAGAGGTCCTCTGTGGCATTGTTTTCTTTCTAACAATACACATGATTTGTAATTTTTTTTATACTATATTAACATTTAAATAATTATCTGGCTTATATAAAAAAGAAAAAGATATAAATTTTATTAATATTTATATAATTTATCTCTAATACCCAGAAAAAAAAAATAGTTAAAAAGAATAGATTTTATAATATCATAGAAAAATAAAAAATGATATAAATAAGACTAAAGAAAAATAAATTCATTATAAAAAAATTAAATATACAAAATTAAATTAAATCGAGTAACTCATTTATCCAATAACGAGAAACTAAGTGGTTAGAATATTTCC
The DNA here is from genome assembly GCA_034641835.2 of Pinus albicaulis. NCBI lineage: Eukaryota > Viridiplantae > Streptophyta > Pinopsida > Pinales > Pinaceae > Pinus > Pinus albicaulis. Next base: position 654,667,247 of record CM076569.1, read on the forward strand.
TATTTCATCTGATTCCGTTCTTTATTTGTGATGCCCAATTTTACAATTCTTTCTTATTTTTTATTTCATTTAATTTTATTTATAGTTGTGCCTAATTTAAAATAGAGTAGTTTGTTTTTATAAGTTTAAGTATTTTTAATAATTATTATAAAAAAGAAAATAATTTATTATAATTTATTATTGTATTGAGAAGTATATGTTATAATTTAATATAAGGGAGACATATAATTCTTTTGACCAGTGTTTTTTTTAAATAAAAATAAAATATTTATTAAATATAAAATAATATTAATTATAAGTGTTTTTTTTTAAAATAAAAATAAAATATTTATTAAATATAAAATAATGTTAATTATAATTATTGTAGATTTATTTTAATTGGAATCTATTATGAGCAGAGAGATCAAATCTTTTAAAGTGTAATTTTTTTCTCATATTTTAAGGAAGTTTAAGTTTAATAAATTTGATCTTTATTAAAACATAATAGATTTGGAGTTAATGTAAATTTACATCAATATAATTATTTTAATGCCCGTGTAATATTTTCTGTGCATTTTAAATAAAAATAAAATATTTGCTAAATATAAAAAGAATGTCAATTATTTTAAATGACTATTTTAAATGCTTGTTATCCAATTTTAAGGTCAGAGCCAAGCGACCCATCTCCTCGTAGCAATGCTAAGTCTAATAATTGTAGATGCATCTTAATTTGGATTTATCATGAGCAAAGAGAGATACCATTCCTTCTTTTACTGCTCTTGATAAGTTTTATAGGTACACCACTGTGTATTCCATGTGGCAAATATTTTTATATTATCAATACTATCAACATCTATCATATTACTAAGAATTGAACCTAACTAGGAAAATTATATTCCTTCCTCCAATCAATCTAAATAACCCCAATTAACACATTATCACATTTTATATATATATATATATATATATAATAAAAATAAAAATTTATATATGAAATAAATTAATCCTTTTTAATTTTTAATTTTAAATTTTTGGATCTTCTCTCACCTCGATTTTAACATCCTTAGTGTACTTTGTAAGTTTTCTATTTATTTAACTTAGAGTCAAGATTAAAAGAGTACCAATAATATCAAGTCCTTGACCATATGGATACATATCCCATAGTATCAGAACTTAATGTGAGTTTAACATTTTAAATTTAATTTGGAACTCAACTAATGTACCGACATGCACTTCCAACCAGGTGTTCCTGTCAGTCATTTAATTATTGGGTACTATGGAATGGTAGGTTTTCACACATAACTATACTTTTCCTTAATATAAGTGATTGTTTCGTAGTCAACAAATGCATTATTTGATGGTCAATAATGTCACTTTACAAACATAGGCAGACATTAGTAAACTTATGTTACCTTTACGAGCATAGGCAAACATTAGTCAACTTATGTCACTTTACACGAATAGGCAAACATTGCGTGGGGATTAATAGCATTCACTAATGCAAATAAATAAAGCCCAATGTTTTCTGCCTTGAAATCTTTGTTTTTCTAGTGAATGTGTATGGTTGTAGTTACCATGATGGTACAATTGACAAATGAGAATAATGATTTCATTGGGTTTAAATGTTAATTATTTATACATTAAATCTATATCAAATTCCATTGGTTGAAGTTGTAGGTAAGGTAAGTGTGTATAATTATTTTATAAATGTCATGAATGGAATGAAATTTTGTAATTTTTTGATTGGATAAATGATAATAAATTAATTGAATTTTATTTTGGATTGATAAATATTAATAAATTAATTGAAAATCATGATTTAATTAAATATATATTTTATTTAATTTTTGTTTATGGGATTTTAGATAGATGGTGATCGGGTGTTTTGCTCAGATACTTCTTGATGTGAAGTCATTGGTTTAGTTTTTTGACTCAATTGAGGTGATACATTGGACATGATGAAGATGTAGTCATGCTAAACTTACAAAAAAACTATTTTTTTAATTCTCCTTTTTATGAGAATATATATATATATATATATATATATATATATTCACGGGCTTTGAGACTATTGACTAACCATGTCCATGAAATATTGTTCCAGGTAAATTCACTTGAAGAGATCACTTCTTATTGGCTCAAACATAAAGCCTGACCCTGAGAGTGTGGACAGAATCTGAAACGGTGACTTCTTAATAGCATTTTCTAATATATTGGTGCTTAAGCGGTAATTGAGGACGACCTGAGACCACATCACTGAGGATCCTAGATCCTCCCGCTCTAGGTGACCAGGCCTGGTCTCTCTTTCACCACATGGGGTATTCCCTAGTGATAATCAAAATCACCACATGGGTATTCCCTAGTTATACTCAAAATTAAACAACCCTTGTACAATAATGTGAATTAAATATATTTTCTAATTAAATAAATAAATAGGCCATATTATTATAAAGAGTATTTTTAAAGAAATAAAAGTCTTTTAGGAAATAGAGGTGGTAGGAATATAACATGTGAAAACTTATTAAAAATAAAATATCATTATGACTAAATGAGGTTTAAATTAAAATATCATATTTCTCATAAAACATAATGGTTAGTGAAAATTAAAATCAAAACAAAATGAAAAGACAAAAGTTAGAAAAAAAAACTGTTTAAATACATTTAATAGAAATGTTGTAGTTAAAACAATATGACACCAAGTGCTATTATTATTCATCTTGCAACAAAACAATTAAACTATTTGATTTATTTAGAAATTCTAAATAGTAAATATTGGAAGAAAAACTAAACCAATTTTACCAATTTTAATGTGTGGAAGATTAAACAATTTGATCATGTCAAATCATTGTTAATCACCACTTATTACTAGTGCAATAAAGAAATGAAAAATAAAAAATAAATTAACAATAAAAAATAAAATAGAAAGACTTGTTTTTATGGCATTTAAATTTATTGCCCAAATAAAACCCTAAATAACACATGTATTGTTATAGCTTCATTCTGCAAGAAACAAAATCAAATATGATTTAAAAATATTTAAATATCAAGTATTCCAATATTTAAATCATTATTGCATGCAATATTACTGAATAATCTTGTTATATCAATAATCTGCACAATGAACCACTAAATAAAACCTCACATAAAAAGAACACGAGAAAAAGAAACGAAATAAATAGATATTATTAAATAAAAGTACTCACAATTACAATTAACAACACCACTATAGCAAGTACATGATGGCCTTAAAAACATAAGTCTTCATCTCCAATGCACCACCATTTTTCACTTTACTCAAAAAACTCAAAAGAAACTCTTAGGCTACATTAATAATAATTATTTTGTCTAAATGTAAAACATATTTAATGTTCTCCTCATAATATTATGTCACGCACATTATTAGAGAAATTCAATTTTTACCTTGGGTGAGACTAAGTAAAATTTTCCCACTATATAAAACGTTAGGTCATAAATGATGTATTTAACATGAATGCATTTTCTAAAATCCAAAATAATAAATTTAATGTGATATTCCCTTTAAATGCTTGCATTTATACAAAATCTGCCATAAAATCTCAATGTTTCTCCCATGCTAAATTGAAATCTACACAATTTCTTCATCCAACTATTAGAAATAAAAATTTTGATTTTAAATGAAAAACAATTTAAAATATATATATGTTTTCAATTTAAAATTTAAAATAAAATTTTAATTTTAAGATTCAGATTGTCATTGTGATATAAATTTCAAATAATTTTTTAAGTGAGTGAGGCAATATAATCTTATATAAAATCTCTATAATATATAAATTTGAATTTCAAATAAGATTAAATATATATTTTTAATAAATAAATAAAAATATATATATATTTTAATTTTAAATAATACCTATATAATATATATGAATTAAATATAATATATGTATTATATATATAAATTTTTTAATATATATATTTATGAATTAAATTTTATTTAAAATATTTCTTAAACACATTTAATATCTATCTCGGGTCCGTGTAATAAGAGGGGAAATCTAAAAAAGTTGGACCCAACCGTTGATGAATTTAATCGAATGGCCATCGCATGAGAATGGAGTCGATGGTTAACCTTGCTCGAAGGCCCTATGGGTTTTATCCCAACCCAATTTTGAACGTAGAAGTTGTATGTTTGTTTGAATTTTAAGTCATATGTGGAGAGTTGTTTGGGTTCACGTGTAGCTTTAAGGGTTATTATAATGTGACTCATTCTTTAAATAAAATGACTTGCATGTGATAAGTTTGAGGAGGTAGTAGGTTAGGAATTATTAAATATACATTTTCAACTTTTTTTTTTGGAAAAATCACAATATTATTTGGAGGGTTCATGCATTTAGAATCACTTAGTGTAGTTCATCATCAGGACTTTTCTTGGTGTTGATTAGAATAGTTGAAAATAAATACTGCTGAGATGCAATGGTCAATTGTCTAGTCATATTGACTAGGTCTTGGCAATTGACCATTGCATCTCAACAATATTTATTTTCAACTTTTCTGATCAGCACCAAACAAAGTCTTGATGATGAACTACCTTGGGGATTCGGCTTATATTTGACCCTCAAATGATGACAGTTTTCGAAAAAGTTGCTCAACTAATTATTATGGATCACAGAAGTTTACAATCTAAATATAATTTGTTTAATTGTTATATATATATATATATATATATAGGTTTAGGTTAATAAAATAGTGTTATATTTAATTTAATTTATGTTTAATTAATTTTAATTATTTATATTTTATTTAATCTGTATTTTATATTTTAATTAATTTAATAAAAATTTGAAGTTGTCTGAAAAACTTCTTGCCTTCCTATTACATAGCTTTTTCTACTACATCTTGCCTTACTACTACATAACTTATCTACTGCATTCAAATTATAATTTTTTACACATTGTTTTAATAGAAAAATACATTTCGTCTTCATTATATGAGAATACTGGATTACTAGATATTGAGAATTTGCTTGATGCTGGTTGCTGTCCCTGGAAACCAAAGAGATGAGGGTGCTATTATTTTTTACTACATTTTCACTCTCTCGATGCCTACTCCCATGGTCCAGGGATTTGGATCCTTCATCATACTTCTTTGCTGTAATTTCTTTGAGATAGGTGATGGAGTTTTCCAAATGAACGCACTTGTTTTTGACCTATAGAAGCTCATTTGTGGTGGTTTTCCATTGATGACGAAAAACTGCAATCTCAAATTTTGTCTGATTTCTCATCTGCTTCATTTGTTCCTTGATTTGGTCTATTACTACCTTGTGCACTCTATAGTGCACACAAGATTGTGACTTTGCATCCCTGGAGTCCATGCCTTTCTTTGTTGCTATAAAGTTGAGATTGAAATAACACTATTGAATCAGAACAATTAACAGAGATCTGTTGTTGGCACTAGAAGTCAATGCTGAAGTCACTGATTTGGAGTAGCAGATGTGAAGCAATGGTGCAATAGGAGGATCAAAAGATGAGAGATCAGGGTCGAAGGAGAATATAGGCGCCCAGGGAGGGAGGCGCAGAGGAGTCACACAAGGGAGGGAGCAGAGGCGGGATGATGAAGAAGAAGATGAGCAGAGAAGGCAATCAACAAAGAGGCAATGCTGCAAACAAAAAAGTTGATGGACGGAGCTAAGGGACCACTGATCGCAAAGCAGTTCGAAGATCACAATATGAATGGAGAAATCGAAGCAGGGGAGAGGATAAATAAAAGAGAAACACTTGAACATGGGAGTCACAAGAATGAGAGGGGAGATGGGAAGTATCCAAGGAGTATCGGGCAAGATGTCAATGGTACATAAAAATATTCCTTCTCCATGTAGAATAAGGAGAACACAGATTTTTAGAGGGATTTCTTCTTGTACAACTGATTTTTGATAGATATGCATTATCATGGCATTGATATTTTGATGAGATCACTATCAATTTTGGCTTCACTTAATATTCTTTCCACTGCCTTATTTTCTTGCACATCTGCCTTTTTATTATTGTCCCTTAGAATATGGTAGTATGTGATTTATACAAGTTGTTGTGTATGCTGATTGATCCTATCAATTATATGGCATAATGCTGCATTCTTTAACCTTGTACCACTAACCATTGCCTGTATTATTATTGAGGAGTCTCCTAGAATTACTAGGTTCTTTATGTTCCGATATTTTAATATCTTGACTTCCAGAAGAAGTTCGTAGGCTTCGATCCTATTGTTCGACATGATGCCTAGACCCCATTCAAACAGGGAGGTACTTTTCTTATCATTGTAATGTATTATCCCTCCAACACTTGCTTTTCCAGGATTCAGTTTTGATGCACTATCAAAGAAGAGACAATGCCTATTAAGGGAGTTTAACCAAATGTTGAATTCATCTGCCGGGAGCCTTATTTTTCAGTTTTGTTTTTCCTTTCTAAGCTTGGGCACTACTACTATTTTGGGCCTATTGTCTGCATACCTTATCCATTCTTTTTCTTCATCTGAAGATGCGCCCATTCTATTCCTTTTGTCCCCTTGACTGAGAATTATTTTGAAACTAGTCCCCATGTTTTGGAAATGACCCTTTGATCTAGGAGGATCGTATAGGTCCAAGTACAAGTGGCTTAAGTACAAAGGCTCAAAAATAAAAGTGTCATAAATGTGGCAAACTCAGTGTCAAGTTGAATATCTCAACTTTTTGATTCCAAGGACGCAGAAGGTACTCAATTCCGAGTCCGTATGGAGGAGTTAGAAGCAGTCAAAGTTTATGGGTTGACTTGGTGATGTGGCAGCTTAAGGAGGCAACAAATTTTCAAAAATCTGACAACTAGATTCTGGCTAACTCCCTCCAGAATCTGGGAAAATTTGTGGGACAGTTACTTTGACTCCTTCGGTCAAATTCCGGAAGTTAAAAAAAAAAGATAGGTTGTTTTTAAAATAAAAAAAATATTAAAAAAATGGTAGGGCGGGGGTCATCAGATCATACAAAAAAACATATTTAAAAAAATGGGGGTCGGCGGCCATGACCCTACCGCCCCCAAACTTACAGAACCAATACCCATATTAATATGGGTGGGTGGGGGTTGTCAACCCCACCACCCAACCCACTACCCATATCCATACAGTGCCGACATGAGTTATGGGGCGGGTCGCTCGATGCGGGTCCGCCCCCCCCAGCTTTCCATTAAAATGGAATGCGATAGGTTTTAAATGAAGGCTGCGGATTTTTAAAACCAATTCTGACTTATTACGGAGGGGGCAGGATTTGACCACCCGACCCCCTCCCTCAAACAAAGGATCTCAACCAATAGCTGCATTGCTATTTTTCAATAATGTCGTTTCTTGGTTTGGTGTACCACAAGCTATAGTTACACATCATGGTAAGCATTTTCACAATAACACGATGAATGAGTTGACTGCCAAATTATGACTGTCATATGATAGTTCTACCCCTTATTATCCACAATCCAATGGACAAGTTTAAGCCATTAAAAATATCCTTAAGAAAATGCTTCAACGAATGATAGGGGTTCACAAACGGAATTGGAATTTAATCCTGTACTCGACTTTATGGGCATATCGAACCTTGGCGAGAAATGCGACTGGATTTACTCCCTTTCAGTTGGTGTATGGTTTGTAAGCTATCTTACCAATCCAATGTGAAATTCTGTCATTAAAAATCAGTATTGACTTGTTACCCGACACCTTTAATGAAGAAGCACGTCTTTTAAACGTCATCCGTCAAGATGAAACACGTCATGAAGCCGCATTGGCTGACGAAGCGCATAAGAGACAAATCAAGGTGCAATATGACCGTAATGTCAAGCCTCGCATCTTCTCGGAGGGAGACCTGGTCTTGCTTTATGATCATGAAGCTAATTTGATAGGAACAGGAAAATTTGAGCCACTATGGCATGGCCCCAACATTTTCAAAAGAGTTTTGGCTAAGGGCGCTTACGAGTTAGTTGATTATGATGGGATTCTATTAGCGCAACCTCCAAATGGGATGTATCTTAAACATTACTATGCTTAATTGAGCGTAGTAAAGTTTTGTATCATATTGTTTATATGCTTTGATTGCATTAATTGTATTAGTTTTTTTTTTTAGAGTTTTCTTGAAATTAGTAATCCACTTTACATTTCATCGCAGATGACTGAATATTTAGAACCATTCGTTGGGTACACCGATGGTGCTAGTCGTAGTACGCAGAACCTATCTTCTGCAGCATGGGCCATTTTTGCTCCAGGTGGCGAGTTAGTGAGTTTTCAAGGGATTTGTATCTCTTGACCCATAAAAAATATCGTTGAGTATAGCGCGTTGATCGAAATTATCTCTGATGCCATTTCACTTAGAATTAACCGCATCATCATTAGGTTAGACTCATAGCTTGTCGTACTGCAACTTACTAGCATCTATACTGTCTGAAATCCAACAATTCATCGTATGTTCCTTAGAGTTCGACTTTTGGAAATAAATTTTGATTACATTCAATATCAGCACGTTTCCAGAAACTTGAACATATTAATTCATTCTTTAGTGAATTATGTTTTAAACAGACATTTGCAACACATGTAAAGCCACATTTTCAATTCACATCACACAATTGAATAAGAATGCACATTAAACATAGGAAAACACTGAAAGCAAGTAGATAGATAGTTTAGGTTTTTACAAAATTTGTGCCCAAGCCACATTGTTCATCTGACCTTAAAATGTATACAAAAATGTCCAAAGTAAAACTAGTGATGCTCACGATAACAAGCCACTGCTCTAGCTATCATGCACAATAGCCTCATCATTAGGGGAATTTTTAGGTCAAAAATGGGCCTCCTAAGAAATGTACAACCAAAATAAACTTAATAAGAACCAATAGGATTTAAGATGATGATGTCAACCATGGGGGATGATTCACCATTTTTGAAGTAAAAAAGTAAAAATATTAAAAAATAATAAAATAATAAAACTACTTTTTCAACTCGTATTTTCAACATATCTCCCTAAGGTTTTACTCAATTTTCAAGCGGGAGTACTCATTGGATGCAGAATTTAATTCTTCATCCAAGGAGTACCCATGTTACATACTTTCGATGGATCCTTCTACACAAAAAACGAGAAATACATGAAAAAACATGATTGCAATCATGTTTTTCATGTATTTCTCTTTTTTTCGTGTAACAGGGTCCATCGAAAGTATGAAACATGGGTACTCCTTGGATGAGGAATCAAATTATTCATCCAACAAGTGTTTCCGCTCGAAATTTGAGTAACCCATAGGGAGATAAGTTGAAAATACGAGTTGAAAAAATAGTTTTTTTTTTTTTTTTTCTCTAAATTTTGATGATATTATTTTATTATTTCCACTATTATTTAATAATTTCCTTAGGAGGCCCATTTTAGACCTCAAAATTCCCCTAATGCCAATATCTAGGAACATCAATAATATGGTAGTATAGCCTCATAGGTAACTCCTCGATCCATACATCCGGTATCCCAAGAGTCAATCACTCAACGTGCTGCTACAAATCAGAAAGAGTCTCAGTTAAATCTAAATCTCGAAGGACTTCTCTCCCGATAGTCCTCTTTGCTAGTTCATCTGCTGTCTACTCTGGTGGACCCACTAATCGAACGCGACCAAAATATTTGTACATAAAAACTTTAGTTTAGTCTTGGAAAACATAAAAAATACAAAAACATGTATAAACTTTAAAATAAAAAACATGGTCAAAATATTTTTACCCATTGCACCCCATTGAGCGCCATCTAGTAAAATCAGATCTGGATCTCCATGGAAATCTACGCTTGCGTATGGATACTCCTCTATGGCGATAATATGTCGTTGGAACCAGGAAAATAATGAAGTAGAGAATATGATGGTCAATTGACCAACATGTCATCAATTCGACCCATCTCTGCATTTGAGGATCTCTAGGACTAGAAATGCTCAGTGTCACATGCTGCGGCTGCATCAATGGAACTCGCTCTAAAATAAAGGAAATCAGGATCAAGCCATAACTACAATTATTCTTCCTACCACCCTTTGCTTTAGTCAGCTATTCTTTCATCTGAAATAATATCGCTTCAGCCCAGTTGAACACTGTCGGTTCGAGACACTCAAGAGAATACTTCATGTATGATCGGTTTGCGATATGTAGTGTCACAGAACCAACAAGTTTGGGATATTAAAAAGGATAGTTATGAGAGCTAAATCACGCACATACGAATTTTTATCTTTCCATATTTACTTGGTTCAGTACTTGGCTGACAATACTAGCGTATGTAATCCTTCATTGTCTCACCTCCAAGAGAGGATCCTGCGAGGGAAATAGGAGAGCCACACCCCGATAATCCAGTAAGAAAGTAAACATCTTCAACCAATATTGGGAGCACTTTGTCCCCAATGTGAAATGCCTGCAATGCCAGATCCCATGAATGAATTAAGAACTCCAATTGTTCGAGATGCTATCTCATCCCTGACAATTTGAAGTGCTTAAGCAACCCACAATCCATGAGGGCTCTTACAATACCCAGATCATTTAGAGAAATCATGTCTTTTTCTTCATGTTCTCTTTCTCGCCATGTAATGGTCATTTTAGTCCGATCAATACTTGAAAGACAACTATAAGCTTCATTAGGATCCCTTTCATGCAAAAAATTAGGAAGTTTTTGAGCACACAACAAGAAACAAATTTTGGAATTGCGCCCAACACACCCCTAGTCAGTGGATAGAGCGTTGCAAAGCATCAAGACTTCAATTTCAGTGCTTTGCAACGCACTTTTCGACATTCAAGGGTGCGTTTCCCTCAGAGCATTGTATATTTACCCTAAGGGGATCAAAAACCTAAAAATTTACCATGAAATGAAACAAAAATGATACTAAAACAAAGAGAAGGTTGAGATCTCCAACCTGGATCAAACGAAACGAGAAATCTTCCACTGAAATTGTCGCAATCAACAGTTGAAGTTCGAGGGAAAAACATGCTCACAACTTCTAAATTTCAAATGGTAACTATGGAATGGTAAAAACTTCTTTTTAATAGTCATTTTGATTATTTTAATCATATTTAATAATGTGACTATGGTTTTTATTCATTTTTACTATGAAAAATGTATTTTTAATTTGTTTGATGGTTCTCTGAACAGGTTTTACAACTGATACAGTGAGTTTGAAGTGAATAATTATTAAAAAAATGATTTGACCACAAAGCATACTTTTATCCTCTTTTTTCGAGACTTGTTAAACATGAAAAAAGGAATTTAAAGCGCACTTTTATCTCTTTTTCGAGTTTTGTTAAATGTGAAAAAGGAACCCCCTGGAGTCTTCTTTTAGCTCTTTTTAGACCCCGATAATGTGAAAAGATTTCCAAGCACTTGTCTTTTCGAGCTCGTAAAAGGAAATGAAATGACATCTACTTAGTATAAGTTTAACCCTTTTCCGGGCTGAGATAGATTATTTACAGAAAAGGAACACCTTAGTCGAACATGGCTAAGAAGTTTTCTCAGGTATCACTTTACACTTTTTCGGACCTGAGCGACAAATTTACGAAAAAGGACATACATATTTTTCTTTTCGTCCTTTTTTCAAACTCTCTAAACATGAAAAGGACCGAGTTTTCACTGTCGTTAGACTCGTTAAAACATCAAATAGTGACGAACTTGTCCGATCATGGAAAAATCGAGTTTCATTATCACTAGACTCGTTAAATAATTAAATAGTGATGGATTCACCCGAAGGGTTGAATTATAGATCAAGCATATGTTACCCTCCTCAAGCTTGTTAAAAATAAAGAGGTACCAGTTAGCAATGACTGGGGAAAATTTGGGAAAAAGAACAAAGCACTTTATGGTAGCAGGTTTCTCTTGAACATGATACTTTCACTTCATCTCAGTGGCTTTGGGTTGGGTAATCTTCTTGATGGCCTATCATACCTATGGTCTATCATACCATCCATCACTTCGGTTTTAGGTCAATGATGCCAACTCATTTCAGTGTCACCGATATGTTCAAGAGAAGTCATCCAGTAATTCCTCATCTTCTACAATACTCATAAACCTTCATTTTCATGACCGCCATCCCTGAACATTGCTTCATCAAGTCACATTTTGTCTCCAAAATCATTACTCCCGTTTCGTGATAATTTTGCTTCCTGTTGACATCAACGCGTCATCCAGGAAGTTGACTTAGAAACATATTTTCGGTACCTTGGAGCTTTCTTACATCAACAACAGGTTTCTCGCTTCCAATGAAAGGTTGACATCAGAGGCGTTTGACCAAGAGATTTGTTTTTCATTTGACATCAAATAATCTATTCACGTCTTGAAAATTGTACTGCAGTACCTTGAGATCCATTAACATCAATGATGATTTCTCTCGCGTCTATTAATGGCTTACATCAATGACTGATAATCAGACAATGTCTTCCCATGTTCGACTTCAGATCACATATTCGCATGGTTAGAATTGTGTTGGAATCATGATTTCCGTTAGACCAAAACCTGTAGGCTTTAGTCTCTACTACAATTGTCAAAGTTAGGATCCATGAGAGGCGGTTAGTCCATGTCGCGAAACACACAGGGAGTGTTGAACCCAATGTCCAACAATCTTCCCCCCAATGCAAGCCGGGTGAGTTTCGAACTCGAGACCTGTTGCTTTGATACTACTTGTTGGAAGCACAATTTCCATTAGACCAAAACCCGCAGGCTTTAGTCTCCGCTACAATCTCTAGAGTTATGATCCACGAGAGGGGGTTAGTCCATGTCGTGAAACACACGGGGATCATTGAACCCATTTTACAACAAATTGCACTTGAACGAACAAGAAAATGAGATAGAAGACCCCGGATATAGTTTCATCCATCCGAGTTACGATTTCAGGAATTGTACCACATCATCCGTATGATGGATTTACATACAGATGGTCATCCTATCACGGGCCTATATCTGTAGGCATGTCAATATATGTAGACGAATTTTTGATTCATGTACGTGTTATGATAGTTTATGTGCTGAGCATGGGTATCGCCCCTCAAAAATTCATGCCCAAGATGTACAATATATCATGATGTAACGTATTTCAAATTGAAGCAGATCACCGTTCGCTTCAGATCCTACTCATCACATCGTAAAGCATCTCATCCAAATATTATCATTATTTTGACTTCATGCTTTAGGGGGCAACTGTTACAGGTCAATTTTGGCATCATCACTAAGACCAATATGAACAGGGTATATCATCCCCTAATTCAATAAAAATAGGGTCTATCATCCCCTAATTCAGTTGCTACATGCCCTATAGAAGTCATTCCATTGATGGCTTTAATTCATGATATTTCCAATGTTTGAAGTATAGTTAAAATGACCCATTGAATCATCAACGCTCCTCTGAATGGGCATAAGTGCATTGCAAAGTACTTTTCCCCATGCAAGAGTTCTATGAAAATCACTTCCCAACACTTAAGGGTGTGTTGGTCTCCTGGGAGAAAAATCATCATTGTTCCAGGAATCTCCACATGTCTAGTGCCTTCTAGAAGAGCTCATAGGTGTCATACTTTGAATACATGTGTTCATCCATCACCATTGAACCTGGAAACATGTATAATCTATTATTATAAATCCATTCAATTCCATTTATTGAGAAACTACCTAAAATTTCCCTATAAATTGAGCACTCATCCAAGTGCTAGGGAGGAAGAAATTTGTGTAGTGTTATGTTGTTGGATTCTCAATTGATGAGAGCTGGAGTAATGTTATGCTGTTGAGATGATGCTTGGTGTGTTGAGGATGGAATGAAGCAGTAGTAGGTTGATGATGAATCTATCTATTGGTTGTAATCTTCTCCTCCTACTTTCTTAATAAAGATATATGTTCTTTTTCTCATATATACGCTTATATTTTGTGAATGTATTCTCACTTGTGTATGTATTCTTAGATCTAATCAGTTCGATTTGATTAAGATAGATATATATTGTATATTTGTATGTTGTTTTCTATATTTTGTCTTTTATTGCAGGTATCGATTTAGCGGGTTTAGTTGGATTGAGAGCAACATCAACAACGAAAGAAGAAGAACGAGAGAAAAAGGATCACAAGTAGGTCTATTTCCCTTCTGATTATCTTTTTGTCTTAGAAAAAATAATGCTTATCTTTCTTATGTTGTTCTTAGTGAAGGAACACCACACTAGGGAAATCTATTTTATCCGTATATTAGAATTTCACATAACACTACAGTTCCTCTAGTAGAAAAACCTTCTATTTCTTTGCAAGATCCACCTTTTTATGAAAGGATTAAAATTGATAAAGTAATAGAAAGGAAAAGTTTTTTACCAGACTATGATATGCTAGACAAACTTAAGAATATTTTCATCAAAATTACTTTACTCCAAGCCATAAATAAAATACCATTATTTTCAAAAAGTATCAAGGAGCTATGCATTAGGAAACCTAGGAAGGAAAAGAAAACATGTTAAAAAAATCGAATTGGTAGGAAAAATTGTTGATATTATGATGGGAAAACCTATTGTTTAAAATATTTAGACCCAGGTACTCCCATTGTAAAAATACATATCAATGGTATTAAGGTTCCAAAAACTTTGATTGATATAGGAGCAACCATTAACATTATGAGTAAACAGTCAATGGAGCAACTAAAGCTTCCCAAACTTCAATATACTCCAACATTATTGCAATTAGCAGATAGATTTGTTATCAAACTGGATGGGGTATTGGAAGATGTGTCTGTCTTTCTAGATTCTTGGGAATATCCTGTAGTTTTCATGATTTTAACTCCCAAGAATAATTTAGGAGGTCATCCATTGATCCTTGTTAGACCTTAGCTAGCTACAACTGATGCATTCATAAGTTGTAGATATGGTGATATGTATATATTTGATGGAAATTCCACTAAGAAATTCACATTGTATCCTCCTGCAAATACAATAACTAAAGTAGGAAGTGAAATTTGGATAGATAATGACGATGAAGACTTTGATAATATGCAACCGGTATATAATTTTTCACAATTGGATGAGGAAGATCAATTGATAAATTTAATGAATAATAATGATTCTTCTTATTATTGTGATAAAGATCAAAGTTTTCAAGAACAATGTAATATTAAATATCTATCATCTCATCAAATGGATTTACATTCTATGGAAAATTTTGGCAATTCTCAGTAATAAAATTGAATATTAATAATATTAATAATAACTTGGAAGAATTTCAAAAGATAAAATTGATAAAGATGCTACAAAAAACATTCCTCTGCTTATAAATGGGAATATACTGATATGAAAGGAATTGATCCTAAAACTTGTATCCATCATATTTATATCTATGAAAATGTCAAACCAGTTAGACAACCTCAGAGGAGAATGAGCCCCAATATGTGAGAAATTATTAAAGAGGAATTACAAAAGCTTCTAAATGTGAATTTCAATTATCTGATATCAGATATTCAATGGGTGTAACCTTTAGTGATTTTTCCAAAGAAAAAAGGAAAATGGAGGGTGTGTATTGACTACAAGGAATTAAACAAATCTACTTTCAAAGATCATTTTCCTCTTCCTTTTATAGATCAAGTATTAGATACCTTGGTAGGAAAGAAGTATTTTTCAATTTTAGATGGTTTTAGTGGATATAAAAAAATCCATCTAGCACCAGAAGGTCAAGACAAAACCACTTTTACATGTCCCTAGGGAAGATATGCCTATGAGGTACCACCCGTTGGATTTTGTAATGCACCTACCACTTTCCAAAGAGAAGTCTTAGGTATATTTTATGATCTAATTAAATATTGTGTGGAAGTATACATGGATTAATTTACTGTGTATGGAGATACTTTTGAGGAAGCTATGGAAAATTTAGAAAAATTTCTTATTAGATGCAAGGAAACAAACCTTTCATTAAGCCATAAGAAAAGTTTTATGATCTTCAATGAAGGGGTTATTTTAGGCCACCATATTTCAAGTGATATAATTAAAGTGGATACATCTAAACTAGAAGTCATTTCTAAAATTTCAATTCCTATTTGTTAAAGAGATGTTAGTAGTTTTCTCAGATTTACTAGATATTATTGGAGATTCATAGAAACTTTCACAAAAATAGTTTCTCCACTTTTCAAACTTATTACGAAAGATTGTCAATTTGCATGGAACTCTAATTGTCAAATGAATTCGAAACACTCAAACAAAATGTTATTGAAGCACTAATTCTAAGAGGACCTAATTGGTCTCTCCATTTTCATATTTATACCGATGCTTCAGACACAACTTTAGGAGATGTATTGGGACAAAAATATTTAACTCCTTATGCTATCTATTATACGAGCAAAAATTTGACTCCAATAGAGTTAAATTATACTGTGACAGAAAATGAGTTTTAGTTGTTGTACATGCCATTAAAAAGTTTCGTCATTACATCACTAGTTATGAAAATTTATACCACAAAATGAAAAAGATGGTTGGGACAATAATTTTAGCACGTGGGAAAATAATAATTCATACAAATCATTCTACCATTATATATCTAAAGAAAAAACCAATTACTAATGGAAGAATTACAAGATGGCTGTTATTATTACAAGACTTCAACATTACTATTATTGGTAGACCGGGAAAAGAAAATACAGTTGTTGATTTTCTTTCTAGAATGAAAAATAACAATGATGACGTTCCTGTAAAAGATAAATTTCCTCATGAGTATCTTTTTGCAGTATCTACTAAATTACCTTGGTTTGAAGATATTGCCAATTATTTAGCTATAGGAAAATTACCACCACAATTGTCAGCCAGGGAAAAGCAGAAAGTGCTCAAAACCAATGCACCTTATTCTTGGATAGATGGAGACTTATACAAAACTAGACCTGATATGATCATTCGAAGATGTGTTCAAAAAGATGAAGTACCATAAATCTTGAAAGCTTGTCATGATGAGCCATGTGGAGGAAATTTTGCTGACAAAAGAACTGCTTACAAAATCCTTCCTTTGGGATACTATTGGCCATCTATTTTCAAAGATTCCAAATAATATGTAAACAGATGTGATAATTTTCAAATAATTGGAAAACGTGTACCATCATATGAAATGCCTCTACAATCGTAGGTACTTGTAGAGACTTTTGAAAAATGGGCTTTAGATTTTGTTGGACCAATAAATCCTCCATCTAAATAGAAAAGGTACATACTTGTTTTCATAGATTATGTCCCAAAATGGGTAAAATCTAAACCTCCTTTATTTGCAACTGAAAATTGCTGTAGTTACATTTCTTTTTGAGGATATATTTACTCGTTTTGGTGTTCCAAGAGAAATTGTAACATATCAAGGTACTCAATTCACATCCAAGTTGGTGCAAAATATCATGGAGCAATATAAAATGAAGCACCAGAAGTCTACTCCATATCATCCACAAACCAATGGACAAGTGGAATCCACTAACAAAGTACTTAAATCAATTCTCATTAAGACTGTGCATTTGCATAGAAAGGATTGGGCAGAAAGGCTTCCAAAAGCATTATGGGCATATCAGACCACATGAAGAAACACAACTGGAGATAATCATTATGAGCTTGTTTATGGGAAGAAATTTTTGCTTCCAATTTAGTTCCAAGTGGAGACCTTCAGAACATCTACTAAATTGGGCCTTGATATGTTAGAAGCTAAAAAACAAAGACTAGCACAATTGAATGAGCTAGATGATATCTGAAAAGATTCTATTCAAAGAAATAACATAGTTCAACAATAGAGATTAAAGTGGCATGACACATTTATCAAAGCTAAAATGATCAAGCAAGGTGACTGGGCTCTTCTTTTTTATTTCAAATTCAAAGATTTTCAAGGAATTTTTCAAACTCATTGGCTTGGTCCTTGCGAGATTGATACTATTTTTAATAATGGAGCAGTTAAAATCAAAACTATTGGTGATGAAAAAATTACTTTCCATGTTAATTACCATATATTAAGATTATATCATAAACCACTAAAAAAGGAAGAATTTGTCAAATATTTGCAAGATAATTCTGAAATTCAAGTTGGTCAAGAAAGGAGATCATTCTCCTCATTCTCCATCTTCTTTGCAATTTTATTATATATAAAAAAATGAAAAAAATAAAAATAAAAAATAAAAGTATAAACATGGAAACCAACTATGTTGCATGTTTATATAGAAAATCTTAACTGAAAACCAAGATCTCTTGGCGGTTTTGATTTTCATAATTCCTTTTTTTGTCCCTATTTCTTTGTGTCATTCTTTTTATAATAAATTTCAAGTGGCAAACAATACTTCTGAAGACCACTCTTCTTCACTGACCACCAAAAGCAACAACAAAAATAAAAGAGTCTTCTCCTAATAAAATAAGAAAAATACAAGAAATGATAAGCAACAACAAAATTTATATCATTCTACAACTGACCTTCAATTCTACAGTCAAGTTTGAATTCTACATCTACATAAATATCAGAAAGTCCATAAAAAAGGAACATTGAAGGCATTCACAAAACAAAGGTATGTAGGATGTTGAATTATTTTTCATATAAGAGCTCTAGTTTTAATTCATGGATGATTTTATCAAAATAAATTTTGTATATTTAAAAAACTTATAAAACTTCTAGAAAATACACTCATTATCATAACTGTTATACCCCACTCTCTCATCATTACTCAATCAGTCACATCAATCTGATTGAAATAAATTACATTATGCTGACCCTATGAAATCAAATCTGGGAATTGTGGGAAGGTATAGTCAAATCATAAAAAAAATTCTTCCATAAAATGCCTTGTTTCACTATCATTTTAATCCACTTCATTTTCATTTTTCTCCATTCCAAAGCCCTTATCATTCAAACTCCGCTCAATCCCTTTCTCAAATCTTCGATCATATATATCAAAAGGAAATAATAAAGGAGAAAAACTTCTTCACACCATGGGGATTATTTTCCGCTTTGAACCAAACATAAATAAGTTTCTTCAAGCATAGCTAAGGGTTAGATACCAATTGCAACAAGTAGGGTGGCTTTAGTTCTTTGGAAAATTCAACGGGAATGAGAAAGAGGTTACAAAATATTTTTCTCGAGATTTTGATGGGGTCGAGGAAAAAATTGGGGACATCAAGCTTATCCTAAAAGAGTCTATCATGGCAGAAGCTACGAGATTTCCCAAAAATGGGGGGGTTGGTTAAATAACAGAAAAATCAAGGAGAATGACAGGGTACATTTCCTCAGAGAACCAGGTACGGATTTATCCATCTTTTAAAAGGGAATTCCAGTCACTGCATTAAAATGGAAATGGAGAAATTTATTGTTAGTTATCCAAAAGTTTTTAACTTGTGAAGATAGATTTGGAACTATGTTTTTCGACCATGCCCAACTCTTGATTCATTTTATCAATGGGAATGAAATCAATTTGCCTTACTTTTTGCCTCAAAGTCATAGAAAAATGGCATCCAATATACAAAGAGGGTCTAGATCCAATGATAATTCCCTCTACCATCACTGAATCATCAAAATCATTACAGAGGCACATTTAGAAGCAAAGGGGGACAATGAGAAAGATTTCCTAGTCCAAAATAATTTTGTAGAAGTCCAAGAGGAAGAAACAAGCAGAAGGTTTAAATGGAGTCGACGAAGGTCAACATCAAACCCTAACCTTGAAAAAGAGAAAATTGAAGAGGAAATTCCAAAATAAAAAGAGAAAGAGGTACTAGAAGAACCATTTGAGGATGATACTCCACTCTCCCAGTATTTTGAAAATTAGATATAATTTTTGGGATTCAACTGCATTAAGTAAGTCATTCATCTATGACCATTTCCATGAGAGGTAGTCGTAATTTACTAATTTATCATGATTTTTGAATAGTCCAATTAGCACTCATTGCATTGGGTGATGCTCACAGGGGTGAAGAAGTGGGATTGAAACTAGTGAAATGAATCACATAGTATCGATAATCACTTCCAGGGCTTGCACCCGATAACCAGGAATTCCCGGGAGGTCACCCATCCCAAAAATCCTTTGGCTGAAGCGCGCTTAACTGTGGAGTTTTCCCCATAATCAAGACCACTTAGCTTGCTACCCCATTTTGAAAATTGTAAAAATAAAAAACAAAAATAGAATATTAGAAGAAAGAAAGGCAACCTAAATCCTAAGATACCTGAAGAAAGTGAAAAAGCAGAAAAGAGAAAACAAGAGGCTAAAAAAAAGGAAAAAGCCAAGACACTAAAGGGTCAGAAGTAAAACTAAGAAGAAGTAGAAGAATTTCAAAAATTATGAATACACAGTATTCATACATGATTTATCTTGAAGAAGGATATAAAATAACACCTCAAATAATGAGTCCAACGAGGAAAACACTAGATATTGAACCGACCCAACGGGAAATTTATGATTATGTAGAATCCTTTGAACAAAGAGCACAACAAAAGGAAAGTATCTCTTATAATGAAATTGGTGAAACTTCGATGACAAAAAAAGCTCCAGAACATGAACATAGAGTTGAAGATGCTTTGAAACATGACATATATGAGCTAGAGGTTCTTAGTAAACACCTGACACAAGAAAGAGGAGTAGAAAAAGTACAAATGATACATTAAGAACCAATAATAATAACATGATCCTACATCTATGACATTTGTATGATAAAAATAATAAACTCAAGGTTAACGACAAGTTCCTTAAGAAAATAATCAGGCGATTGCAAAGGAAAATTTTAATGAAAAGACCAAGGGCTGCCTTCAACATTAGAAAGAGAAAGGAAAGCATTAGTCTGAATGTGCTCGCACATGCTTCAGAAATCATACATTGAAGAGAAAGAAGAACCAATTTTGAATTTTAGGCGCATGAGGACATGTAAGACCTTTGGTGTGGGGGAATGTTGAAGTCTGAAAATGTTTCCTTTTTTACTGCCTTTTTCCATCTCCTTCACCTTTTTGTCACCATTTTTGTAGCAGTCTCAGCTTAAGCAAGGTCAATTCAACTTATAGAAACATATTTATCATTCATGTTTAAAATCTATGTTTCTTTATGAATTTTAATGAAAACATTCCTACAATAACATAATTGTGAACATTCCACAACTAATGTCGAATTCTGCAGCCATATACATGATTATACAGGTTGTAAGGAATCAATAAAGAAACAAAGGGTATATGAAGATGAAAAATGTTCACTACATGGCCAACCACCTATTAACATGATCTGACAGGATACAAATATCAAGAGATCTAAGAGTTAAAATCAAAGTCACACTCTAAGTATGATGGTGCAATGGTCAAGCAAAAGCAACAAGAGATCAAAACGACATCAAACGAGCGTGAAAAATACTTGTTCAACCAGGAGGATATGATTCGAGAAGAATCTCTTTTGACTTTCTCTTTTAGTAGCAAGTCATAAGGAGGTAGATTTTTAGTCTAAATCTATTTCATAGATGTCAGAATAGTTCATTTCGTGTTGACATAAAATTATTGAAGTTGTTTAATGAAGAACTATATAAAATCCATAAGGTGAGACCTAAAAGAAAGTTTGATTATTAAGTTTATAGTGGTTTATTTTCAGAACTTGTGATATTCTGTTACAAGTTAATACAATTCTCTATTTTCAATGCGTGAATAATGAATCATTTGATCCATAGCAGACTTACGTTTATGGGAGGGTCCCCTGTCGAGTTGTAAGGTTATTTATATTTTATTTGCATTTCAAGTTTTCTTATAACATGTAGTTTCTTTAAGTTTTTTCTTAATTAGTTTCATCACAAAAATGATTTGATAAATTGTTGACTTGATTTTAGAGCGCTCATAAAGGGAAAATACCAAAAAGATTTGATTCTTACATGCATTTTATTTCCAACAGTTAAAGTTTCATTACTCAAGTTAATTTCTTAGATGATAAAATATATGTATTTTAGAGTTAACTGCACACAATGGTAATCACTTAGAGTTACAAGTTTCCCACGTGATCTTTCTTCTGCAATTAGGAATTAAGTTCTTTTTATGCAATTTGCTTTTATGTAATTAGTGTATAAATTCCTTTCCGCAAAATAGTATTATAGTGTTTTCAATTCTGCAAGAAGCATTAGAATTTTTTTCTTGCAATTTAGTATTAAAATTTCTTTTTATACAAGTAGAAGTAAGTTTTGAATTCTGCAATTAAGATAGATTTTCAATTCTGCAAAAAATATATTTCAATTCAATTAAGTAATTAGGTTTTGATGTAACTTTAAATTGAAAGAATGTGTGCGTAAATACTCTATAAATATCATCAAAACATTTGTCCATACCTAAGATAATATCATTTTTATAATCAATCAATCCATGGAAAGAGTCCTAGTATAGATGGTGCACATACGCTTCATAAGTACACAAATCTTGGTTGACAATTAATGAAGTAATTTAAGAACAAATAAATTACCCAACAATGATTTACAATGTCAAGTTAGAGAAAGTCTAGTTGGGTTGTATTAATGCCCGAATGCATTTGAATGAATAAGGTTTTCCATCCCTATTGCTGCTACCATAACAAGGCTAATTCCATTCCTTTAGGGTAATAATAAGTTCATGCTTTGTTGGTGGACCAACTCATTTGAAAAACTAAGTCTTTCTATCACTTAAATTAACATATTAAGGGTTTAAAACTAACCATGGACTTCTCTGTCACCCATAATGAGAAATACCTAGGAAACAAGAAATGGGACAAGAGGGTTTTCAATACCCAAAAGATACAGTTCACAAGGTAAATGAAATTAGATTTAAAATTTCACATCTTAATAGTGTGGAGAACAACATATTACATCAGATGATATAAGTCAGGTAATCATAAATCAAAATAACTACATTCACATCATAATAGTCTAAACGATAATGTATTTTGGCAGTGTGTCGAGTTATTGCTTATGACTTGGGTCTACTTGTAAACGAAGTGACATCTTTTACTGTGGTTGCAATGTGTTTTTCTTTTCTTGTAAAATGTGTTAAAAGTATATTTTGAGGCTACAAATCAAGTATTTATTACGAGATGGTGAAAGGATTAATAATTCTCTTTGCATCTAGAAAAAGAAAGAATTAAATAAAATAAAATAAGAGAGATGACCATTACAACCTCCAGGCATATCCTTGCACATAGATGTAGATTTATTTTTGGTTCAACATTCTTAAATAAATGACTCAATGTTTCTAACCTCTAAGGGAGCAATCATCTAGAAAATTAATGGGAGGTGATGTAAGCTAACACACACTAGGGCTATTGTTATCTCCTATTTTAGATTGAATTCAATGGTCCATGGGGATATATACACCCCTCTCGATCTAATGAAATATGGATTAGACATGAATATTAGATGACACACTTTGTTACTAAAGAAGAGAAGGCCATAATAACCATGATTAGAGTGAGATGATGATATCTATCCATTACTCTCGAGGGACTATTGTTATGTTACCCATGTTTCCACGACTTTCAAGTTGGGCTATAGACCTATAAACTTTCCAACCAAGATCACTCAAATGGAATGAAGGATTTCCTTCTTGACCCTAGATATAGGAGATCCAATTGAGGAATGGGTTTGAATCATTTTACAATGTGATGTCTCTAAGGATAATTTAGTTTACTTGGAATTAGGGCCCAAACTAAAGTGTTGAACACCTTTGTCTACTTGTAAGCATTTTCCATAGCTTACAAACTAATCCTTGCAAGTGATGGTGGCGATCCTTCTCCAAAAATGGTTAATTGTCATGTCAACATGAAATAATTCCATCCACAAGGAGTTCCTACAACTCTTGGCACTCCATACTTTTGACTTGATCTAATATGAATTGATGGTAACACTTACTCTAATTAGTGAAAAAACTCTTTCACAATGATTTTAACTTCCTCTAATGTGATACTTGTAACAAAGTTTATGCAAGCAATACTAATGATGGCTAAGGCTTCCTCCAATGTGATATTTATAAAAAAAAGTTTATAAAAGCAATTGTAATGATGGCTAAGGCAACCATGATTGAAGTAAATCCTAGTAAACTGCTCAACCACATATTTCTCTTTCCCACAAAGTTATAACTTAAAAAACAAAACAAAAAATTGTAATTATTAAATCCACTCACATTATTAACAATAAAATAGAAAAATAAAACATGGGATAAAACCAATGACAATGGGCTTAAGCTCCTTTCACACCCAAATTCCATCAATCTACATACACACCAAGAAATGTCGTACAATCATAGTCAATTGACTAGAAATTTTTTTGGGTAGTTTCCCATGGAGCCACACGTGATAGCTTTAGACTTTTCACTTTTAAAATTTGATTACAAGTGCACCAATTTTTAAAACCCCTAGGTGATGGAAACGAATAAGTGCACCAATTTTTAAAACCCCTAGGTGATGGAAACGAATAAGTGCACCAATTTTTAAAATCCCTATTCTATGCAGTCCCACCACAACCCATAAAGGGCAACAAAGCAAAAACCCGCAACAAAAGAAACATATATGTTAAATATGTTGTTAAATATACACAAATGTTTCATATAATTGTTCACATAAAATGTTTTTTTTTTAATGTAATTAATTAAAAATATTGAATTTTTATTTTTATTATTATTATTTTTAATAAATTTAACTAACAGTGAAATAATCCTTTTCGAATACTTTTTTTTTTTGTAATTTTATGAGTATTTTAATTAAGTTATTTAATTTACAAAGGTCGAGCATCTTAAGGTTTTTAGGGTATTAAATCTATTTATGCATTTAAAAGTGTATTTTAAATAATAAGAAATCACAATCTTGCTAAAAATTATATTGCCAATTACCACCAAAAAAAACCATTTCATTTATTAATTAGACTATATATTTATCTTTTAACCTTTAATATTTTATTTAAATAAATAATATTTTAAAATTTATTAAAATCTATAATAATACAAAATTATTATATATATATATATATATATATATATATATATATATATATATATATATATATATATATATATATATATATATATTAAATTATAAATAATTTTAATAATAATAAAATTGTTTTTAAATTGATTATATTATTTATGTATTAGAGAATTGGATTATTCTACTAAAATATTTAAATATAATTATATAATAATTTTATATTTAAAAACTAATTGCATACAATTTTTATTATGTAATTGGCCATAGACATATTTCAAGTATATAAAATTTATAAAGAAGTATATGGCATTGATTAATACAATATATTTACACTATAATTATTTTTAAAAATAATTATATAATAACATAATTTTTTATTATGTAATTGGCCATAAACACATTTCAAGTATATCAAATTTATAAAAAAGTATATGACATTGATTAATATCCACTTAGGTTAATACAATATATTACACTATAATTATAAATCAAGTTTAACTTAGGCTTAAAAAGATCTTTGAAGATAATTTTAAGACCCAATGAGACTAAACTATTAAATTACATAACAAAATGTTGTATTTGATTATTTAGATATGCTAATGCATTTCTCTATTCTCTATGTGACTAACATCAATTAGTAGTATTTAGTTTGTTAATATTAATCACTTTTTTCAAAAGAAAAAAGAATATATATATATATATATATATATATATATATATATATATATATATATATATATATATATATATAAAATCAAAAAAGGAATATTTATATCTCACTGATAGTCATCAAACTATTCATTGAGAAAAATAATCATATTTTAAACTATCTATCCCATCTATTTCTGATCAATATTGTTTCACTTACATCAAGGAAAAAGATCCATTGCCAGAGCTATACATCAAAATAGACCAAAATAGGGATAAAAGAATAGTCTCCATGTACTCCACCTCAATCCCTTCACCAAATTCATAAAAGGTGTATCAAACTAGTGGGAAGGGAGAGGGCTTCGTTTGACAAGGCATATGCTTCTTCATTTAACTCAAAGAATATTTCAATATGATATCCACTTAAAGGATACAACAACCTATTGGATATCACTTATAAGAGGCCTTAGGACAATGTTTCTCCCCAAAGCTCTATGATTTTCCTAGTCTATGACCAATTTTGTGTCTCCCATGACTCGTATACATATATATAGTTGCATGTGAGTTCCAAAATAAAAACGAGGGCCATGTACTCTACCCTATTGTTTGAGTTTCTTCCTAGGGAATATATAAAATACATGAAATGTGAATGGCTGAACTATAAAACAACTCTG
The DNA here is from genome assembly GCA_034641835.2 of Pinus albicaulis. NCBI lineage: Eukaryota > Viridiplantae > Streptophyta > Pinopsida > Pinales > Pinaceae > Pinus > Pinus albicaulis. Next base: position 654,693,432 of record CM076569.1, read on the forward strand.
ACTTCATACTGAGGAGGGTGACCTTGATTGGCCCCATCGAAATAACCCCTAGGAATCTCAAAGTCCAATTTGGGAATATTGGGTATCCTGAGATTTTTTTGTGTTGGATAACCTTTCAATTTGAGTCCAAGATAGATAACTTTAGCTACATAGGATTTGGAGAAAGTTCCTTATCCTGAAAAATACTCAAATTTTGGGCTCTTTATATACATCTAGGTACTAATACGCAAGGAAAACTAGAAAATAATATTACCAATTTATCTAGCATCCAAAATATGAAACGATTTTCAAGGCTATACCCCACCCAACATGCTTTGGGATTGAATTCCCTCCAAATGAAAATTATTATATGAGCCACAAAACTACATCACAAAAACAAGTGCGCTAGAGAGGATTCTTCTTGACATTTACATAGTGGGAATTTGCTAGACCCAATCCATCCATGTTTAATAAGTTCATCCTAGGTTAGTAGTTTTCCCTTGAGGGCTAGCCATGAACTAAGCTTTAATTTAAGTAGAGAATTAACCTTCCAGATTTCCTTCCACCACCATAGATTTTTTACATTGTAGTTGACTTCAATCCAAAATTTATATCCCAACTTTTCAATGTAATCAGTAAAATGGAGATATTTTTTTATTTTATTTTTTTTCTCCAGAAAAGAGAACCCGAGATGTTGTCTATTAGGGAAATGAAGTTTGAACACAAAAAACCAATAAACTGTTCCCATCCAATGGCTACATCGAGAGAAAGACATAAAGATGAGGCCGACTTCCAACCACTTTTTCCTATGGCTTGGGGAGTTTGTGCCTTAACATCCACCAAATCGAGTATATTTTTCTATCTAAGCACTTGAAGAAGGGGATCCAAGATATGATAATCATATCTAGATCCAAATAAAGGATCTTCACAATTCCTATTTTTTCGGCTATCCCTAACTCCCTAGGCTACCCATTTTCCAACTAGGGGAAATTCCCTCACTAGGACCTTCCACAAAATTGAACCTTTATCTGATTTTCAAGGAATATAAACTACTCATTAATTAACATCCCTGGAAAGTACATTTCGTAAGTTACTTTTCTCCAAATGGAGTTTCCTTAGGCGAGTCTCCATAAATTATTTCTTACAAAAGCTTTCGAAAACAGAAGAATATACTTTATACCCACATCACAACGTAGGAAGAGAAGGTCCCCAGAGCAGTACACTAGCTATAGGGCTCTTATGAGTGAGACTGTAGATATTGAGCCATTCTCATTCGAGGAAGCAGTGAAACAACCAGTTTGGGTTGATGCCATGGTTGAGTATGACTCCATTATCAGAAACAGTGCATGGGAAGTTGTCCCAAGACCGGAGGGTAAGTCAGTTGTAGGATCCAGGTGGATCTACAAGGTTAAGTAGGCAACAGATGGGAGTGTTGAGAAACACAAGGAAAAATTTGTGGCCAGAGGGTTCTCTTAGGCGGAGGGAATTGATTACAAGGAGACCTTTCTCCAGTTGCAAGTTACTCGTCAATTAGATCTATCATTTCACTTTAAGCACAGATGGAATGGCATATACATCATATGGATGTAAATACAACCTTCCTCAATAGAGTGATTGAGGAAGAGGTGTGCATTGATCAATTGGAAGGATTTTAGACGTTTGACATAGTCACATGTGTGTAGACTCAAGAGAGCGCTCTATGGATTGAAACAAGTACCTCATGCTTGGTACACTGGGATCAAAAGCTACGTCACCAGGTTGTGCTTCACCAAAAGTGAAGTAGATGCGAACCTTTACCATATTTTAGTAGAAGGTAAACTATTGATCATTGTACTTTATGTCGATGATTTGATTATGACAGGTGATGAGAAACTCATCAAGTCTTGCAAAGAGGATCTTGCAAGATAATTTGAGATGAAGGATATGGGGCTCTTGCATGATTTCCTTGGATTGGAAATTTTGCAAAGAGATGGGGAACTATTTATATCTTAGGGAGAGTATGCCAACAAGATTCTAAAGAAGTTTCACATGGAGAGCAGAAAACCCATGGAGAGTACTCTAGTAAGGAACTAGAGGAAGGAGGATGCTACTTTAAGCGAAGTGGTAGATGCTACCATCTACAAGAATCTTGTGGGTTCACTCATGTACTTGGTGAACACATGACCAAACATATGCCATGTAGTTAACCAACTTAGTCAAGCTATGGTTAAGCCTACCAAGGTGTATTGGCAGGTAAGCAAGCATATGTTTAGATACCTCAGAGGTACCAAAAATTTTGGGCTACAGTACATGCAGGAAAAGGGAGTGAAGCTTAAAGGCTTTACAAATGTAGATTGGGCAGGAAGTCCATTCGACAGGAAGAGCAGATCAGGGGGCATCTTCAACATTGGTTTAGTAACAATTTCCTGGTACAACAAGAAGCAGAGATCAGTTGCACTTAGTTCAGCAAAGGAAAAGTACATGATTGCTTATCAAGAATTTTGTGAGGCCATCTGGATGAGGAATATACTTGTTGGCTTGTTTGGTCATTAGATGGATCCAACAAAGATTTATTGTGATAACCAAACTTGTATCAAACTATCGGTTAATCCAATTTTTCATGACAGGTGTAAGCATATTGATATATGGTATCATCATCTTAGATATTACGTGTAGAGGAGGATTATGTCATTAGAGTACATTCCTACAGAGGATCATGATGCAAACATATTGACGAAGGCAGTGTTAAGAGGCAAATTCAAGTTCTATAGAGGCAAGATCGGGTTAGCAGACGATCCCTTTCTTGTTGAGAGGGAGTGTTGAAAATGAAAACAAGAAGGGGCTTCTAATTTAATTTTCCCTTAATTAAATTAGAAGGAAATTGTAATTCCACATCACACGACAACTTGTACGAGTTAACTGAGTTAGGAAGACTTAGTTAGACTAGTCAATTCGATTTAAGGGTCAAACTAGAGGAATGTAGAGTGCTCTCTAAGTTTTAGGGGGTCCAATTACAGTTTATTTTGAGTTTTAATGATTCAAGTTAATTATTTGAGTTAAAATCTCTTTAGATAGTTCTAACTGATGGAGGAACTAGTGAGAGGTCCAGTGAATTAAATATGATTTAATTCACATGCAGTGATTGATCAGATAACTGATAATTCACTATAAATAACTGTTGCATGTCAGTTTTGATGAAGACCCAGTTGAGATTAGAGTTAAAGGGAAGTGTAATATCAGTTGAATATTTATAAAATTGTATAGGTCATGCATGAGGTCAATAGAAGGCCTTAGATGTATTGTGCAATCATTAATTGGGAATTTCCTAATTAATAGGAGCTCAATTTCCCTAGGAATTGCGCAAGCAAGGCAAGGCATCTAGAGGAAAGAAATTGGTTTAGTATTGAACCAAAGAAGGCCTAGGATAGAGTGAAACAATCAGAGATAGTGCAAAGAGCTCTCAAGCCTGAGAGAAGCATTGTATTATTTCATATTATTGACTTACACAAATACAAATAGTAGGGTTTTTAGATGAGGTTTTAACCAGATAAGTCTTTGTGTCATGCGATTGAAATTATTTCTCTTTCATGTTCATGTGACTGTGCAATCGTAATTGGTTTCCTAAATTTGTAGAATACATTGAAGTATTTTATTTTAGCATATTACAATGTCAATTGAATCCATGTGTATTTTATACATGGTATCAAAATCACTATAGAAGAGAAGAATACAAGTTTGTTTTGAACTAGTGAATCAAATTTTCAGATCTACTCTTCGAGAGCAGCAACAAAATCAAGATGTATTTTTGTGGATTGAGACTCGAATATGCCCTTTATGGTAGTTCAAATTACATAGCTTGGAAGGACATGATGGAAGAAATTTTGGAAGACAACGGGCTAAAGGAGTTCATAGACTGTGATATTCCCAATTTCGTAGCAACAAATGCTCAAAATCTTGATGCATGGAAGAAGAATGTAGAAAATTCGAGAAGGATTATTTTAGAAGGAGTTTGAGATAATATTGTCTTGAACATCCACGGAAAGGAAACTCCTCATTACATGTGGAAGGAATTAACAGATTTGTTTCAAAACAAACTCAACCACAGGAAGTTGGTGCTGAAGTACAAGCTCAGAAAAATCAAGACAGAGAAGGGCGACACAATACCAAAATACTTTACGAAGTTCACTCAATGTTGAGATGAGCTTGGAAGTGTTGGTGTTACATTTGTCAAGGATGATATGGTGAACCTAACACTTCTATGCCTTCCCAAGTGCTAGCGCAACTACCAAGATTTGGTGAATGGGAGGGAGAAGCTATCAGAGTGGGAGCGATTGTGGTCCGACTTCGTACAATAAGAGATTCAACGGAATATCAGAGATGGATATTCATCATAAAAGACTTATGATGAGGAGAATTGTGCCTTGGATGGAAAGGTGAAGAAATGGAAAGGGAAGACATCCCATTCCAAATCATAATCTCTGGTTAGGTAGGAAAGAACAAGGACTTGTCGAAGAATAATTTTTTTCACTATTATGAGCTTGGAAACTATGCTACATAGTGTTCACACAAGAAGGATGGAAAAAATCCCTCAGGAGGAGCGATTGGTGAAGCACTTTATTCACAATTCGAGTTGGATTTCACTCTCATCACATGAATGGTGTCATCGGTGATGGGTTCTGTGTGGTACTTAGATAGTGGAGCTTCATTCCATATGACTGGAAATAAATAATCCTTCATCAACTTGGAGGAGAAGGATCTCCAGATGCACATCGAGATGGGATATGATGAGAGGTATAGCACGATAGTAGTGTTAACTTTCAGAGGGAGTCTGACACTCCTCTCAAATTAAAAGATGCCATGTATGTTCCCAGTTTAAAGAAGAATTTATTTTTAGTTGCTACGTTGGAATACTCTGGCTATGATGTGATATTTAGAAAAGGAAAGGCATTCCTTCGTAAAAAATCCACGAGACAAGTGAAGAAGATTGGGGTTCGGGTAAAGAACATCTAGAAATTGGATGTAGAATATTGTGATGCCTTGAGCATGAAAGCATAGAAGGTGCAAAGCCGAGACATCATTGAGTTATGCCATAGAAAATTGAGCCATCAACACCATGGCACTTTGAAGATCATGCAACAGATTTCTACAGGAATTCCCAACGGTGCACTAAGTAGTGAGATACATGCTAAGGGTTTACATTGGGGAAGTACACCAAAGCCACCTTTCATGATAAGGAAAACTGAGCAAAGATGATCCTTGAAAGGGTTCACTCAGATGTGTGTGGACTGTCGTCGACAACCTCAAATCAAAACAAAGGTATTATGTGATTTTTGTAAATAATTTTTCACGCAAGTGTTGGATATTCTTCATGCAGAAGAAATATCAAACGTTCTCAAAATTTTGTGAGTTAAAATCACTTGTAGGAAAAGATACAGGGAAGAAGGTGAAGGATCTCATTAGCGACAACGGTGGAGAATATGTCTTGAATGAATTCAAGAAATTTTTTCCTTCAGAAGGAATTCGACAGGAATTGATAGCACCTCATAACCCACAACATAATGAGGTTGCAGAAAGGAAGAACAAAACCATTGTGGGTGAAACACGAATGATGTTGAATTATCAAGGCCTACCGTTGCACTCGTGGGCTGAAGCATGCAACACAATAATATTTGTGCTAAAAATAATTCCTCATCGGATTATTGGGATGAGTACACTAGAGGAAGCTTTTTCAGGTAAGAAACCAGATGTGGCACACTTTAAAATTTTTGTTTCATCTATTTATTTCCATGTAACCAAAGATGCTAGGAAAAATCTAGAGGCAAAAACTAAGTTGGGAATATTTATGAGGTACACCGATACACCTCACAACTATCAGATGTAATTTCCTTCTCACAGGATGAATATGGTCAGGAGAGATGTGAATTTCGATGAAAGGAAGGCCATGCAAATTTCCCTTGAGAGGGAGCTTTAGTTGCATGCTGTTGAGGACCTCTTACCTCCAAAAGAAGAACCTCAATATGTGGAGCAACCACAAGCAGAGGAACAGAGAGTGGAAGCACTCAATCATCCAAAAAAATCCAGAGATGGAAGGAAGCACACTAGAGAGGCTACAAGGTTGGCGCTTGATGCTAGAGAGAATGTGGGAGCACCCAGATCACAACGCATATAGAGAAAGTTCCCAGAGTGGTACACTAGCTACATGGATATTAGGAGCGATAGTGTAGAGATTGAGCCATCCCCATTCGTGGAAGTAGTGCAACAACCACTATGGGTTGATTCCATGGTTGAGGAGTATGAATCCATTATCAGATGGCAAGTAAGTTGTAGGATCTAGGTGGATCTACAAGTTGAAGCAGGCAATAGATTAGAGTGTTGAGAAACACAAGGCCAAATTTGTGACCACAGGGTTATCTCAGGTGGAGGGAATTTATTAGTTGCAAGGTAATCTTAAATCATATATATCCTTGCACTTTTAGCGCAGATGGCATGGAATATACATCAAATGGATGTAAATATTGTTGTGCTCAACTTAGTGTTCCTAAATTGAGGTCATTAATTGTCAACCAGGGCTAGTAAACTGCTGAAGTGTGGTGCACTGTATGTGCCTTGGTATTTGTTTCTCACTACGTTGTGTTTAGTGTTTTTATGATGTTTTTGGTTTCCTGGTTTTTATGTTGAAAAAGAGCTAAGAAGTTTACACTAAAACATAGTGAAACTATTCTAAACTAGGTGTGCACTAGAGGACAGAAAATGCAAAGCTTGATAAGGACTCATAGCAATGAAAAAAATTACAACATGAACTCAGTAACCCATATCATGAACTCATCCAATTCATTCATTTAGAGATATGTTGGAATAGCTTGAGAAAAGGATAAGTTTTTAGTGCAATTTGAGGTTTTCCTAAGTCAACAATCAACTTACAATGTTACAACATCTCATCCATGGTTAAAGGTTTATTGGAACATAATTGGAAAAGAACATTTGTAGCACAATAAGATTTCTACTCTAAACTAACTTCTAATTCTATTATGCAACTCAATTTAGCACCACTAGGCCTCATTCAAAAGTTATAGATTTCTTTTTAGAATAGTCTTTGAGAAAAGGCTTGTTTGTGAAATTGTAAAAAAGGTTGCAAAATACTCAAGGCCTTAAACTGATATTACTAGCTTCTGTCCAGATGATGATGTATTAATATGAAGTTAGAAAAAAATAAGTTTTGTAGATAATGAAGACCGTGGTATCTAAATTTAACAACTAATACAATTTAAAATGCAATGGATAACAACTAAACTAGAATGCTAATACAATGAACTAAGACTAAACTAGAGTGCTATTATCTAACTTGAAATGAATTGGAGCTGAACTAGAATGATACTAATACAGTGAACAAAGTTAAACTAGAGTACCATTATCAAGCTTGAAATATAGTGATAGAATTAAACTAGAATGACATCTACCTCCGGAGTATTGACTGAGCTAAAATGCAACTAATTCTATGAAATACTACAGCCCTGTCTTGTTCAATATGAGTAATGTTTTGGAATAGCTTGTAGAAACAAGTCTGGCTGTATCATTCCATGCATAAAACATAAAATATAAAGTTCAAAAAAATGCAGTAAGCTCTGAAACACCACCACAACTATGTCTCATCCGGAATTAGTGATATTTTGGAAGAGATTGATAAAAACAAGACTAGCTGTAACAACTGATGTGATTGAGCATGAAAACATAAAGCTTAAAGAAATGTAACTAACTCCTAAAATACTACAGTTATGCCTTATTCCATACTAGTAGTCTTTTGGAAGAATTCGTGAGAACAAGACTAATATGTAGCATCCGGTTCAAATGAATATAAAAACAGGAAGTTCAGAAAATTGGTTAAACTAAGAATGCAGTTACTTATCTAAACATATGAAAAAGGCTGCTCAGGTAGCAGGGGCCCTCTACCACCGGAGTAGCACGCAAAATCTACTTCAAGATTGGCTCAGCGCGTTCAATAAAGTGATTCTTCTTTCATTAAAGGAGAAATAACTTCAAAACAGAGTGTTTCAGACTTCTAAGATCTAGCAACCAAAACAAAATCTAACCAACAGTTTCTCGGTCTCCCGACTCATACTTATAATGAAATTACATAACTACTTCTTGAGAAAAACAGGGATAAGTGTCTTTCCCATTCCTAATCAAATTAAAACTCTTATTAACAGTCTTGTGCTTTACTGCGGACATCTGTAGAGTCCGTGTTTTGATAGGAAACTGCCTCTCTTCTTCGTGCATAACTGCTTTGATACTTTAACTCAGACTTCGTGGGGAGCAACAATTGATGAGGGAATGATGTGGAATACGACCATATGTGTTTTTCCCTGAGATGACACCTAGAACCGGTGTAGACATGAAGACAGCTGCAGAATCGACAACTAGCTACAGAATGTCTACATTCTGTAGCTAGGTGTAGTCAAAAAGTACTACAACAACGAAATCATGAAAACATAGCAAGTTATACATTATATACAATCTCAAAGCAATTTTAACTAATATTATTGATCATTTAAGCCTGAAATTAATAATGGACAAAGGAAATGAAGTGGAATGTGGTGGAAGAGAAGACAATCTTTGAAGCTCAACAAATACAACCTTACTCAACATAGTGATTGAGGAATAGGTGTAATTGAGCAGTTGGAAGGTTTTGAGACCTTCAACATAGAGTCGCATGTGTGTAGAATCAAGAGAGCGTTGTATGGACTGTAACAAGAACCTCGCGTTTGGCACACCAAGATCAACAACTACTTCATTGGGTTGGGCTTCACCAAAAATGAAGCAGATGCGAACCTTTACCATATTGTGTTAGAAGGTAAAATATTGATAATTTTTCTTTATGTCAATGATTTTATTAAGATAGGTGACGAGAAACTCATGAAGTCTTGCAGAGAGGATCTTTCAAGAGAATTTGAGATGAAGGATATGGAGCTCTTGCATTATTTCCTTGGATTGGAAAATTGGAAAAGAGATGAGGGACTATTTGTATCTCATGGCAAGTATGCCAACGAGATTATGAATAAGTTTCACATGGAGAGTCCTCTAGCAGGGAAATGGAGAAATGAGGATGCTACTTTAGGAAAAGTGGTAGATGCTACAATCTAAAGATAGATTATGGGTTCACACATGTACTTGGTGAACACACGGGCAAACATATTCTATGCGGTTAACCAATTTAGTCAAGCTATGGTTAAGCCTACCAAGCTATATTGGAAGGCATGCAAACATGTGTTGAGATACCTCATAGGCACCACAATATTTAGGATATGGTACAAGCAGAAAAACATAGTGAAGATTCAAGGCATCATATATGCATATTGGGTATGAATTCCATCCGACAGGAAGAGCACATCAGGGGGCATCTTCAGCATTGGGTCGACAACAATTTCCTGATACAACAAGAAGTAGAAATCAATTGCACTAAGTTCAGTAGAGGCAGAGTACATGGCTACTAGTCAAGTATCTTTTGAGGCCATCTAGATGAGGAAGATACTTGTTGGTTTTTTTGGTCAGCATGGATCAGATGATGATTTATTGTGATAACCAGAGTTGCATCAAACTCTCGGTTAATGCCATTTTTCATGACAAGTCCAAGCATATTGATAACTGGTATCACCATATCATAGATTTTGTGCAGAGGAGGATTATTTCATTAGAGTACATTCCTACAGAGAATAAGGATGAAGACATCTTGACGAAGGCACTATCAAGAGGGAAATTCGAGTTCCATAGAGGCAGGATCGAGGTAGCAGACAATACCTTTCTTGTTGAGAGGGAGTGTTGAAAATGGGAACAAGAAAAACTTCTAATTTAATTTTCCCTTAATTAAATTAGAAGGAAATTGTAATTCCACATCACATGATAGCTTGTACGAGTTATCTGACTTTGAAAGACTTAGTTATCTCAGTCAATTTGAGTTGATGGTCAAAATAGAGGAACACGGAGTTCTCTCTAAGTTTTAGGGGGTTCAATTACAATTTATTTTGAGTTGTAATTATTTAACTTTTTTGTGCATACGATATATCGTTGGAAATATATCTTTGAGTACTATAATATTTTCCATAGGCCCTTGCCTCTAGCTATGGGCCTGCTCCGGACCTCAAAAAAACATTGTTTAAGGGGTTAGAACTGCTCTATAAGTTTAGGACCCAAAAAACTGCTAAAAATAGTAAATGCTACTATAAACAAGGAAACTGATGAAACCAAATGGAGGTCTAGGTGGAATAGGTGGGTGGCCACAATACCCCCCTAGATCATTCCTCTCCCCTTAGGAAGAAATGGTCCCCATTGTGTGCAGAGCCTTCATGAGGTGAGGAAATTTCTGTTGAACCTGGTCCCTAGTGAATCACTTGCCCTGGTGAAAGAGTTGGTATGATTTGACAACTCGATATAGCTGGATCCTCTACTGGCGGGTGTTCTTAATTTGTGTGTCCATCATCTGATTAGTTGTGGATTTTTCCATGTAGTCTGGGTTTAACTCTGTTGGTGTGAGTTATTCTTCAATGTCATATGTTTCCAACAATGGTGGAAAGTAAGGCCGAAGGCAGTCCACATTGAACATTGGGTGAAGACCAAGGAATGATGGAATACTGAGCTCGAAGTCATTTCCCTCTACAACATTGGTGATGGTATATGGCACATATGAGAGTGGGAAAAGCTTGCAGTGGGGCCCAACGAGGCACTTCTTCTACAAATGTAACCAAACTTTGTTGCCCACCTGGAACTTGTGTGGCAACTGATGGTGATCAAGTCGCTATTTGTACTTAACATTGGATCTATCCAATATGTCAACCTGTTGGCAGATGTGATGAATGCGCTCAATGAAGTTGCTCACCTTGTAGGATTCATACTGGAGATGAGCTGAATCTGACTGAGTAGTTGCAAATGGTATGGACACATCAATGGGACATAGTGGTTGGAATCCTAAGCCCACCTGAAAGGGGCTGTGGCTAGTTGAGCTGTGGAGAGCCTGGTTATAACTGTGCTAGACATAAAGTAGGATTCAATACCATGTGCGTGGATGCTTCTAGTTGTACATGCATAGAATGTGTACGATCATCCTAATGACAACCTCTGTTTGGCCATTAGTTTGGAGGTGGAAAGTTGTGGACTTAGTGAGCTTGGTGTCCGAAATCGACTAAAGACTGAAAAAATGTATTAAGGAACATGCTGTCCTAATTTGAGATAATGGATTGTGGGATCCAAAATTTTACCCAAAATCATTCAGAGAAAAGTTTAGTAGTGGCTTATGCTATGATATTCTTCTTGTAGGCTTCCATAATGGCCATCTTAGAGAATATTTTGATGACCAAAAAAACACAATCATTCCATGCTTGGTAGAAGGAAGGTCTGACATGTAATCCATGGAGATGGATTCCCAAGGTCGACTAGGGGTAGGTAGCAAAGTATAGAGACATTTCTTCTTAGTGGTTGGTTTGGAAATGGCGTAGGAATTGCAAGATCTGATGTACTTCCCAACATCATTTTGAAGGTTCGAACAACATAAATACTTATGAAATATTTCAATTTTTTTCTCATCCCTGATATGTCCAGTGACCCGAAAATAGTGCGCTTCCCAAATCATCTAGGCATGCTCGCTTGAGAGAACAAAAAGGTGTCTGAGGTGGCATAATAGTGCATCCTCAAGGTGAAAATTTGGAACTCGCTTACCCTCCAGGAGCGTCTGGTATGTGTTTCTGAATTCTGGATCACTTTTGTAGAGATGCGGCCAACTTGAAGTGTCGTTCCCACAAGAGTCGAGCACAGTGGTTAGCACCACGATAAGTGACCGATTGAGACAGTCTGCAACATTATTGGTGCCTTCCCTTCTTGTACTTAATGTTCAAATGGAACTATTGCAGGTATGTGGACCATTCTAATGGTGATAATTCTGCAACTTCCATTGTGTCTGTATGAACTGCAGGGGTTAGTGATCTGTGTGGAGGACTCCTTCCTTCCCCAAAATTTATTGCTTCCATTCTCGGCAAGCCCGCACAATGGAATACATATCTTTATCATAGGTGGGATAATTTTGTACTGTGCCTGAAAGTGTTTCATTGTGATATGCCACTAGATGCCCCTGCTAAGTAAGTACTCCCCCAATAGCATAGTCAGAAGCATCTATCTCGATCTCAAACGGTTGTTGCAAGTATGGTAATGTGAGCACTGGTGTAGAGAAGAGGCGATGCTTTAACTCTGCGAATGCCTTTTGTTGAGATTCAAACCAAAATAATTCTGAGAGAGAGTGGAATGACCTGTGTAGAGTTTTTTAAACCCAATGTTTCAGACTTCTATGTGAGTCCATCTTCAAGGGAAACACCCAATACTTTGAGGGAAATAGAGCGGTGTATAGCTAGGAAAATTATTTGGTTATAAATATATATAATAATTCGTGTGGAATTTTTATTATTTATTTTTTTAAGGTCGATTTAGAGAATTATTTAAAAAAAATTATTATTAAATATATTTTCATTAAATTAATGATATGAAATGTAAATTTGAAGATATAAAGTTATTATATTTAAAATTTTATTTTAAGGCTGGTTTAGAGAATAATAATGATAGGAATGAATATTAAGGAAACACATATTTAGAAATGAATTAAAGATATAAATTTGGAGATAAAATAAGTAGATGGATGTGAATTATAATAGGAACTAAACTTATAGATTAATGTGATTAATTAATAAACAGGAATTTAAATTAAGGGAAATTTAGAAGAGTTTTTTTAATCAAGGTTCAAGAAATAATAGATGATTTATTAAACAGAGGGTAAAGATTTTAATATTAATTTTAATTTTATTTTATTTTTTCAATTAGGGATTTCTAAATTTATTTTGTGAGTATAATGATTTATTAAGGGTTTCCAGGTGTTACTAATGTTTAGGCCTTCATCACGATTCATATTGTTATTTATTTTTTCAATTTCTATGGCTTCCTTAATCTTCCTTTTTAGGTAATTCTCTTCTTTAATGACAAGTTTCGCTTCTTCCAAGAAGACGTAGTGAGAGGATGATTGAGCATTTCCCATCCTTCTTATGCACCAACACAATCGAGCTCCCACAGTGCAATGAACTCATTCAGATGTGACCTTTCTACAACAACTCTTGAATCTTCCTCTTGATTTCATTTTTCTCCAGAATAGAGTGCTGATATATTGGTCCATTGGGCAGAGGCACCCTTATAGATGAGGTGAAGATGTCCCTATACTCCTCCATGACCTTGTCCATTTATTTTTTCCGTGCAGAGGGGCCCTTTTTGGAGGTCGTGGCCACAGTCTTCTTCTTTCCTCGAGGGAAGATCAAAAGGAAAATAAATTTCCTAGTTTGGGAAATGAGCTTACTACATTACTTTGCAGTGTTCAAAGATATGGAGGTAGGTGGTGCTACCTTTGGTATCCTATAGAACTTATTACTTAAAGTAACAATAACAATGTGAGGCCTAGACTCATACACAACATGTTGCTTCCACAAGTATGGTTGGCCTAATAATACATCACAAACTTTAAGAGAAGCAACATCACATAATACCTCATCTGTGAAGCGCTTGATACTGTAGGGAAGGTGACATTTCTAGATGATGCAGAGATCCTATCCTTGGTGAAGCCACTCGATGGTGTATGGTTGTAGGTGTCTTATGGTCGGCAGGCCTAGCCACTTCACAACCTTTGTTGAAATGAGGTTCTTTTGGCTCTTGCTGTCAACAATGAATTACAACGGGGAACCCTTCACCCACATATGGGAATGGAACAGGTGCCCCCCCCCTCCTCTAGATATTCAAGTTCCTCCTTCCGGATATTGGTGGTGTTAGAGGTGGCACTGAGATCTGCATCGGTAATATGATTCCCTTTTTTATTCCCCTTGTCGGGTTCTGACTCGGAGTCAGAACATGCATATAATTCAGAAGCCTTCATCTCAGCTACCAACAACTGCTTGGCCCAAAACTCACTTATGTTGTGAGTGGAACTCTTATGGAAATCAGACCACTTTCCCATGTCCTTCTTTGGCTTCATGGTTTTTTTTCTTTGCTTGCATCTTCAGAGGGTTTTCTTTGTAGAAATTATACCAATGGATACAATTCGATGTTGTGATGTACTAAAAAAATATATTGAATCCTTCTACAATATCTTTGGAATGTAAAACATGATCACCCAATCACATGCAAGTAAGAGAAAGAAGTAAATCACTTGCACAACACAAGATATTATTGGGGAAAGAAACTGCTCAAAAACCCACTATCATATATTGTATAAATTTAAGGAATGATGAAACAATACAATGCCTTCTTGCTCACAAGAATCTCCTGCACTCTACCAATCGTCTCACACTAATCTAGGAAATATTGGAAAAACACTTAGCCAATTCCTTTCCTTCCTCCATCCTGCCTTGCTCATGCAATCCCTAGAGAAGTAAGTCCTTATTAAATAGGAAATTCAGCCTTCCTTGATTGCGCAATCCATCAAGGCCTTCTCAAGACTTTATAATTGCACCCGGTTAATATTCTAATAATAAAACTGATATTTATGCTCCCCTTAACCTCTGTATCAACTGAGTATTCATTAGAACTGACATGCATGCAACTAGTAAGAGTGAATCATCAGTTGTCTGATTAATCACTACTTGTGAATTAAATATAATTTAATTCACTAGACCTCTCACTAATTCTTCATTCAGTTAGAACTAGTTAAACTGATTTTAACTCAATTAATTTGAGTTAACTAATTAGACTCACACCACACTAGTCCTACAATTGCAACGAGACCCCCAAAATATTAGAATCACTCTACATGCCTCATCTTAGATCCTCAACTCGAAATTCTTGAGCTAAATCAATCTTCATGACTTAGTTAACTGATACAAGTTGTTATGAGATGAAATTACAATTTATTGTCCAATTTATTTAAGGGATAAATAAATTAGACACCCACATTTAGCACTAATGTGTAACTCAATTCCTCGCCAATGTGTGACTGAAATCACATATTCATATGTAGTGTATTTTCTTGTTGAATTTCAACACTCCCTCTCAACAAGAAAGTGATTATCAGCTACTTCGAACCTGGCTCTGTGGTGTTCAAATTTTCTCTTTTCCAACACCTTCATCAATATGTCTCCATCTTGATCCTCTGTGGGATTGTACTGCAACAACATAATGTGCCTCTGAACACAATATTTGAGATGGTGGTACCAGATATCAATATGCTTGGACCTGTCATGGAATATTGGATTAACCGAGAATTTTATGCAACTCCGGTTATCACAATGTATCACTATTGGATCCATCTGATGACCAAACAAACCAACAAGTATCTTCCTCATCCAGATGGAATCACATGCAGCTTGAATACATGCCATGTACTCTGCCTCTGCTGAACTGAGTGCAACTGATCTCTGTTTCTTGTTGTACCAAGAAACTGCTGCTCATGCTATGCTAAAGATGCCCCCTGATGTGCTCTTCCTGTCTGATGGAATTCCTGCCCAATCTGCATTGGTGATGCCTTGAAGCTTCACTCCCTCTGTCTGTCTATACCATAATCCATACTCTATAGTGCCCCTGAGATATCTCAAAACATGCTTCCCCGCCTTCCAAAAGAGCTTGATATGCATAACCATAGCTTTAATAAGCTAGTTAACTGTGTAGTATATGTCTGGTTGTGTGTTCATCAAATACATAAGTGAACCCACAAGCTACCTATAAATAATAGAATCCACTATCTCACCTGAAGTAGCATCCTACTTCCTCTAGTTTCCTGCAAGATGAGTCTCGATGGGTTTTCTGCTAGCGAGTCACCGAGCTGAAAGTGGCCACATAATAGATTGAATCCCGCATACAGGAGTGTGTGAATATTTATGGGAAGGATATAGATGTATGGTATTCACTGCAGGAATACCCTTAGGTACAAAAGATTGAGTCTGAAGTGCGCGAAAAACTTGAACAACTGGATCATATTAAGGTCATTGCAAGGAATTAGCACCGACGCAACAGATTAACTGCCTCAAATAAGGTAAATATTTGCAGGAGCAAGTTTTTATGCTGCGCAAGAAGGAGGTGCTACATGCAGCCTAGATAAAGCCATGGGAAGATTAGGCCAGTCAACTCTCCCAAACTGCAGAGCAGAAAATTAAAACTCCGCGCAAGGTGCGGAAAGGAATGGAGAAGAGGGAAGCTAATATACCTCAAAAAGTTTACAAAACAATACGTTGAAGCAGTCCCACCATTGAAGGATGCCTTGAGTGGAATCAAAGAGAAGATCGATGGTGCACCACCGTTGTGATTCGGGACGAGTTACATTATTGTGTTGGGGGCCTGTTGGAGTTGGGATCCCCACGAAGTAAGAAATCAAGGAAAGACTCTGCAGATCGAGGATAAGAGCGCATAACACATAGTCTATTTTGAGTCATAGGGGCTTTGGGGTGGGTCAAATTCCCTTATTATGTAATGGGATGGAATATTTTGTGAACATTGGATTATGCCTATGGTTTTGGACCATGGTATTGTAAATGCCAAATATAAGGATTCTAGATAGAAGTCATAGACAGTTAAGTAGAAGTTGATGAAATGCATTTGGATATAAGATTGTTTTGAGTCAGATTCTATGTTTTGGGTTGGAGAAAAAGATCTTTTATCTGTGTGCATGGGGACCTTAGGAAGTCTGTAGCTGTGTGCGCATACCCCTGCAGTTGTGTGCACCGGGGGGAACTGAATGTATGAGAAATATCTGGCTATTAATGAAAGACTTGTTGAGAAAGATATGATCTATATTGATGTGTTTTGATTTTACTTACTTTTTCTGAATATTTATGCTGAAAAAGTGTTTTGATCTGTAACTGAGTAGTGTAGTCCTATTTATGATTATTTACTTTGTTTAATTAGTGAATAAGTAAGATCACACATCTTGTGATTAATTTCAACAGATGTGTTGAACAACACTGGTATTACTGAGAGATATGGCCGCGAAGACCTGTTAATAAGGAAATGGCCTAAATATATAATCTAGTGTACCTTTGGATGCAGAAAACTGGTTCTAGCATCCCCCTATATTGTCACAAGTGAGACTTCGATCTACGCAAGCAAGTTGTTTCCAAAAGGGCCAGTAATAGTGGGTTTTTTTGGACTACATAATCACATTGAAGCTGGGTCTAGAACCCATCAAGACAACATTTTCCACCCTAATTGGGGATATATTATCCTCATCCATTATGAATTACATTGACGCTAACCAACTTAGCTGATCTACCATCGTCCAAGTTGAATTGAGGTAGATATTTTTGTCCCGGTAGCCCAGATTGGAAACTAAATAAATTTCTTTATTACTTGTTCTTCTTGAGTAGGAGGTGATAATATAATGTATGGAGAGGATCATCAATTTGGATTTTAGAGTAGCTATCATCAAGAGCCATATGTAGTCCCTTTTCAACATCCAAAAATTCCACAACATTATTACTAGTTGTGCCACAGTTAGCTACATATTCCATCAAGTTATTCTTGTTTGAGGCCCTAAAAATTTCTCCATGACCCATAGGGCTAGGATTTCCTTTAGAGGCACCATAAAAGTTCATCTTTATGAAGCCGACTGGGGAGGAGTGAAACAAGTGGGTGAGGACCTTTGAGGAGAAGGGTGAGGACCTCTAACGAGAAGGCATGTTGGGATCAAAGGGATGAGTCATGACCTATGATATGTATAAGTGATTCAAGGTATTAGCCCCCTAATGGTTTACCTTCCAGTATTTAGGGGACCATGATTCCAAAAGAATAGTTTTTTCTGATATTATGCTTCATAATATACCAAACATTATCTACATTCTCTTTCTTGTTCTTGAATACCTCCATATTCCATTCTTTCCATAGTTCCAATAGGACAATGCCACCAATCAAAATATATGCTCTACTCACCATTGGGTTGTTGAATCAATTTAAACGCCACTAGTCCAATGATTCCACCAGGATTTTAAGAGTGTGGTCCAAGTAACCAAAAATAATGAATGTGAGACCAAATATTGTTAACAAAAGGACAAGATTTCAATATATGTTCCATGTTTTCCTCCTGGTTACCACAAATATGGAAATAAGAAGGTCCATGAAATCCTCTTTTCCGAATATGAATCCTACATAAGTAGTTTTCTCCTCCCTATTAACCATAGAAGGTGAGAAACTTTAGACAAGAAGTTACGTTTCCAAATTCTCCTCCACAAAGGCTCCTTAGGTGGATCCTTATGTCTAGCTAGCATGGAGTAAGCTTCTTTGAGCATAAACATCCCCTTCGGTTGATATCCCCAAGGGAGCTTCTCTTGGTCCTGTGAAAGGTATTTTTCGCTAGTGTAATTTTTTGGATAGGAGAGGATAAGAAAGAAAGGCTTGATGATATTATCATCATTCCTTAGATTTACACTCTCACCAAAGGGTGGAACTCTAGGTTGGTTTCCATAACTGCTACTTTTACACCGTGATGATCCCTAGTAAATTATTTCAAGTTTTGAGGATCAACTTCATCTCCAAGGTGGGGGATTTATTTCCAGGCATCATCCAAAAATAAAATTTTCTATCCATACCTAATTTCATAGAAGGCATGATATCGCACTAGACTCCTATTTGATAGTGCCAAATTCTAGATTGAGTAACCTATATGAAATACTATAACATGTAGCTTGTCTGCATGAGTAAAGGAGTTACTATAATTTTTGTCCCAAATATGTTTCCAGAGTTCCTCCCCGCCTTGGATCCATGGCCACCATAAATTTTCACTATGGGATTTTTGAATTTTTTTGGATCTCTCAATCTCAGCTCTCTAGCCAGCTTTATGATACACAATTTATACCATGCCACTAGCACCCACTTCTTGGTCTGTTTTGTGCCACACCATGATAGAAAGTCTCTAAATATAGCAATGATGGATCTTAATATGAGTTAAGGTTCCAATGATTCCAAGAATACATTTAAGTAAATACAATCACCTTTCCAAATTTAAGGATTGTAAATCCAAATTTTCCAACTTGTTTGAGATTCTCTGAAGAATTTATTGCCATCAGGAAGCTCTCAGTGAATTTGTAATTAACAATTGAATTCCTATATATTTTGCAGGAAGACTAAAAATCTAAAATTGCAATAAATAATAAATGTGGCGTTGGATCGACACATTGGTGTTAAAGAAGTATATGTTGGAAAATTTTCCCTTTATTACCGTACCAGAAGAAACCCTAAAATAAAAAAGAATGAATTTTAAGGCCCTTGATTATTGAAGGGAAGAATGATAAAAATAATTATATCATCAACAATCCATTGATGAGTAATATGAAAATCATTCCCAAATAGATGAATTTCCTTGATGATGCCTACTCCACTAGCTACTTTATGATATTGACTCATACCTTCAACAACCAATATAAAGAGAAAAAATTGGATATAGGATCACCCTATCTTTGGCCTTAGGAGGGATTGAAATTCGTGGTAGGAGATCAATCCAAAATAACAGAAAAGAATAGGTTTGAAATAAGGGACCTAACTTGAGATATACACTAAGGGGAAAAACCAAAAACATGGAGAACCTAGAGAAGATAGTCCCAACTCAAACTGTCATAAGCTTTAGAGAGATTTAATTTGATGAGCATGCTAAAATTTTTAAATTTCTTAAGTTAAAGAATGGAATCGTGGGCTACCAAAATCCTATCACAGATTTTAGGACTCTCAACAAATCCCATAAGCTTAGGAAATATAATGTTTTTAAGCACATGCTTAAGTCTGTTCAAAATTATAGAGGACATGATTTTGTAGACAACATTACAAGGAGTTATAGGCCAAAATCCACTAAGACCATTTTATTTTCCATAATTAGGAATTAAGGTGATAAATTTAGAATTTAGGCCTGACCATACCTGTTGATAGCGTTGATACTCCTTCACCAAGTCACGAACTTCCAAACCTATGAAGGGCCAACAATATTTGAAGAAGGATACAATTAAATTGTTCATACCCAGATCCATATTGTTCAGCATTGTAATTGGGCCACATCTTCAAATTCTACAAATGAAATTTCCCTGATTTGCGCCTCATTCTAATCCTAGTGGATGACGTGAGGAAAATTATCTATAATGCATCTGATTGTATTTCCTCTATCAATGACAAGCTTTGTGAGTAGGTCATGATATGATATCAATTCTTTCTCTAGCTCTTCATGTTGTAGAAGCCTCCATCCTTCCTTTGAGGAGAGGGAAAATATATTATTATGATGGTGATGCTTTATTATTGCATTGTGGAAGAATTTTGTATTACATTCTCTCTCTTTGAGACACTAAATCCTATATTTTTTCCTCCATATAATTTCCTTTTTCTTACACATTTAATCCAGTCTATTGATCAATTCAGCCCTCTTCCTAGATCAGATCCTATGAGTGACCATCCAGAATGTATTGTTCCTTAATATCTTGCATACATGCCTCTAGCTATTGTTTATTAGTGATAATATGCCCAAATTCATTTTTATTCTAGTCCTTGATTATTTTTTTTGAGTTCTTAATTTTTAATTGGAATGTGTGCATATGGTTCCGCCCTTGGATATTATTCTCCTCCCATCGGGTCTTGAATTTGGTTAAGTATCTTGAAGCTAAAAATTTTCTAATTTGAAGGGGATTTTTCATGGGGCAATTTTCAGATCCAACTCGAGTCAAATTTTTTCAACCCGAAGTAGGGAAATATAGAAGCTTCAACAAATATGTCTCAACCCAGTAGATATTTTGATGCCATAAATCAATCAAGACAACTTGATACCTGATTATTTTCACCCTCGTAGTTTATCCATGCAAATATTCAATTAAAAGTGTCAATATCCATCACCCTCAGATCATGAATACAATCTCCAAATTGTTGCACCTTAGAGTTGATCCTCCTGATGTTGGACTTCTTTTGCTCCAAATTTTTTATGAGGTTAAATTCCCCACTAGAAACCTAGAATACATCTTGGTGGAGAGCTCTTATTTCTCCAAAGTTAAAAAAGAAGGCCACCTTCTCTATAGGGAGATGTGGCCCATATACTTTTGTTAAACACATCCACTCTATAGGGTCCACAAAAAGAAATCTTCTAGAAAGGATGCGGTGAAAAACAATCTAGTCCTAAAATTTTCTTTGAATGGGTTTGAGAGAACAACAAGTCCGCCAACACTACCTTTTTCATCCAGAGCCATAGTTTCACAACCCATCCAACATTTTTTTACAATATCTTGGAACTTCTCAATTTACACTTTTGTCTCTTGTAACATGACAATTGTAGATTTCTCTTTTCTTATTCTATCTCTAAGATACCTATATTTTCCCCGATTATTGAGTCTATGTATATTCTAAGTGATAAGACTCATTAGGTATAATGTTGGGAGGAAGAGAACATCTCTGAGAGCACCACCACCTACCCTGAATTCACCAGACAATCACCCACATTATATATTTCTTATTTGGTATTTTTTCTTCCTTTTCTCCTATTTTCCATGATTATTTGTTCATCATCTTTATCTTTCTATGTATGAGCGCTTGCCCCCATGGATTATAATTTTTTCTCCCCTTATCATGCCATTCCTTAGTTCGACCATTGGACATAGTGATGATAGTATTTTTTTTCATGTTGTGCTGGGATGAACTTCAGTTCTAGGTGCACCCACTCTTTGATAAACTTCATCATAGACTATTCTTCCTCACTTAGGGTTTTTGAGTTCTCTTTAGCTTCTATCTCGCTCTGCTCATTCATGGGTGGCTCTTTTATTTTTGGATTCTCCAATGGGTCTTCAAGGATTTTCCTCTTAGAAGTGGGTTTCCCCTAAGGCGCATCCCCATTTGGCTCCACAACCTTTAAATATTGTGGTAGTTTGATGTTATCCTCCTGATTTGCTAGTCCTGAGAGGATATTTTGCATTGGGATTGTTTTTACTTCCAATTGGGTCAGTTGAATTTTAGGGTTTATCCTTTTATTGACTACTGTAGGGAACCCATTAGTGTTTGCTCTTTAAATTTCCTCCTGCAGTTTCACTTTCCTGAGTGGAAAATCCCAAATAGATGGCCATACTCATGAAACCAATGAAACCTGAAGGGAACATGCTCGTAATTGGGTCTATAATTCCTCATGATAAGAAATTTATATTGATTCTGGGAGGGGCTAAGAAATATTAATATACACGTATATTCTCGCGTAGGATGTATAACAACCTCTCCTTGTTATCTTATAATTTTTCAAAAAATTTCCAAGGGAATTACCAATACCCTCGTGAATATCAAGGTCCCAAAAATACTCTAGCAGTGAGAATAGTCATACCCAAACTGGGGATTCCATAAATTGTTCCTTTTCTGGATTGTAACACTCTTACCAAAATTTCATAAACAGGTTGGCGTTGTTAAGGAAATAAGGGTGGGTTTTCAATACCCTATTCTTATCCTCTGTATTAGAGAATATCACTATAAAAAATCCTTTGGCTCCTATTTTCATATTAATTTAGCCCTCATGTTAACATTTGTTTTGAATCCACTTCCCCAAATACCTCTCTATCATCCAAATACAAATAAACTTACATATGAGGGAATTATCCTTCATATGTTCACAATAACCTTCAATTTTGTTAGGTTGCACCACATACTTAGGGTTTATTGCTTCTTTAGGTAAACATCTCCTCTTGAGACAAGATTTCCACTGTGATCTAAGAATTGGATTGTCTCCATTGTTTCCATTCCCAACAGGAGCCCTTGAGCCACTTGTAGTAAATTGTTGGGATTAAATCATGAAAATTTTGTAGGAGGGGCTCGCACCCCTCCTTGTAGAACCTGGCATTCAACTAATTAGATGCAGCTAAGAGATAATGTATAAAATAATTGCGTCACTTTGTTGGAAGATCATAGCCATAACTAGAAGATGGAGTATTAAGAAAATATACTAATGGAATCCTCAAACTTGAAAATAGAGTAACTAAACAAATGTACCAATATGC
This sequence comes from Pinus albicaulis, assembly GCA_034641835.2. NCBI lineage: Eukaryota > Viridiplantae > Streptophyta > Pinopsida > Pinales > Pinaceae > Pinus > Pinus albicaulis. The sequence goes on from CM076569.1 coordinate 654,716,378, forward strand.
ACTTCTAACCAGGTATCCTTGTGAGTCACTTTAAATATTGAGTATTGTGAAATCATAGGTTTCATTGAGCGTTATTTTTAATTTTTAAAAGTAATCATTTGGTAAGCTTAGAAGATTTAACCGATGTATTATTTGACAACTCTGAGATACTATCCATGTTTATTGAAACACCAAAAGGATGATTCACAATGCCTTTTTTTTAATGTTTCCATTCAATTTTAACATCTTAAAAAAAATAAAATTAATCATTTTATTAAAAACTGTATTAAAATAAACAATGATTTTTAAGTAGATAATAAGTTATAGAACTCAACACACATCTAAATATCGGTCAACACGTGATATGAAAGTGGACCTTAACAAAATAATCTATAAGGTATAAAGCATTTCATCATAATGGGATATAGGAGAACAATAACTGTCGACGAAGGTCAATGTTCAACTTTCAATAGTGCAACATGTCATGACAAAGAGGAGGAAGACTCAAATATTTGGAGGTTCCAAGTGCTTGTTTTCGTTTAATTTGTGAGAAAATCCATGAATAACCTTGATAGTTACCTATACAAAAACACCTTAAAAATTCAAGAAAAAAAATAACACGTAAATGATTCACCATTCCTATGATTTTTGTTAACCAAGAAAAATGATAAGTCTTAGAGAGATTAGCATATTATCAAGATCATAAGTGCCAAAAAAAAATGTAGAGGAGGTCAATCGAGCTACATGTGTCCTTAATTTTAGAGATATGTTGCTTTATCCTTATATGACTCCTTTCTATCCACACACACCATTGATCCAAGCCTTGTAATTGCTCATCTCTTTGTTCATGTTGCTTTGTTTGGTCTAAAAAATTATAGAAGCGGTTCACCCTCTATGTTTTTTTTCTTGATCATTTACAATTTTTAGAATGCACTTAAATTGAGACATTCCCATGTGAGGATCACAACAATAGGTTCATGAATGATTACATTTAAGATACCTCAAAGCCCATACATATGATTAAACCTAACTACTGTGCTCCTCCACCATTATCAGAACTAGATCCTGACCATCATTGGAGATTTAAACTCTAGTACCCCTAAATACATACCCCTGAAATGCATGAAGCTTGTCTCAATTGGGCCACATTAGCACTAGAGCTAAGTGCCTTAAAGTAGGGTATTGCAGGAACATGGTGAGATTCTCCATCAATTCTTCTTCTATTTTTCGTCCTTGAAAATATTTTATGATGGTGATGACCAATCTCAAGATGAAATTTGTAAAACTCAACTAAACGAGGAGTTGAAGAATATGTTGGTAAGAAAAAAAATTATCCAAAAAAATACAATATCAAGTCCTTGTATATTAAGTAGATTTTGAAAAAATTACCTTATCCAACGTGGCATTGAAGAACTTGATAACTAAAATAAAATAAAATAAAATTATCTTTCTAACTATCTCACTTTAATATATAATCAATTTTAGAATTCCAATTCCTACAAAGAGGAGATTCAATGTGACAAAATTTAATGTCTATTAATGCCCTAATTAATGAGACGAGGTATTTGAAATTAATTTCTTATAACAAATGATAAAATATTTTGAATAATATTTTCTATTAAAAAATTCTTTTTATAATATTTTATTTTTTACTTAATATTATTAAACTTAATTTTATAATATTCATTTAAATATAGATTAAACAATAAAAAAATAACCTAATCTATAGAATTAGATAACCTAATCTATTAGAATGGGATATAGTGTGAACACCTAATCTAGAAATAACCTAATCTATAGAATTGGATATCATGTAAACTTTGAATGCTTACTAAGCTAATGACATGTGACTCTATCGTATTCACATAAAAGAACTTCACAAAGAAACTAAAATGTCACTTAAAAAAAATTAATAATATTTATAATTTAAAATATTTTTTTAAATAAAAGAGAAAATTAATTAATAATATTTAAATTAAAATAATATTTTTATCTTATATTTTTTATAATATTATTATCAAAATTGTTGCCATATTTATGATTTTTTTTCCTTAAATATAATCTTATGGATCAAAATTGTTGTCATATTTATGGTTAATTGTAGTCATATTTATGGCTTTTCTCTTAAATAATGGCAATGGTTGTACCATATATTAAATAAATGGCAATGGTTTCACCATGTATGTATTTGTGAAAGTAAATATAAACGAAAAATTTTGTGAATAAAATATAATATATTTTATTTAAAAAAGTATATTAATTAATTAAAAAATAAATAAATTATATTATAATAAATAAATATATTAATAATAATAAATTAAAATATAATAAATAAATATAATAATAATAATAAATAAAATTATAATAAATAAATAAATATAATAATAATAATAATAATAATATATTATATTCAGCCCGTGGGGCTTGGTCTAATGGCCAACGGACGTTCTATTAAGGTTTTCGTGCTGATACGCAGGTCACGAGTTCAATCCTCGACCGTGATGTGTCTGTGATGCTGAGTCGATTACCCGGGAGGCGTTAGTGTGGGCTTGTCCACCTCTCCTAGAGGTTATAGTGGTAGCCGGGGGGATTCGACCCCGTGTTACGCGAGTACGATACCTCCGCCGTTGCTGATTCCTCTAGTCATAAAAATAAAAATAAAAATAAATAAATAAAATAATATATTATATTCTTTTATAGATCGTTGAAAAATTAGTAAATTTTTGTATTGTTACAGTACTCTTTATATAATATAGTTATCGAATCGAAATTTTGTGGGCGTCATTTGTCTAACTCTCAAATAAAGGTTATAGTGGTAGTGATCGGAATTGACATCGTGTTACACAAGTATGAGATCGACCTAGTCGTCGATTCCTCTAGTAAAATAATAACAATAAGAATAATAATACTTTAAATTGTGTTGATAGGCGTGAGGGATTCTTCTTCAACCTAGAGGAACTTCTGTATATTCTTACACATATAGATTAGGGCTTGCCACTAGAAATTAAGGGGGGAGTTTTATGCCCTACTTCAAAGAGTGAATCTAGCAATCTATAGAAAACCTTACTCTCTAATAATACTTGGTGATTCTTAGAATACAATCATGCATGTCAAAGTAAGCTCTTCTCCTCTAGACTCCATGCTCAATTCCATCTCCAAAAGGATCCAATTAAGGCTCTCTTCACTCCCAAAGGTAGTAACTTAGCTAATTGAGTGGCTCACTACATGGATGGAGCCATTCACATCAATGAAACCTTCTATCACTAGCCCATTCTATGAAAAAACATATGTCGACTCTTGTCATCTGAAGGTGGCAACAAGTGGAGACTAACCACTAATTAGGCTCAATCCAGTTAACATGTGTAGCAGCAAAGGAATGCATGAGTAGGAATTATAACATAACTGGTCAACATATCTCCTTTGATGTGAAAAAAAGGATTAGCTACATGCCCATTCACTTCTACATTGAGAGCGATATCATGAGGCTCATCATGTCTAAGGTTTGTTGGAGGTGGTCCTTTCTTATGTTGGTTATGGGGGTATTTTTCTCTTCACCATAGCTTCAATTTATCTATTAGATGTCGTATGAGTTTTTAACTCACCACTCGAAGTAATGGTGCTCCAATCCTTCTCATTAGGGTGGAAGTTCCCTCTCAACCTTCAATTTGTGGTCGATGATATAGAAGATAACCTTTGTTGCATGCAAATAAGGTTTGAGCAACTTGTACCCCATATAGCAACCTCAATAGACATTCTAATGCCACATCAACAATAATTTAAATAATTGGAAGATGAAATAGGGTGGGTTCATAGAAAATTGGAAGAAATTAATCTGCACAACGTTATGGTGCCTTGTCATCTTTCATTCTTTGTTCACTCAATATCTTCACAACAAGCATAAACCATCCCACTCTTCTCTAACTTGAATAATGCATCCAAGGTAGTAAATCAAGATGTTCAATCTATAGTACAAAGGTTTGGTTATAATGGATAATTGTAATACATTTTAGAGTTTTTGTTATCTTGGAAGTCTTTTATTGTCTCTCTAGTACAAGAAGCTTGTAGTATACATATACTTGGTTTCTTTTTGTCTCAGTAGTCTTTGTTTTTGTTCAAATCAGTGAAATAAATTCATTGATGCATTTTTTGTTTAGATGTTATCTTGTTGCATGGTTTGACTACGTATTTTTAATAATAAAATTCTCCAATTACAAATAATAATAAAAAGATTACTTTAATTACAAAAATTAAATTCAAAAATTTTATTATTTTATTTTCTATAAATAATTAATTAAACTTTAAATTTTATAAAATTTATAACATGTGTCTTTGCTATACCAAGTTTTAGATTAGAGACTTCATTCACTTCATATCACACATTTATATTTGTGCGCGCTTAAGTTGAGCCTAAACTAAGGCCAACCTTTTTAATTGATGGAAGAAAAATGATTAACCCACAATAAGATGATATCACCAAAATTATATAAAACTCAATAAAAAAAAATAAAAATCAATTTGTTAAAAATATTAATTTTTATGTCTTTTATTAAACTAAAACTATTTTATATATTCATATCGTGAGAAAATATTAAATACATATATTGGGTTTATTACCCACTTGGAAACTAGTCACTCTTCATTTTTGAATTTTTAAAAAAATATCTTTAAATATAATCTTATGAATCAAAATTGTTGTCATATTTATGGTTTTTCTCTTAAATAATGGCAATGGTTGTACCATGTATTAAATAATGGCAACGGTTGGACCATGTATGTATTTGTGAAAGTAAATATAAACGAAAAATTATGTGAATATAATACAATGTATTTTATTTTCGTTTTTATTTAAAAAAATATATTAATTAATTAAAAAATAAATATATTATATTATAATAAATAAATATAATAATAATAATAAATTAAATTATAATAAATAAATATTAATAATATATATATTTTGTTGAAAAATCAATAAATTTTTGTATTGTTAAAGTACTCTTTATATAATAGTCATCGAATCAAAATTTTGTGGGCGTCACTTTTCTAATCATCAAATAAAGGTTATAGTGGTAATGATCAGAATCGACATCGTGTTACACGAGTACGAGATCGACCTAGTCGTTGATTCCTCTAGTAAAATAATAAGAATAATACTTTAAATTGTGCTGATAGGCGTGAGGGATTCTTCTTCACCGTAGAGGAAATTCTGTATATTCTTACACATATAGCCTAGGGCTTACCACTAGAAATTAAGGGGGGAGTTTTATGCCCTACTTCAAGGAGTGAATCTTGCAGTCTATAGAAAACCTTACTTTCTAATAATACTTGGTGATTCTTAGAATACAATCATGCATGTCTAAGTAAGCTATAGACTCCATGCTCGATGCCATCTCGAAAAGGATCCAATTAAGGCTCTCTTCACTCCCAAAGGTAGCAACTTAGCTAATTGAGTGGCTCACTACATCGATGGAGCCATTCACATCAATGAATCCTTCTATCACTAGCCCATTCTATGAAGCAACATATGTCGACTCTTGTCATCTGAAGGTGGCAACAAGTGGAAACTAGCCACTAATTAGGCTCAGTCCAATTAACATGTGTAGCAGCAAAGGAATGCATGAGTAGGAATTATAACATAATAGGTCAACATATTTCCTTTGATGTGAAGAAAAATATTAGCTACATGCCCATTCACTTCTACATTGAGAGCAATATCATGGGGCTCATCATGTCTAAGGTTTGTTGGAGGTGGTCCTTCCTCATGTTGGTTGTGGGGGTCTTTTTCTCTTCACCATAACTTCAATTTGTCTATTAGATGTATGTGTTTTTAACTCACCATTCGAAGTAATGGTGCTCCAATCCTCCTCATTAGGGTGGAAGTTCTCTCTCAACCTTCAATTTGAGGTCGATGATATAGAAGATAACCTTTGTTGCATGCAAATAAGGTTTGAGCAACTTGTATCCCATATAACAACCTCAATAGACATTCTAATGCCACATCAACAATAATTTCAATAAGTGGAAGATGAAATAGGGTGGGTTGATAGAAAATTGGAAGAAATTAATCTGCACAACAGTATGATGCCTTGTCCTCTTTCATTCTTTGTTCACTCAATATCTTCACAACAAGCACAAACCATCCCACTCTTCTCTAACTTGAACAATGTAGCCAAGGTAGTAAATCAAGATGTTCAATCTATAGTACAAATGTTTGGTCATAATGGATATTTGTAATACATTTTAGAGTTTTTGTTATCTTGGGAGTCTTTTATTGTCTCTCTAGTACAAGAAGCTTGTAGTATACATAGACTTGGTTTCTTTTTGTCTCAATAGTCTTTGTTTTTATTCAAATTCATTGATGCATTTTTTGTTTAGATGTTATCTTGTTGCGTGCTTTGACTACGTATTTTTAATAATAAAATTCTTTAATTACAAATAATAATAAAAAGATTACTTTAATTACAAAAATTAAATCCATAAATTTTATTATTATATTTTCTATAAATAATTAATTAAACCTTAAATTTTATAAAATTTATAACATGTGTCTTTGCTATACCAAGTCTTAGATTAGAGACTTCAATCACTCCATATCACACATTTATATGTGTGCACACTTAAGTTGAGCCTAAACTAAGACCAACCTATTTAACAAGTGAAAGAAGAATAGTTAACCCACAATAAAATGTTATCACCAAAATTATGTAAAACTCAATGAAAAAAAACAATTTTCTTAAAATATTATTTTTTATGTCTTTTTTTAAACTAAAAATATTTTATGTATTCATATTATAACAAAATATTAAATACATATATTGGGTTTATTACCACTTGGAAACTAATCAATCTTCATTTTTGAATTTTTTCAAAAATATCTTGAAGTCTTTCAAAATGTTCCATAAGGTCAAATTAAAAAAGAAAACAAAAAACAAAACAAAAACATAAACATTTCTTGACATGCATTTAGCAGCCTATATTTCCCATTCTTAAAAAACAAAATGCTCTTGAATAAGAAAACCAAACCAAACTACAGTGAGTTTGTTCCTGGACTTTCCAACATATTCCTCGCATTCAAACTACTCCATTTATGGGCCCTAAGGTGACCTGTCCTCTAGTTTCTTCTCATGCAACTTTTGTTCCCATGATGCTACTAAAAAACTTACATGAATTCCTCTACACAAGAAAAAATTTAATCATTAAATGTTTATGTTATCATCACAAACAAGCTATATAATTTTTAATAAAATTTTTACTCTAAATTTAGTTTAGTACTTCAATATGGTTTGACCAAGGTCTTAAAGATAGGTTTGTCATGGCTTTGGCTCTACATGTGGTGCAATAAAAGAGATCACGAGTCGTTAAATCTGCCTTCTGTGAAGACCATGAAGGGTGTTCATTGCAGCATCTCTCTCCTTTTTTTAATATATGAAAGGGTGTTGGTCAACTCTTTCTTATAAATTCCCTCCACCTAACGACAAACATGGCTTAATAATTCGCTCCACCCTGCAACACTGACCTCTTGCTGATTCCCAATAAAAATGTCTTACTTGTCTCCACACATTCTTTTAATATTAGGGTGACCTTTAGAATGATGTCATGGCCATGAGACTAAGCGTGGGAAGCAATGTGTAAGACATTGAAAAATAACCCAACTGAGTTTTAGCATATATTCGTGTGTTGTTTATATCGGTGTAATCTAACTTATAGATGAAATGGTCTTTTAATGGAATTCACTAAAATTTGACAATATAATTTCAAGATTTTTTGTTATTTAAAATATATTTTGAATATATAAATAGATTCAGCACCTCGAAAATTTTTCCGAGCAATCGAATTATGCAGATTAAACAATTTAAACTCAAATTTTAAAAAATCTATGTCAGATTTTGATTAAAATTAACCCAAAAAATGGTTGTGAAAAAAGTGATTTCGTCTATAAATTAAACTAAGTCATTTATATTTCTGTTCATTAGACATATAATAGAATTATATTTGTGTTCCCTCATTAGGCATATAATAGAAAATATTTTGGGATAATAAAGATAAAATATAAAGTTATTTTGTCAATTTAAAAAAGTTTCTGATATTATTTTAACAATAAATTTGTAATATAAAGGCTTTGTTATATGGAGATGATGGGGCATTAGCATTTAGGACATTAATTTACAATATTTTTGATAGGTTAAATTGCACAAAAAGGTCTTGGGCATCTATTTGGCCTAACATCCCAATCAGAGGATTGCTCTCATAATAAATAAATTTAAAAAAATATATCAAAATACAAATATATAATGAAAAAAATGTTTATAGAAATGTCATTCAAAATCTTTATTAAAATGTCTTTAAATTCATCTCCCTATTGACGATCCATCAAATGTCTCAAATTAGTCACCAATTATGTAGACACATACTTAATGTTTAGGAGTTAGGGGTCACTTATTGGTTAAAGATGAGTTTGTGATTTGGAGTTTTAGATATGATATGGCAAAAGAACAAGGGCTCGTAGGGAGATTAGCTAATCTTCAATGTCTGACTTCCAAAGGAGAACAACAAAGAATGGTTAGAGCACCATTATGAAGTCTACAACATTCAAATCAAGAGTCCAACTGCATTGTAACAATTTCATAAATGTGCATCTATGATATGGTTAAGATCTTCATATTTTCCATCTGACGACTTGGTTAATTCACTAAAGACACTTTATTACATATTTATATATTCCACTAAACACATATATTAATGTGTTCACATAAGCATATCATATTATTGCAATAACATGAAGAACTTTATCAATGTGTTCACATAAGCATATCACATTGATGTAACGACATTAAGAATTGAAACTGGGTAGCCCCTCAACAAGCACCCTTCATATATTTTGGGTAATAGTTTGATTATCACTATTTACCATTAGTTTGACTCTCATTGTTAACCATTCACATGTCAAGTCAAAAGTCAATAATTTTGGTAATATTTCACATTTTGTGGGAAACCATTTACCTTTGAACTATAAGGGTAGTCATACATTAGCATATTGTAGGTTAGTCATGTGTTAAGTATTAGGGGTGAAAGGTCAATAGGTTAGATATATGTGAGTTATGGGTTAAAGGCACCATGGGATGGGGTTTAGTAGACAGGGGTTAAGAGTTATTGAGCTAGGGGTCAAAATTGATAATGAGTTTGACATGCCAATGTTAAAATCCAAGGTATTCAATTATATCATCCATCTCTTGGGCTCATGAGACATGATTGGGGCCCCCACTAGCACATATGTTATAAACCCTAGCACATAGACCTACAAAGGGAATATTTTGCATGTAAACAAAATATGATGGTTTTTTTTTGCCATAATAAGGGTGGTTTTCAATGCCAATTCATGGTTTGATACCAAAATATAGGGTCTCTAGTTATTCCATTTATCTCTATGGCCCATGGAATATGCATTGTGCCCCAAGTTAAAATATAGGTCCTGTAAAGGAAATATTTGACATGTGAGTAGGATATGGTCACCATTTTGGTGTAACACACTAGGGATGGTTCACATAGCCAAAAACATGCTATAAGGTCCAAAATAAAAGTGACACTCGATATCATTTGGCTTTGGGGCTCATGGACTATGAGTATGCCTCCGACAATCAAACATGATCTAAAAAAAAATCACCTATAAATAAAATATGTTAACCATCTTAATTATATATATATATATATATATATATATATATATATATATATATATATATTTTAAATAAAATTTAAAATTAAAATAAATTTATATTAATATAAATAATACATATAAACAACATAAGTATTATTAACAAAATTCTTTAAATTAAATTTTCTTAATCTTCCTCACTTAATTTTTCTCAATTTTAATAAGTCATATTATCTAAGTTTAACATGAAACATGTTACAAGTAATATCAAAGTACTTCTACCATGTAAATGCATATCCCACAAAATTAGTGCTTAATGTGAGTTTTGTATTTTAAATTCCATCCTTGCAACAAAGTAGTATTGTAACTTAACAAATATACCAACATGCACTTCCAACCAAGTGTCCTTATCAGTAATTTTAATTATTGGGTAGTGTGGAATGGTAGGCTTAACACAACAATAATTTTACTTGGCTTTAAGTGGCTGTTTGGTAAGCTTGCAAGATTCAACCAATGCCCATATATAGAGTCAACAACAATGTGAAACATTAGTCAACTTATGTCACTTTACACAAATAGGCAAACATTGCGTGCGAAATAATGACATTGACAAATGCGCTTGACAAGAAGAATCATTTCATTAGGTTTAATTTTAAATTATTTATAATTCACTAGGTTCAATTTTAAATTATTTATTATTTAAATTAATCTAGTGATTAAAATTGCAGGTGAGGTGGGGTGAATAAATTTGTATAATCAATTCATATATAAAATTTTGTATATTTAAAAATATATATTTGAATTGATGAAATAATAATAAAATTTATAATTTATTTAAATGGTATTTAAATATAAGGAGTTTCCACGTGTATTATATTATATATTATTTTTAAGGTCTAATAGCTTTAAGTAAGTCATTCATTTATGACTATTTTCATGAGAAGACTATTCAAAAATCATGAGAAATAAATTAGTTACAACTACTTTTCATGGAAATAATCATAAATAAATGAGTTAATTAAGACAATTAAATCCCAAAAATAATATGTAAATTAAATAATATTTTCATTCAAAAATTATGAAAAATTAATTAATTACTACTACCTCTCATAAAAATAATCATAAATAAATAACTTAATTAAAACAATTAAATCCCAAAAATTATATCTAAATTAAATAATATTTTCAATAAAAAAAAATTGCATATCTAATTGAAATTTATATTAAAAAAAACTATTTTTTCAAACTATATTATTCCTAACATAACATTACAATTTATATTTATATTAAAAAAACTATTTTTTCAAATTATATTATTCCTAACCTAACATTACAATTTATAACCAGAATGGATAAAATCAAATTTAGGATCCCACACCCAAATTCCATGCAATCTCCTTGGAGCACACGTGGTAGCTTTAGATAGCCAATGGTCAATATTGTTTAGATATAACTTTTACGTGTAGTTTTCCATGGAGCCACACGTGGTAGCTTTCATTTTTTTGACTTTTGAACTACACGTGGTAGCTTTCATTTTTTTGACTTTTAATCCAAAAATTGCAAATATTTTAATCCATTTTTTAACAACCTTGGGTTATGGGAACGAATAATTGCACTACATTCTATATCTTTTAACTCATCTACACCATAGAGAGGTTGACATCTAAGTTTACAAGGTGGGGAGCACGTGGGATAGGTGAAATTTTTAGGGATTTGTTAGTGATAATAGATGTTATGTGGCTTATTTTGTAAGTTTCAATTTTATTATATTTTGTAAGTTGTGAGTTGTTGGTGTTGCTTATGTGGGAAAAAGGGAATACATAAAACCAAAGCCAATTGTAGAGGCCATAATAATATAGTTTGACTAACACCTTCAAGATGGTATCGTCATGACTTTGGAATATGAACCCACACACCCAGATATTTCTTTAGTTTCTCATGATAAAAGTAATGACGATTCATTGTGTAATGACAAACATGAATTAATAATTCCCTCTTGTTGATTCCCCATAACAATGTCTAACTTGTGTCTCAGACATTCTTTTAATATTACAGTGACCTTTAGGTTGATGTTTCTTATAATATTAGAGTAACCTTTAGAATGATCTCATGGGCCATGAGACCAACCGTGGGAAGCTGTGAGCAAGACATTGAAAAGGACCCAAGGTGACCCACACCACAGGGCACAAAACAATTTCCCTAGGAGCATATGGTATCTTTTTTTGGGGGGAGCTTTCTTATAGTTTGTTGTTTTTATATTGGGTCGAGAGACACTTTCTAGTTTAATAGAGAAGAGATGTTGAAATGTTATGTAAAAATATTGATTAGATCAAATAAAAATATTAAAAAAAAAATTGAAATTATTTAAAATTAAATTAAAATTTAAAAAATATAATAAATTAATGCTTATAATTATTGTTATATTAATAAGGGACAACATGCGTGGGAGGGATTAGGAGTAGCAACAAACAACAAAGTTGAATTATTAGTAATGTGGAAGGGCTTGGATATAGCTATATCTCTTGGATTAAGAAAATCAAAGTCATCAACGAATCATTATTAGCCTTAAGGATGTTCTCTCCCTTCAATGCAAATTCAAAGGGAAAGAATCAACTCTTGTATTAAGAATTGAATTCCAATTAAAAAAATTGATAAGTATGAATTGTTTTAGATTTTCTGCCACCTTAATTCTACGACCAACAGTTTGGAAAATCGTGGGGTTCTCTTGGGTGTTGGTGAATGCCAGAGAGATGGATGGGAAATATGCCTCTCCCCCATCTCATAAGAATATGTCAGACAAAGCAGTTAATATCTCCTTCAATCAACTAGAGGGTTAGAAGATGTGTGAACTCGTGGCAAGGTGGTCGGACAAAAGGTGGAAAGGATGTTTGGTATTAATGCATGGCATTCATGCAGATCCCCAAGACATCTGCTTAGCTCGATCGCACAAGGTTTGGTTTATTTTCATACAAAGAGAAGCACCTTCGCCCTTTCAGCAAGGAATTGGGCCTATAGAAATTAGAGGCAATTTAATGGTGAAGCAATGGTCAACATATCGATCTTCAGGGAATTGGCTATAGGGGTGTTTTGATAGATCCATCGGCTTGCAAAACTATTTAATGGGCATTCAAATCGAGAATCTACAAGTGATTATGGCACTAGCAGGAATGAAAGAAGAAACAAAAGACTTGGTCTATAAATGGATGCAGCACCTGTCAGATTCCGTTGAAGTGGTAATTAGAGATCGCGAGTGTGAGATAGCTTAGTTTGGGAGGATTTCGTGATGCAGCCACAAAAATTTTAGGGTGTGAATCCCCCGGTGGAAGACTTAGCTAGGTGGAAGTGATTTGTTGAGTTCCTGTTCAATTTTCTCATGGGAAGGATGGACCTCCTTACTCACCGGGTTGAGATCTTGGAGAAGGATCACACAACGAATATTGAGCGTACTAATGCCAAGATAGAAAGTGTGGAGCCACGCTTCATCTGGATTTATGAAGGAATGCAATAAAATACAAAAATACATAAACAAAGAGATGCAACAGAAATAGTGTACTTAATTTGATTAATATTAAATAACAGAAATGTGCTTACAGACATAATGAAAATAAACTAGCTAGGGTGCTGGTAGCTTATCTATAAGAAGAGAAGTGGTGGCTACAAGCCTCTGAATTGTGTTACAATGAGGCTCAAGGGCCTATTTATAATTGAGAAACAATGGAAAACCCTAAACATACAAAACCTAACCCTAGGAGATGAAGCACCAAAACTATGGGCCCCATTTGGGTAAATTGGTACATCAAATTCTCGGGGACGTAACTTTGGCATATGATATCTGTTTGATGCGCTCAATACCTCGTTAGAAAGATCTATCCGAGGACTACAAAATTTAACATGATAAACATCAAAGGAGATTCCATGTTGCTCCCATTTTCCCCAAAAAACATCGTTTAGGGCCTCAAAAAGGCTCTGGAAGTTCAGGACCCAACAAATTGCTAAAAATAGTAAGTTGTGCTGAAACTGAAAAAATGAAAGAACCGATGGTGGGGGTCCAAATGGAATAGGTGGGTAGCCACCAATATCCACCTAAATCATTCCTCCCCCCTTAGGAAGCAATGGTCCCCATTGTGTTGAGTTCCTCCATGAAATGAGGCAAATGCTGCTGAACTTGGTATTGGATTTTTTGAAGATGTCATGGACCTGCTGGAGGACGTGTTGGATGTGTTCAATAAATTTGGTTGCTTCATTAGCCTCAGGAAGTACATGTGTGGATTTTGCATGTGTGGACAGTGCGCCTGGGGTTAGATCAATGGAGTGCTTGACCTGACAGTGTAGAGGAACCTTTGTGGGTGAGGAGAAAATGTCCTCGTATTCCTCCATGACTTTGTTGATCTATTGCTGCCATGTAGGGGAGCCATGTTTCAAGGTTGTGGCCACAATATTCTTCTTTCCCTGTGGGCGAATTGTAATGAAAATAAATCTCCTGGTTTGGGAAACAATCTTACTGTGTTTTTTTGCAGTAGTTAAAGAGATGGAAGGAGGCAGTGCTAATCCTGTACAATTTATTTCCCAAAGTAATAACAATAGATCGATGCCTATACTCATACATAGAATGTCACTTCCACAAGTATGGTTGGCCCAATAATACATCAGCCACATCAAGAGGATCAACATCACACAGTACCTCATCTGTGAATGACTTGACGTTGTATGGAAGGCAGCACTACTGGCAGACGCGAAGATCTCTTCCTTGGTGAAGCCACTCAATGGCATACGGATGTGGGTGTGCTATGGTCAATAGACTGAGCTACATCATGACCTCTGCTGAAATGAGGTTTTTTTTCGCTTACGCTATCGACAAGGAATTGTAGTGGAGAACCCTACACCCACATCTGCGAATGGAAGAGGTTCTCCCCCTCCTCTAGATCCTCGGGATCCTCCCTATGGAGCTTGGTGGTGGAAAAAATGGCACTAGGATATGCACCAACGATATGCTTCCCTTTGTCATCGCCCTTTTCTGGTTCTAACTCAGGCTCAAAACATGCATCTGATTCGGGTGCCTTCAGTTCGACCACCAACGACTGTTTGGCCTGACACTCATTTGTGCTGTGAGTGGGCCTATTATGAAATTCACACCACTTCCCCATCTCTTTCTTTGGATTTGGGGCATTGTTCCGAGTCGTCCCACTTTGGATTTTCCCCTTGTTCTATGGTTCGGGGGTGCCTTTCCCTGACTTCGGATTCGCAGATCCAAAGTCTCGTTTCTTCTGCTTAAATTTATGCTCGATCTTGGCGACAGAGTGATATGTCGTGCCAACAGAGTAATGTCAAGGAACTCCATTTCCTCCTAAATGTATCTATGAAAACAATTTTGGTAGTTGAGCACAAAATGTCTCTCTGAATCGTTAATACCCAAATTTGTGCGTAGGGTATGGAACACATTCATCAATTCGTGCACATCTTGATCCCTTTGCTGCCGCAACATGTTGCATTGGATGTACTTGTCCTCATAGATCCCCATAGGGTCATATTGTTCCTTGATTCCATCTCAGAACGAATTCTAAGTGGGTGTGGCCGAGAACAGAGAGGGTTGCCTGATCTGAAAATGGAACTACTTGAAAATGTGTGCAAGGTATCCATTTCCATTAAATTTCATGTGCAACATATTCTTCATGTCTTACAATTTAAACAAAGTGTTTTTGATAGTTTTCTGAGTCTATTGTGTAATGGAATGTTAATTATTTTTACTATTTAACATATTAAAATTGAAATACATGCAAGATAAAATCACCATAATATAACACAGCAATTGATGAGGTAGTTCACCCCTCCTGGGCTACATCTGTCGGGTCCAAGGCTCCCAAATGGGCATGTCCTTACTCTTATTAGATGCTAAAATTGGTTATATAGTGATAAGAAGGCCTAAAAAAGAAAAATAAGCTATGAATTTGAGTTTAGAACATAGAAAACAGTAAATATTGGCTTTTGTTTCACCTCAAACAAAAAGGTGTAGCCCAATACAGCTCCAACACCCCCTAGACCCTGATGGCTCTCCAAGCTTCTCTGATGAAAAAGTACCTAAAGATAAACTTTGTTGGCTTTGCAACCTATTTCATTGGCTCTGGAATGCTTAGAATACCCGAAATAAAAAATCATTTCGTCCAAAAAGGTTCAGCAATGAAGAAGTTATGACCAAAACGGTATTTGCCCAATCTAGCCTAAAAAAACTCCACCAAATTTGTCTAACTGGAGATAGGTCCGAAAATTATGGCATAGCTGTTGAAAAAGGTGGAACTAGCGCTAAACAAGTCGGAACCACTGGTGGTTATATTTAATGTTAGGCCGAATATTGGTCACATGGGTCGAACCGCCAGAACCGTCGGCGAAATATATTAACAAACCATAACATTTTTTAACATGGGATTTAACGTTTTGAAAAGTGGCCACATGGATAGCCGTTATAACCTCCAGCCTGTTGACATAAATTGAAACCGCCGTAGTTTTTTAGGCCAAGGTTCTTATCCATGGACCACATGATGTGGGGGCTGGCCCCCATTTGCCGCCGCACAAAACAATTTAAAACTTTAAATAAAAATTCGCACCATTACATATTAAGAACTAATATATGTGGCCCAACGATAAGTCACGCGCCTTGCAGGGACCAAGTCTCGGGTTAAAATCCTGCCGAGACACATAAATTTTTCCTCTCCAAAATTTCTACTGGCCAGGGAGCACGTGGTGGCCTCTGGGTCTGCCACGTGGCAGCCCATGATTGGCCCAGAACTCCAAAGTCAAATCAAAGACCAATCCGAAGATGCAAAGTGTCGAACTGTTATAGGCTCAGATCGAATATTCTATGGAATATTCTAGAGAATATTCCAAGGAATATTCTTCGAAAATATTTTGTGGAATATTCTCAAAATATTCTGTGGAATATTCTTTTTTTAATATTTTTAAAATCAAAGTCAACCCTGGTCAAACTGGACTTTTGAAGGTCACTGAAAATTTCAAACCTGCATAACTTTCACATACAGTGTCGGATTTGAGTGCCGTTCACAGCGCCAAGATCGTATCGACGAGGCCTATCTGTTCACTCAAGTTCCAACCAATTTTGATAAATTCCAATTTTGAGCATTTTTACAACTTAGGACATGATCACTTGATCACACCTCCCAAATGGGAAGCTTTTGGACCCCAAAAGCTCTCTGATTACAGAAAATGAAGATGAGGAGACTGATTCCCCACTCTTCCAACCTTGAACAACTGAAATCTTCCTGACTTCATCAAATTGAGCTTCTCATAAAAAGATAAATTTTCCCTTAAATTCACTGACCGACCATTGCTAAAATTGACTGAGTCATGATGCAAATTCTTGAAATTTGCTGAAAAAAAACTATATTTTGCAGAATACATAATTTTTCTACAATGGTAAAACTTCAAATAAGACTAAATATAAGATTCACCTTGCCAACTGTCCACAGGGCGAATTTCTGCTGAAAGAGCCATGTACTTGTGTCGAATCCCGACCAAGTTTCTCGCCATACCAATCTTCCATTTTGAAACCAGCAATGACCCTTGCTGAACTGTGTGCCCTCTTTGCTTGCATGCCTTTCCATCTAATGGACTCTTGCACCGCTTTGCACCGACACTTTGTTCTCTGCACCGATTGACACCAAAGGTACCTTGTGAAAAATATTGTCATCTTCTTTCAAAGACGGACTGTTATCATACTGAAACATATCATCATTTATATCAGCAATATCATGAAAAGGAAAATGTACAAAATCTTGTTGTTTAACCATCAACAAAGTCAGATTTTGACTTGAATTAACTAGCCTTTTCAATTTCCCTGCATGGACTAAAGAAGATTCTAGCTTCTTCTTATGTGCTCTCACAATGTACTCTTTTCCATCCTTGAACAAGTGATACTTGTTCTCATGGCAATGGAAGATCTCTTTTCTGTCATATAAATACAGATTACCCAACACAACACCTGTAATGTCAAGCGGTCCTACATCCAGTTCAACCCAATCAACATAATGAGCTGTTATGGCGAAGCACAAGATGCACTTCCTTGAGACTTGTAAGTTTGCATCCTTTCATATCCACCCAAGTGGATAAGGCTTTGGATGTGGAATTGTATCAAGTTTCAGCTGTTTGACCAAGTCTTCTAAGATGAGATTAGCTTGAGACCCACTATCAAAAAGTGTCTCTATCTTTGTGTGGTTTGAGATTATCCTCACATGAAATAGCTCTATCCTCCTCTTTTCATTTTGAGTTTCTATGTGAAAGTTTAAAGTGCTCTAACTGGGATTTGTTTCTCGTACAACCTCTTTCCCCTTTATTCTCTTTAATACCATGGCGATACTTTTTGTTTCGTCACCTAATTTAGACCCTAAGTCCTATTCAACAGTTGCTACAGTTTTTCCTTTTTCTTTGGTTTTGTCTTTTGTTTTATATTTCTCTGGTTTCAGCTCTGGATGAAGCTTCCAACAGTGGTCTTCATCGTGGCTTGTTTTTGAATAGTTCTTGCAAAAGAATTTCCCTTTTTCTTTTCTAGATTTTGCAATCCTTTTTCTTCCTTTTCCTTTAAAATCACTACCCTCATTTCCATCAAAAGTGTTTTTCCCTCTAGCCTCTAAATGTGTAGCTTGTACACAAACTTCGTCTAGACTAGTAGGATTGAATATAATGATACTATGTATAAGGTAATTATTTAAACCACCTATATATTTCAGCAAAGTATCTTGACTTTGTAAGTCTACTCCTAACAACAGTGCTCTTCTCCTAAACTCTTGAGTGTATTCTTGAACACTTTGTCCTTTAAGTTGTCTAAAAATTTGCCAATTCATTATAGCCTTTTGTAAATGAGAAAGAGGATAAAATTTCTTCTTAATTGCAGAAATAAATTCAGTCCATGAGAAAGTAAGCTTACCATGTTTTCAAATTTCATCCTTGGTCTTGGCTTCCCACCATACCAATGCTGCTCCTTCCAAACTTAAAGAGGCTAACTGAATCTTGGTGTCATCATCATGTAAGTTCTGAATCCTTAAATAAACTTCCAACTATCTTATCCAGTTGTCAATTTTCTTTGCATTGAATTCACCGTTAAATATGGGCAACTCAAATTTAACATCTAACTTAAAAAATGGACTTTTACCAGAGGTTTTTGACTTGTGAGTTTGATTTACCGATGTAGAGGATGATGATGTAGAGGAAGAGGATGAAGATGGAGATGGTGGATCACTATTTCCTCCATGTCTTTTCTTTGACTTACCATCACTTTTCTTACCTCCTGAAGAACCCTCTTTTTCCTTGTGGTGTCTAGACCGTTCTCCTTCAAGTCTTTCATTTATCTCTTGGTAGAGTACCCTTACTATCTCAGTCAAGTCAAGGAATGCATTTTGAAAAACTTTTTCTTCTTCATTGGGATCTTGAGGAACTTCTCCTCCTCTTGAAGTCATGCTTGAGGCTTGTTCTATGTCTCTTGAGGGTGAATTAGAAGATGGAAACAATGGCTCTCTGGCCCTCCTTGGTTAAGGATTATCTTGTGCTCTAACCAATTTTCCTTCCCCTCTTTTTATTTTAAGCCTAGTAAACATCAAAACTTGCAAAACAGTCAAATATATCTTTGCACAAAAGCAATACTCAAAAAATTGAGCTCAACCTAAGCTCTGATACCATCTGATCTGAAAATGGAACTACTTGAAAATGTGTGCAAGGTATCCATTTCCATTAAATTTCATGTGCAACATATTCTTCATGTCTTACAATTTAAACAAAGTGTTTTTTATAGTTTTTTGAGTCTTATGTGTAATGGAGTGTTAATTATTTTTACTGTTTAACATATTAAAATTGAAATACACAGTAAGATAAAATCAACATAATATAACACAGCAACTGATGATGCAGTTCACCCCTCCTGGGCTACATCTTCTGAGTCCAAGGATCCCAAATGGGTATGTCCTTGCTCTTGTTAGATGCTCAAATTGGTTATACAGTGATAAGAAGGCCTAAACAAGCAAAATAAGCTGTGAATTTGAGTTCAGAACACAGAAAATAGTAAAGATTGGCTTTTGTTTCACCTCAAACAAAAAGGTGTAGCCCAATATAGCTCCAACACTCCCTAGGCCTTGATGGCTCTCCAAGCTTCTCTAATGAAAAAGTACCTGAAGATCAACTCTGTTGGCTCTACAACCTGTTCCATTGGCTATGGAATGCTCAGAATACCCAAAATAAAAAAAATTCTTCCAAAAAGGTTAAGTAATGAAGAAGTTATGACCAAAACAATATTTGCCCAATCTGGCCTAAAAAAACTCCATCAAATTTGGCTAACTGGAGATAGGTATGACAATTATGGCATAACCGCCGAAAAAGGTGGAACTGGCGCTAAACAAGTTGGAACCGCTAGTGGTTATATTTAATGTTAGGCCGAGTATTGGTCACATGGGTTGAACCGCTGGAATTGTTGGCGGAATATGTTAACAAACCATAACATTTTAACGTGGCATTTAAAGTTTTGAAACGTGGCCACATGGATAGCCGTTATAACCGCTGGCCTGTTGACATAAATTAAAACCATCATAGTTTTTTAGGCTAGGGTTCTCGACCCTAGACCACATGATGTGGGGGCTGGCCCCCATTTGCCGCCGCACAAAACAATTTAAAGCTTTAAATAAAACTTCGCACCATTACATATTAAGAACTAATGTGTGTGGCCCAATGGTAAGTCATGTGCCTTGCGGGGACCAAGTCTCGAGTTCAAATCCTGCCGAGACACATAAATTTTGCCTCTCCAAAATTTCTACCAGCCAGGGGGCCATGTGGGGGCCTCTGGGCCTGCCACGTGGTAGCCCATGATTGGCCCAGAACTCCAAAGTCAAATCAAAGACCAATCCGAAGATGCCAAGTGTCGAAATGTTATAGGCTCAGATGGAATATTCTATGGAATATTCTAGAGAATATTCCAAGGAATATTCTCAAAATATTCTGTGGAATATTATTTTTTTAAATGTTTTTAAAATCAAATTCAACCCTGGTCAAACTAGACTTTTGAAGGTCACTGAAAACTTCAAACCTGCATAACTTTCACATACAATGTTGGATTTGAGTGTCATCGACGGTGCTGGGATCGTATCGATGAGGTCTATCTGGTCGCTCAGGTTCCAACCAATTTTGAGCATTTTTACAACTTAGGACATGATCATCTGATCATTTTCTCTCGTCTTTCTGCTCACAGTAGGTTTCCCACCAGTCCTTGACATGGGGGGCAACTTTGAGGTGTGAAAAATTAATATTTTCTTGGTCAGAGAAATCATGGATCGCTAAAAACCCCTCCAACGAATTCAACCATCTATCTACGACATATGCATCTATCTAGACTTTAAATAAAGGAATGTTGAATTTGACCTATACCTTGAAAGGAGAGATGCCTCCATAGTGGCTGCTGGATGTAGATGCGCCACTGGTGGGCAGCCGTTGAAGGATCTAGGCAAAGTTATCCATCATTGCATTCCTTTTTTTTCTCGAGGGCCTCTTGAAGCAATAATTTGATAGGATCTCCTTCTGCCTCGTCTTTCTTTTCTTATGCCATGGGAGATCATCGGGGTTTATGAGGCTGATCTTGCAAGGGTTCAACCGGATCGAGCCCTAACTCCTTATACCTTAACTTCGTTGGGAACATGCAAAGAAAAACAAAGAAATAGAAAACCACTCTAATACCACTAATCTGGACTTATGTAGGAACATAATAAAATACATAAATATACATAAAGACATAGATGTAGCAGAAATAATACTTCATTTCATTAATATCAAATAACAGAAATTTGCATACATACATAATGAAAATAAACTAGCTAGGGCGCTGGTAGCTTATCTCTGAGAAGAGATGTGTCGGCTACAGACCTCTAAACTATCTTAAAATGAGGTTTGAGGGCCTATTTATTATTGTGAAAGAATGGAAAACCATAAACATCCAAAAACCTAACCCTAGGAGATGAAATGCCAAAATTATGGGCCCTGTTTGGGTAAATTGGTACATCAACTTCCTGAGGATGTAACTTTGCCATATGATCTTAGTTTGACGTGCTCAATACCTCGTTAGAAAGATCTATCCAAGGAATACAAGTTTTTAGAGAAGAAAAATCAAAATCACTTCCATGTTGCTCTCAGGTTTCTCGAAAAATGTCGTTTAGGGCCTCAAAATGGCTCCAAAAGTTTAGGACCCGAAAAACCGCTAAAAATAGTATGTTGTGTTGAAACTGAAAAAATGAAAGAACCGATGGTGGGGGTCCAAATGGAATAGGTGGGTGGCCACCAATATCCACCTGGATAATTCCTGCCCCCTTAGCAAGAAATGTTACCCATTGTGTTGATTTCCTCCATGAGATGAGGCAAATTATGTTGAACTTGGTATTGGCTTTGTCGAAGATGTCATGGACCTACTGGCAAACATGTTGGATGCGTTCAATAAATTTGTTTTCTTCATCAACCTCAAACAGTACATGTGTATATTCTGTCTGTGTGGTCGCATGATGTTTGGCAACATCAGGCGGTAACGTGCTTGGGGTCAGATCAATGGAGTGCTTGAGCTGTCAGTGTAAAGGAACCTCTATGGGTGAGGAGAAAATGTCCTCATATTCCTCCACAACTTTGTCCATTTGCTGCTGTCGTGTAGGGGAGCCATGTTTTGAGGCCATGGCGATAATATTCTTCTTTCCTTATGGGCGAATTGTAATGAAAATAAATTTCCTGGTTTGGGAAACAATCTTACTGCATTGTTTTGCAGTAGTCAAAGAGATGGCAGGAGGCGGTACTACCTCTGGTATCCTATACAATTTATTTCCCAAAGTAATAGCAACAGAACAAGGCCTAGAATCTTACACAACATGTTGGTTCCACAATTATGGTTGTCCCAATAATACATCAGACAAATTAAGAGGATGAACATCACACAATACCTCATTTGTGAATGGCTTGATGCTATACAAAAGGCGGCGCTATTGGTGGACGTGGAGATCTCTTCCTTAGTGAAGCCACCCAATGGTATACGGTTGCGGTTGTACTATGGGCGGTAGGTTGAGCCGCTTCCCAAACTCTGTTGAAATGAGGTTCTTTTGGCTTCCACTATCAACAAGGAATTGCAGTGGAGAACCATTCACCAACATCTACGAATGGAAGAGGCGCTCCCCCCTCCTCTAGATCCTCGAGATCCTCCCTCTGGAGCTTGGTGGTGGAAAAAATGGCACTGGGATCCGCATCAATGATCTTCTTCCCTTTTTCATCGCCCTTGTATGGTTCTGACTCAAGATCAGAACATGCATCTGATTTGGGTGCCTTTAGTTCAACCACCAACAATTGTTTGGCCCGACACTCGTTTGTGCTGTGAGTGGGGCTGTTTTGAGTTTCTTCACTTCCTCGTGTCGTTCTTTGGATTTGTGATGTTGTTATAAGTTTCCCTACTTTGGCTTTTACCATTGTTCTGCGGTTTGGGGGCGCCTTTCCTTGGCTTCGGATTCGCGGATCCAAAGTCTCGCTTCTTCTGCTTAAATTTCTACCCGATCTTGAAGGCATATCGAGATGTCGTGCCAAGCGAGGTAATGTCGAGGAAATCCATTTCCTCCTGAATGTATCTGTGCAAATAGCTGCGGAACTTGAGCATAAAATTTCTCTCTGAATCTGTAATACCCAATTTTGTGCACAAGGTATGGAACAAATTCGTTAGTTTGTGCACATCTTGATTCCTTTGTTGCCGCAACATGGTCCATTGGATGTACTTGTCATGATAGCTCCCCATAGGGTAGTATTGTTCCTTGATGTCATCTTCGAACAAATTCCAAGTGGGTGCAGTCAAGAATAGAGAGGGTTCCCTCTTGTTGTTCTACTCATAGTAGGTTTCCCACCAGTCTTTGACATGGGGAACAACCTTGAGGAGTGTAAAAGTAATCTTTTCTCGATCGGAGAAATCATGGATTGAGAAATACCCTTCTCGCAAATTCAACCATATATCTACGACGTATGCATCTATCTGGCCTTCAAATACAGGAATGTCAAAGTTTACCTGTACCTTGAAAGGAGAGGCGCATCCAGAGTGGCTGTTGGATGTAGATGCACCGCCGGTGGGCAGTCGTTGAAGGATCTGGGCAAAGTTATCCATCATCACGTTCCTTTGTTTCTCGAGGGCCTCTGTAATATCCCAAAATTGGGAGAGCAACAATACAAGACATAAAATTGGAAATATGCAGATATATCAATGGATAAAAACATGAGACAACCATAGAGCCATTCCATTATGTTTATTAGCAGAAGATGAGTACAAGATCTTCAGGAAAAGATTACTCAAGATTGGGAAAACAAGCCTCCCATGAAACAATACATCAAAATGTGAAATGCTACTAATATATGAAATGTCGGAATGCGATAACTACGTTGTCTATGAGAGAAAAACAACTTGAAAATAGAAATATAAATATCTGCTGATACATTGCTCCAAAAGTGTTAGGACTAGAGATCTATGCTCCAAAACAGATTTCCAAGACAACCCAGAAAAGGTTTCTGGAAATACACACTATACAAAAATAGAAAATATGGCCCTAGGGCTGAATAACCACTGCAACTGGAATACTGATAAGAAATGGCTGATATGATATTTTAAGTGATTGAAACTCCTCCAATAGATCTCCTAAATGAAGCGATGATCCCGTCACAGGAAATACAACTCCTCCAACTAGGGCAATAAACCCACTGTTGCAACTGCTCTCTAAAATAACGCAGTCCTTAAGGGAAACTGCGTTGTATATGATGGTAGCTACTTGGCCTCCTACTAGATATGGAAATAATGCACCAAGATCTTCCTCACTAGCCTCCCGGATGAAAGGATGACCCCTGTAATGGAAAACAAGCTAGGAAACTGAAGCTATTTCTTCTCCACGGTTGCAACCCTGCAACACAACACAAATATGTAATAGAATTCACTATAGATGAAGACTCAAGCTTGGCCAAATGCTGGATAGTGGAAATGTATCTCAAGATACCTCTCCTGAGTAGGCACTCGAAGTCCCCCAAGTATTAGGGTGGGATTTGATTAGGGTGGGATTACCGCTCGAAACACCCTTGTGCTAAACGACTAGCTATGAGAACTGCTAAACAACAAAAGCATGCATAGATATGTCACATGACAAATCTAGATCTAAAAATATCAAAATCAATAATAAAAATCCATGTCTTCTAATTCTTCCATCCCCTTCCTTTTATTCTTGGTGATATTCCTCACCCTGGGTCCCACTCATTAAAGGAGTTACTCTCATGCATACACTCCTTCTAAATGGTCTGTTGTCCAAGCCACCTTGCGTTGTCCTCCAATAAACCTCCACTAGCTCCATAAGAGCATTGTCGATTTGGTCAACATTGACCTAGTCCACATGATCTAGCCCCTGTTCACACCTTAAGGTGCTTTATTAAGCTGAAATTATGATCCACATTCACATGAGAAGTGGTTTTATTATTCATAAAGATATTTATGGGTCTCCCTAATCACTTATTCACCTATCTAAGTGAAATTTTTTTTTTTTAATATTCCAATTAATTTTGGAATATTACATTCCTCCCCTCATAAATTTTTCTTGTCCTCAAGCAACTGCAAGGATACTGCAAAATCATCCCAATGAGGAACTCCAAACTCCATGCTATCATCCAAGCAAAGTGAGCCACCCTTGGAAGCTCATAGAAAAACTCATCAATCCCCTGCTTCTGCAATGTATAGGGGTTGCATGGCTGAAAATGAGAGATTAATTTGTTCAAATCACACTGTCTCTCTCTCCATTTATGATAAATATGGAGCTACTGATCTTGGGATGCAATGATATAGTCCTCAGGAAGCCAAAAGGTTCTTGGAATCTTATGATCCCACTCCTTGGTTCTAGGAACCTCTCTTGCCCAATCCATCCCACATATAGTGAATAGAATGTCATCACCATAAGGGATCCAAAAGAATAATGGACTAAGTGTCACATGACATACTGGATGGTGACAATAGTCTCTCAAGTGAGACCAACATTTTTCTGCTTCTAGTCGTCTCAAAACATGATATGATAAGTGGCCATCCAACCACTTGCTTTCTGCCATAAGCTTCTCAAAAGCTTGAAAATAGTAAAGGACATTAGGTTTTGGCTGAATATGAACTAAGAAAAACAAGTCTTTCCCAAAGTTCTCTAGAAAGTGGTCAATCCCATCGCTTAATGTAGTCTCAATAGGACCATGAAATATAAAGAGAGGCTTGCTCTCTTGTGGAGAAATGTGCTACAAATGTATGGAAAAGGAATGATCATACATGGTTAGTTGATCAATAAGCATCAAATCACAATCCTTACCATATATTGTAGGCAAGTTGGTGAAGAGGTCCATAGATGAACGTTCCCATCTCTCCATCAAAAGGGGAGGTGGCTGTAATAAAATTTCAATGTGGTTGTTCTTTTCCTCCTTCATCAAACAAGCTACATACCTCAAGATATGTTGGAGCACATATTCTTTGAGATCATCCCAATAGAATCCCTGCATAATGGTGTGATAGGACTCAATGAAATATACATGTCCTGAAAAGAGTGCCTCATATACTACATG
Organism: Pinus albicaulis; assembly: GCA_034641835.2. Classification (NCBI taxonomy): domain Eukaryota; kingdom Viridiplantae; phylum Streptophyta; class Pinopsida; order Pinales; family Pinaceae; genus Pinus; species Pinus albicaulis. The sequence goes on from CM076569.1 coordinate 654,742,626, forward strand.
TAGAATCTCCTCCTTAATCTTAGAGTCTATAGTCAAGTAAATTTGATCATGGAAATAAATGACTCCATCAACCACTCTATACCTACCATCTATCACTTGTCCATCAAGAACCTTACATGTGAAGAGGTTCTTGGCATACTCCACCAATAGTTGGGACTCCCAATATGGATCCATCCTCCTTAATAGTGACAACGTTCTGCTGAATTATGAAATGGAGTACCTATCAACTCATAGCTCCCCTCTTTGACATTCTCAATGCTAAAGCCACATGTCAGAGTACTGCTATCCCACTTTTGCTGCCTCCTTTGCAGTTGATCTTGCCCATGATAAGACTGAAGTATATGGAGGTCAACTGCTTGTTGGAAGGTTTTTCCCATCCAAAAATTTCATAGTTTGGCCCATGCATGCAAGAGTGTCAACAACCTCTTGTCATACTCAAAAATATTCCTAATGTATGGAAGCATCATTTGATTCTCCAAGGTTATGGAGTAGCCCCTTGGCACCATGCTTGTGCCATCACACACTCTTGAATCACTCTCTTCCAGTGCAAGTAGTTGAGTAATAGATGTCAATGAAAATATCAGATTATTACTCATCTCTTCCTTGAGTTAATCAAATTCTCTCTGCGCTGTGCTAGCTTCTCCCAAGGCTCCTTCCTCATATAGATCCATGGATGATGCATCATGTTGAGAGAACTCTTTGATCATCTCCCAATCAGGGGGTCTCCTTGGTGGAATGCCTCCATGTAATGAGACATCAAGGCCTAAAGTAGGCTGCAGATGTGAGTGGACTGATTTGTCCTTTCTTTCACTGTGCAAATCAACCTCCTTCTTCTGTGCATAAACCTCTTGAAATGGATAGGTGTGTATTCTCCCCATCACTTGATGTTGGTCATACTTCTAATCTTCTCCTTCCATCTGCAAGATCTCATAGTCTAAGGTGTCTTTATCCAATGTAATCAACCCATGCACACAAAATGTTATATTAGTGTCAAGAGTCTTAATCACAAAGAAGTGATCTATCATAGTATATGTCCCCAAAACTGTGGTCAATGTCAAAACACAATTCCTCCATTGTTTAGTCTAACTACCCATCGATAGAGACACATGTTTCTCGTGATAATCATATATGAGATCCTTTGGAACGTCTTGCAAATATACAAGAGCTCCTTTAGTTGAAGAAAATGATTCATCTCCATCTCCAAATGGTGGTGGATATCCTCCTACTTTTACAACGCTGATATCTTCTTCTAATTCTTCCTTTTCTCCCTCCTCATCATTGGAGAATACCTCATCATCATTAAGAGATCCTTTGTCTTGATGTCCTCTTGAAGGAGGAATCTTCATATCTTCCTCTTGAGAAGAAAGTTCTTGTTGAAGTGGGGCTTTTTCCCTTGGAAAATAATTTTGAAAATATTTAACCCCATCAATAGAATTATGGAGTAGAGTGGGTCTAATGACTCCTACAAACTCATGCAAAGGTTTTGATTTCTTGGGTTTTGCTAGCTCACCCAAAGAAGTTTCAAAATGTTTTTGATCAAATATTTTCACTAACCTCCTAGTGAACTCTGCATAAGTAGATACATTTGCATGAATTAATGAAGAAGAACCACAAAGCCACCGAGAATAAGCCTTACCTTCAAGGTGTAGTATTTCTACCTTAATGGATTCCTTTTCTTAAACTTGATGCAGCTGTAAATATGTGTCTAACTTCTTTACCCAAGACTTAGATGTGCACTTGGGTGACCCATCAAAAGTAGGTAGAAAGAATATACCCAAAGTGTGTTGCATGCACCCTTTTCTTCTATTGTGGTTACAACGTCTTCTATTTTCTTTGATTTGGCAGAACCCTTGGAAGTTTAGAAGCTCCTTGAATCTCTTAGACTGAGATTCATATTCTTGGAGATAGTCACCAAGAGTCTCCTCCTTTGGTGTTTCTCCTTCTTCTTCTTCTCTTGCTAAGAATGTAGGCATGGTACAACGTTGTGGATCTTGTGAGGTTGAATGATCACACCCATAATGTGAAATATTGGAGCTTTCTTTATGTGAAAACCCTCTTAGAGAATCTCTATATCTCTCCATCCTCATCTCTTTGATGTCTCTGTTAATACCCTGAATAGTTTGGAGAAGAAGTTTTGAAAACTCCTTTCCCTTAATTTCTCCTGATAATGGAGTCTTGCCTTTGCTTATTCTATAAATCTTCTCCTTTCTGTGAGAAGCTTCTTCTTCTTCTGATGACATAGATAAAATGTCTCACAGGCTGAGCCAAGATTATGCTCTGATACCACTGTAATATCCCAAAATTGTGAGAGAAACAATACAAGACATAAAACTGGAAATATGCAGATATATCAATGGATCAAAGCATGAGACAACCATAGAGCCATTCCATTATTTTTATTAGTAGAAAATGAGTACAAGATCTTGAGGAAAAGATCACTAAATATTTGGAAAACAAGCCTCCCATGAAACAATACATCAAAATGTGAAATGTTGCGAATACATGAAATTCCAGAATGATATAACTGCACTGTCTATGAGAGAATAATAGTTGGAAAATAGAAATATAAATATCTACTGATAAAATGCTCCAAAAGTGCTAGGACTAGATATCCATGCTCCAAAACATATTTCCAAGACAACCCAGAAAAGGTTTCCGGAAATACACACTATACAAAAACAGAAAATATGGACCTAGGGATGAATAACCACTGCAATTGGAATACTGATAGGAGATGGATGATCTGATATGTGAAATGGCTAAACCTCCTCCAATAGATCTCCTAAATAAAGGGTTGATCCTCTCACAGGAAATACAACTCCTCAAACTAGAGCAATAAACCCACTGCTGCAACTGCTCTCTAAAATAACGCAGTCCTTGAGGGAAACTATGTTGTAGCTAATGCAGCTACTTGGCCTCCTACCAAATATAGAAATAATGCACCAAGATCTTCCTCAATAGCCTTTCGGATGAAAGGATGATCCCTCCAATGGAAAACAAACTAGGAAACTGAAGCTAATGCTCCTCCACTGTTGCAAACCTGCAACACAACACAAATATGGAATAGATTGTGTTGTAGATGAAGACTCAAGCTTGGAAAAATGTTGGATAGTGGAAATGTAACTCAATATACCTCTCTTGAGTAGGCACTCGAAGTCCCCCGAGGATGAGGGATTCCCGCTCGGAAACACCCTTGTGCTAAACAACGCTGTAGACTCCGCTAAACAACAAAAGCATGCATAGATATGTCACATGACAAATCGAGATCTAAAAAGATCAAAATCAATAATACAAATCCATGTTTTCTAATGCTTCCATCCCCTTCCTTTTATGCTTGGTGAGCTTCCTCACCCTGGGTCCCACTCATTAAAGGAATTACTCTCATGGATACACTCCTCCTAAATGACTGCACTATCCTCCAATAATCCTCCACTATCTCCATAACAGCGTTGTTGATCTAGTCAACTTTGACCTGTCCACACGCTATATCCCCTTTTCACACCTAAGGGTTCTTTATTTAGCTGTTAAAATGAGCCACATTCACATGAGAAGTGGTTTTATTCCTACTAAAGAGATTTATGGGTCTCCCTACCCACTTATTCATCTATCTAAGTGACAAAAAAAAACTTTAATATTCCAATTAGCTGCAAGCTAATTTTGGAATATTACAGCCTCCTCAAGAAATAATTTGATAAGATCTCATGCTCCATTGTCTTTATTTTCTTTCGCCATGGGAGGTCGTCGGGGTTTTCGAGGTTGATCTTGCAAGAGTTCAACTAGATCAAGCCCTAACTCCTTATACCTTCACCTCGTTGGGGACATGCAAAGAAAAATAGAGAAAGAGAAGACCGCTCTGATACCACTGATTTGGATTTATGCAGGAACATAATTAAATACATAAATAGAAAAAAACACAGAGATGCAACGAAAAGAATACTTCATTTCATTAATATCAAATAACAAAAATATGCTTACAGACATAATGAAAATAAACTAGCTAGGGCACTGGTAGCTTATCTCTAAGAAGAGATGTGGTGGCTACAGGCCTCTAAAATGTGTTAAAATGAGGCTCGAGGGCCTATTTATTATTGAGAAACAATGGGAAATCATAAAAATCCAAAAACCTAACTCTAGGAGATGAAGCGCCAAACTATGGGCCCCTTTTGGGTAAATTGGTACATCAACTTCCCGGGGACAAAACTTTGGCATATTATCTCTGTTTAACGCGCTCAATACATCGTTAGAAATATTTATCTAAGGAATACAAATTTTGGTGCTAGAAACTTCAAACAAACTTCCATGTTACTCCTGGTTTTCCTAAAAAAAGTCATTTAGGGCCTCAAAACAGCTTCGGAAGTTCAAGACCCGAGAAACTGCTAAAAATAGTAAGATGTGTTGAAACTAAAAAACTGAAATATTCGATGGTGGGGGTCCAAATGGAATAGGTGGGTGGCCACCAATATCCACCTGGATCATTCCTCCCCCCTTAGGAAGCAATGGTACCCATTGCATTGATTTCCTCAATGAGATGAGGAAAATTCTACTGAACTTGGTATTGGATTTATCGAAGATGTCATGGACATGCTAGAGGATGTGTTAGATGCATTCAATAAATTTGGTTTATTCATCAACATTAGATAGTACATGTGTGGATTATGTCTGTGTGGTTGCATGAGGTATGGCAACATCAGGCGGCGACACACCTGAGGTCAGATAAATGGAGTACTTGACTTGACAGTGTAGAGGAAACTTTATGGGTGAGGAGAAAATGTCCTCGTATTCCTCCATAACTTTGTCCATCTGCTACTGCCGTTTAGGGGATCCATGTTTCAAGGCTATGGCCATAATATTATTCTTGCCCTGTGGGCGAATTGTAATGAAAATAAATTTCCTGGTTTGGGAAACAATCTTACTGTGTTGTTTTGTAGTAATCAAAGAAATGGCATGAGGCAGTACTACCTTCGATATCCTGTACAATTTATTTCCCAAAATAATAAAATAGAATGAGGTATAGACTCATACAAAACATGTCACTTCCACAAGTATTGTCGGCCCAATAATACATTAGACACATCAAGAGGAGAAAAATCACATAGTACCTCATCCGCGAATGGCTTGATGTTGTACGGAAGGCGACACTGTTGGCGGATGCGTAGATATATTCCTTGGTGAAGTCATCCAATGGTATACGGTTGCTATTGTGCTATGGTTGGAAGGCCAAGCCACTTCATGACCTCTTCTGGAATGAGGTTCTTTTGGCTTCCTCTATCGATAAGGAATTGTAGTGGAGAACCCTTCACCCACATTTGTGAATGGAAGAGGCGCTCCCCTCCTTTGGATCCTTGAGATCCTCCCTCTGCAGCTTGGTGGTGGCAACAATGGCACTCGGATCCGCATCAATGATATTCTTCCATTTTTCATCACCCTTGTCTGGTTCTAACTCAGTATCATAATATACATCTGATTCAGGCGACTTCAGGTCGACTACCAGCAACTGTTTGGCCCGACACTCGTTTTTGTTGTGAGTGGGGCTGTTATGAAATTCACACCACTTCCTTGTGTCCTTATTTGGATTTTTTAGGTTTTAACCCTGTACATAAATTATCTGCAAACGAATCTTAAAAACAAAAAATAAACAATAGTGAAAGCATAAAACATAAAACAGATAAACACAAAGATTTTCCCCTGGATCCCAAATCAGGACGACCAACTTGATTTTTCATTATACTCCTTTTAGTGTTACAATGCATATATATACATGCCAAAGAATACATAAACCCCAATCCATTAACCCTGGATTAGAACATAACCATAGTTCCCTTGACCGGATCTACAAAATACTAGGGGCTGAAAACCATCATGCCCCAAGACCATGTGCAAACCCATGCACAAAACCATGGGCGGGTCTGCCCACTGGAAAATAAGGGCCAAATTTTTTTTCTTGGGGTGCTGCCCCGGACCCTGACAGGGGGGGCGATACCCTGTTGACCCCCCATGTGTGACTAGTCATGGAAAGAATATAACACAAACCCAACATTCCCCCACTTGTTGTTTTCTTTCTACATGGGGCCACAGGAGAGCTGAGTCATTAGCCCAGCTTTGCAAAACCCATTGTTTCTCTACACCAAGAGAACTTCTGAGTGCTCACAGACTTTGTCAATGCATCTACAAAATTCTTCAAAGTGTCCACCTTTACTAGCAACACCCTTTTAGCTTAAACCAGATATCTCACAAAGTGATATTGAACATCAATGTGCTTTGTCTTTGAATGATAATCAGGGTTCTTAGCCGAGAAAATTTCACTTTGGCTATCACAGTCTATCCTTATAGCTTGCTACACAAACCCCATACTTGAACACAATCTCTGCAACCAAACTGCTTCCTTGCTTGCATGAGTGGCTGCCATGTATTATGCTCCTATAGTTGAAAGAGCCACTACAGACTATCTTTTACTCATCCAAATGAATGCACCTCCAAATAGGCTAAACACATACCCACTTATAGATATTCTTTGGTCCAGACTCCAGCCCAGTCTACATCAACAAAACCACGAATGTCCAACACTCTTTCCAATCCTAGTCTTCCCTGGTAGCACAAGCCATAATCGCTAGTGCCACACAAATATCTGAAAACTCGCTTCACTGCTATCCAATGCTCCTTCCCTGTGTTTGACACAAACCTGCTCAATACTCCCACTTCATGTGTAATGTCTGGTCTAGTACAGACCATTGCATACATCAGGCTACCCACTGCACTTGCATATGGAACACAGGACATATCCTCCTCTTCTTCTTGTGTCTTGGGACACTGTTCAACAGATAGCTTTGTACCTACAGGAATCGGAACGTTCACCGGTTTACTATCCTGCATATTGAACCTTTGCAATATAGTCTCGACATACTTCCTTTGGTTTAACCAGAGCTTCCTCTTTTCCTGATCTCTCTTAATTTTCATGCCCAAAATATAGTTTGCAGCACCAAGATCGTTCATGTCGAATTTGGAGAACAATTGGGTCTTTAGATCTTGGATAATTTCTTGTCATTTCCAATCAACAACATATCATCCACATACAAGACCAAATAAATAACACGATTACCGACTAATTTAAAATAAAAGCAGTGATCCTCCTTGCTTCTGGTGAAGCCAAGTCCCTGTATATATGTATCAAATTTCTGATACCACATCCTTGGTGATTGTTTTAACCCATACAGAGACTTCTTTAACTTGCATACCAGCTCTTTCTTCCCCTTCACCATAAAGCCTTCAGGGTGTTTCATGTAGATCTCCTCTTCCAGATCCCCGTGAAGAATCTTCACATTCATCTGTTCTACCTCAAAATCAAATGCACCAGCAACAGATAAAAGTAATCTAATAGAAGTAACTTTGGCAACAGGAGAAAAAATATCACCAAAATCAATTCCCGGCACCTGGTAATAACCTTTTGCGACCAACTGAGCTTTGTATTTCTCCACCTTGCATTCTACATTCATCTTCTTCTTAAATACCCATTTGTTCCTGATGGGCTTCCTTCCATCCGGCAACTCCACCAGATCCCATGCCTCATTTTTATGTAAGGATGCCATTTCATCAACCATGGCCTCCTTCCATAGTTTTCCATCCTCTGAATCTACTGCCTCCCTGAACAGAAAGTAGATGGACTATACCTTTCTGGTTGTCTTCTTTCCCGAACTAATCTTCTCACAGCTGGAGTTTGTGGCTCTTCCTCTTTTGAGTCTTCTTCTGTTGTAGAGTCTGATTCCTTTACCTCAAACTCTATCTTCTCAGGTTCCTTTGGTATGATTTCATGTTTAACAACATATTTCACCTCTTTAAGCACTACATCTTGGCTATACACAACCTTCCTTGTTTCCGGGTTCCAAAGCTTGTAACCCTTTAAACCATCCTTATACCCAATAAAGATGCACCGTTCAGATTTATTATCCAACTTGCTCCTTTTCTCCTTTGGAACATGTACATATGCATCACATCCAAATACCCTCAGATGTGAAAGAGAGGGTTTCTTACTAGTCCATACCTCATGTGGAGTCTTATCCTCCAACACTGATGAAGGTTATCTGTTAACCAAGTAACATGCAGTCTCCACTGCCTCTGCCCAGAATTCTTGTCCTAACTCGGTACCACTGAGCATGCGTCTTTCCTTTTCCATCAGCGTTCTGTTCATTATTTCTACAACTCCATTTTGTTGAGGTGTGTATGGAGTAGTCTTCTGCTGTGCTATACCACACTTCTTACAGAACTCTTCAAATTCCTTCTTGCAGAACTCCCCACCATTATCTGTCCTCAACACCTTTATCTTCTTCTCTGTCTAGTTTTCCACCAGAGCCTTAAATTCTTTAAATCTATCAAAGAATTCAGATTTCTTCCTCAAGAAATATATCCATGAATTCCTTGAGAATTTATCTATGAATGAAACATAGTACACAGACTTACCCAGTGATGGAACCGACACAGGTCCAAACACATCACTGTGCACAAACTCTAATATCATGTTCGCCCTCTTGGCACCAGAAGGCAAAATCACCCGATTCTACTTCCCATATACAAAATGTTCACAGAAATAAAAATCCAAAGAGATATTATACATACCTTCTACCATACCATTTCCATGCAGTATCCGAAGGCCCTTCTCTCCAATATGTTGAAGCCTTTGATGCCATAACATGGCCTTTTCTCGAGAGACCGCTAGGCTTTCCGCTCCACTTTCAGGAACCACAGAATTGTTGCACCCATCAATAACAGTGATGCCCTGAAGCTTGTAAAGAGTTCCAATGTGAACTCCCCGCATTAATACCAGTGCTCCCCGAACCATCTTACAGGTATCTTTCTCGAACACTGTTTTTACACCTGCATCATCCATCTTGCTTACAAAAATTAGATTTCTGGCCAATGTAGGAATGTGCAGAACACTAGAAAGTGTTCTAATCCTTCCACCTTGTAGCTTCAGCTTGAATTTTCCACGTCCGATGATTCTGGCCTTCCTATCATCACCTAAGAAGACATTACCGCCATCATATCTCTCATACTCGCAGAACCACTCCCTATGAGGAGTGAAGTGAAAGGATGCACCCGAATCAATCAACCATGACTCATGATCTACATGTGTATTTGAAGAAGAAGCCAAATACACATCCCCACCTTCATCTGAGGTGGTTTTTGCCTCTGCAGAAGGAGCATCATCAAATCCCTTTCCTTTTTCAGGAGCTTTAGATCTACAGTCCTTTTTGTAGTGCCCTTCCTTTCCGCATTTCCAGCACACTTTTACAAAATTTCCAGGAGATTTAGATCTCCCTCTAGATTTAAATCTCCCACTCAAAACCTTATTCTTGTTTTTTTTCTGGGACCTTCCTCGTACAGATAAGGCATCTCCATTCTGACCCTCCATATTTCTTTGTCTTATTTCCTTTGACAGCAAGGCTGAGACAATGTCATCAAAATTCAAGGTAATTTTATTGATACAAATTGCAATAACCAGACTGTCCCATGAGTCTGGTAGAGAACACAAAAAACTGATGCACTTATCTTCATCTGAGATTTTAATATCAAAAGATGACAGCTGACTTACCACAGTATTGAAGGCATTCAGATGCTCTGTCACCGAGTCTCCATCCTTCATCCTTAGGTTATACAGTTTTTTTTGTAGGAACAATTTATTCACCAGAGACTTAGATTGGTACAAAGTCCCTAGCTTGTCCCACAAGGTCTTTGCCGTAGCTTCCCCAGATACATTCAACAATACTGAATCTGAGACACACAATCGTATTGTGCTCTTTGCCTTCCAATCCATTTTCTTCTAGTCTTCATCTGACATTGCTATTGGTTTAGTACCCGGATCTACCATGATCCACTGGTCCTTATCCACCAGCAGATCCTCCTTCTTGAGCTTCCACAACTCAAAACTCTGACCATTAAATTTCTCGATCTCTATCTTCCTGTCGGTCACCATCTTCTTTCACCGCAAGAATCGATCCTACAGATCTCCCACCGAATAGGGTCTACCTCAAGCGTGAGCAAAAAACCCTCAGCAGCAAAGGCATCCCCTTGAAGCCGAAACAACTCTGATACCAAATGTAGGTTTTAACCCTATACAGAAATTATCTGCAAACAAATCTTAAAAACAGAAAATAAACAATAGCGAGAGCATAAAACATAAAACAAATAAACATAGAGATTTTTCCCTGGATCCCAAATCGGGATGACCAACTTGATTTTTCATTATATTCCTTTTAGTGTTACAACACATATATATACATGCCGAAGCATACATAAACCCCAATCCATTAACCCTGGATTAGAACATAACTGCAGTTCCCTTGACCGGATCTACAAAATACCAGGGGTTGAAAACCATCATGCCCCAAAACCATGTGCAAACCCATGCACAAAAACATGGGCTGGTCCGCCCACCGGAAAACAAGGACCAATTTTTTTTTCCCGGGGCACTGCCCCGGACCCCGATAGGGGAGGCTATCACCCCCCTATTACCCCCCGCGTGTGACTTGTCATGGAAATAATATAACACAAACCCAATAGATTTGTGGTGTTTTTCTAAGTCACCCAGCTTTGTATTTTCCTCTTGTTCTGTGGTTTATGGGTGCCTTTCCCTAGCTTCATATTTACTGATCAAAAGTCTTGATTCTTCTACTTAAATTTCTACTCGAACTCGGTGGCATAACGATATGTCGTGCCAAGTAAGGTAATGTGGAGGAACTCCATTTCCTCTTGAATGTATCTGTGTAAACAACTGTGGTACTTGAGAACAAAATGTCTCTCTAAATCTTTAATACCCAATTTTGTGTGTAGGGTATGGAATAAATTCGTCAGTTCATGCACATCTTGATCCCTCTATTGCCACAACGTGGTCCATTGGATGTATTTGTCCTCATAACTCCCCGCAAGTAATACTGTTCTTTGATTCCATCTTGGAATGAATTCCAAGTGGGTGCACCCGAGAACAAAGAGGGTTCCATCTCGTCCTTCTGCTCACAGTAGGTTTCCCACATGTCTTTGACATGGGGGCCAGCTTTGAGGAGTGAAAAATTAATGTTTTCTCAGTCGGAGAAATCATGGACTGAGACATACCCTTCCAACAAATTCAAAGATTTATATATGGTGCCTGCATCTATCTTGCCTTAAAATACAAGAATGTCAAAGTTGAACTATAACTTGAAAGGAGAGGTGCCTCCAGAGTGGCTACTGGATGTAGATGCGCCACCGGTGGGCAGTCGTTGAAGGATCTGGGAAGATTTATCCATCATTGTGTTCCTTTGTTTCTCGAGGGCCTCCTCAAGCAATAATTTGATAGGATATCCTGCTCCCTCGTCTTTCTTTTCTTCCGCCATGGGAGGTCGTCGAGGTTTGCGAGGCTGATCTTCCAAGGGTTGAACCAGATCGAGCCCTAACTCCTTATACCTTGACCTCGTTGGGGACATGCAAAGAAAACTAGAGAAAGAGAAGACTGCCCTGATACCACTGATCCGGATTTATGCAGGAATGCAAAAAAATAAAGAAATATACATAAACAAAGAGATGCAATGAAAATAATACTTCATTTCATTAATATCAAGTAACATAAATATGCTTATAGACATAATGAAAATAAACTGGCTATGGCGCTGGTAGCTTATCTCTGAGAAGAGATGTGATGGCTAAAGGCCTCCGAAATATGTTACAATGAGGCTTGAGGGCCTATTTCTTATTGAGAAATAATGGAAAACCCTAAACATCCAAAAACCTAACCCTAGGAGATGCAGCGCCAAAACTATGGGCCACGTTTGGGTAAATTGGTACATCAACTTCCCGGGGACGTAACTTTGGCATATGATCTCCATTTGACGCGCTCAATACCTTGTTAGAAATACATGTCTGAGGACTACAAATTTTGACATCAACAACATCAAAGGAACTTCTATGCTTCTCCCGGTTTCCCAAAAAACACCGTTTAGGGCCTCAAAACGGCTCTGTAAGTTCAGGAACCGAAATACTGCTAAAATAGTAAGTTTTGCTGAAACTAAAAAATCAAAGAATCGATGGTGGGGGTCCAAATGGAATAGGTAGGTGGCCACCAATATCCACTTGGATCAATGTTGGAAAGGCAAATTGTGAAAATGGAAACATACTTAATTTCCTCCAACTGAAAGCAGATAAGTGATAGAATTTTTAGTGAGGTGTAAGAGAGAATCGCTGGGTTTAATGAAGAGGTCATCGTTCAATTGAAAAATCAAGAAGAAGCATGAGATGTAGGTGTAGGACCAAGTGGGTAGGAGAAGGAGGAATGGAAGGATGTCGATAACTTTATTCCAATTTAATTTTTGTCAATGTTGTGTCGCTTTGTCTTTATTTTAGGTCTATTTTATAGAAATTATGAAAATTATCAATGTTATGTAATAGTAGTCAAGACATGTATAAGGAAGAAATTAGTTTTGTGGGTGTACGGGAGTTTGGAAATTGATGCACAAAATGCTGCTAGTTTTGATGAAGTTTTGTAAATGCGGTTGTGGCAACATAATTCCATATTTTGAATATATAAAAGTACATGTTTTGTTAAAACACAAAATTGTTATAGTAATAAAAGTTTGAGGTTACATTTAGTGAAGAAACTCTTTCACACCTCTTTATTCATTGTAGCTATGCAAAGGAGATTTGGAACCATTGTAAAATAGCTTTCCATATGGATTTCTTATGGCAAGGTGCTTCATTGGAGGAAGCTTGGAAAGAACGAATGTCTATTTGTGAATACAATAAGGTGAAAACTTCACCCCTGATTATCTGTTGGGGTGTATGGTTGACATGGAATTGAATTATTTTCCAAGAGAAACAAATTCCTAACGATAATCAACTAACTATGTTTTATTCCTTCTTTCACATTTTACTTAGCAAAAAAGGAAACAAAAATACTAGAATGATTAATGAAGAACACCCGGATCACACTATTCCTTGGTTGTATTTTGATGGGGCTTATCAGAGAAATAATAGTAGGTGTGGGGGTGATGTAGTCCTTTATATTGAGACAAATAACTTTTACAAAATCAAGATAGGTAAGGGAGAAGGATCAAACAACTTTGTAGAATCGATGTCTTTAAAGCTTGTGCTACTTTACTCTTTAGAATTGGATTGAAAACAAATCCAAATTTTTGGTGATTCACAATTGGTTATCAAATGGATAAAAGGGGAACAACATTGTAGACACTTAAGTCCTCATGCCCATTTTAGACGATATTAGTAGGTTATTAGTTTTATTTGACTCTTACACATGCCAACATATTTACAGGGAACGAAATGAGACAACAAACACGTTTTCTAAAGAGGGCCTACTATTATAGTATGGGAAGTGGCATATCAGACAACATCTAGATGGTGAATATTTCAAGTTTTATCATTGGTCGTTTATGAGTTACAAGTTTCATATACAACTTCTATTGTATTTAGTGAATTTTATTTAACATATTTTTGCGTTCTTGTCTTCACAATTTTTGTGATATGTCATTGATATTTATAAGTGAATATGTGCAAGAATTTTAAGGTTCTCCTAAAAAATATGTAGCTCTTTATGAAAGACTCTCTAATTTTTTGTTCCCAAGCAGAAATGGTTGAATCAATGATAGATGCTAATGACATTTATGTATGGAAAACATGATTTTAGTATTTTTATGCATAATTTAATTAATTTCATTGTGCTAATGAAAGGTTATGAATTTTTTCCAAGGAAAAAAAATTGAGGTTATAGACTCAATTTAGCAATGGCGATTTTTGGGCTCTAGGTTTTGACAACCCATACTTTTTCCAATGGTATTCTTATGTTATGTGTGTGTGTGTGAAAACAAATCAGATCCATCTTAAATCTGGATCTATCAAGCACAAAGAGGGAACAAATCTCTCGAGGTGCAAATATTTCCTAAAATTTTGCACTGCAGAAAAGAGGTTTGCATCTTGAGATATTTGATCCCTTTCGGTGCTTGATACATTCAAAGTTAAGATAGATCTAGGCTAGTATTTAGGTTTATAAAATAAAAAGAGTGTGGGTGTTATTTTTTTGATTTTGGAAAGTATTTTGATATGGTTTGGAAATATATATATGGTTAAAGCTTTACATTAAAAGAGTTTGAATTGTTCTAACCTAATAATATTTAGGTTATATGAAAATTCAAAAGAAAATATGATATAACTATTTTAGAGAGTTTTTAGGTGTTTTTTTTGGTAATTTAATACCTTATATCACTAAAAATTTAGAAATACATTGTTTTAGTAGTTATCCATTAGAGAAATTCTCTATGCCTCACTTATGCTACCATGGATTAAAAATGCCAACACTTCCCTACAGACTACATGGCCCCAAAACTTAGAATACAACTATATCCATATTGCAAAAAATAATAACAAATCCCATATTATTAGGTTTTACATAACATACCAAACATACATAATAGAAAGACTAAAAATATGGCAGAAAAGATGGATCATTCAAAATCAGAGAATGAGATGGTAATTGGAGATCTAGAACTTGATCCTGGATGTTCAACATTATTGGAGTTACAATGTAAATGTCCCTCCACATGGACAAGCATTTCATCCAATCTATCCAAAGTGAATAATTGATTCCTCAACATTCTCTTAATGTATTCCAATGAGGCAAAGACATTGCAGCTCTCGACCTGCTTATCCTTTAAAAATAACCCCAACGTACTTTTCATCTTTCAATGTAAAGCTAATGAGTTCAAATATTGCTTCTTTCTTCCCCTACTATTGCCAGGGTTCGGAATTCAGGTAGATACTTCTTCCATAATTTCATAATACGAGTAGGATTTCCTCTTCACCCTAGCTTGAGTTTAAAACTTGTGATCTTTTGTTCTTATCTATGGGAACACAATATTTAAATACACATCATCACAATCCTGAGCAAAAATTGTCGATCTTCATTGTACTTACATACTACTACCCCCATCCCCTCTCCGAAAAATGCATGCATTACTTGGGTGACATGGTAGCAACAGAGGGGTAACACATGTGACAACTACTAAAGCTTCCTACACCTACAAATAAATCAGATAATACACCAGACACTACTTCCCCGAGACTTTGACACCATCCCACAACATCATCACCTAAACTTATAACACAAACCATGTTGCGAGAGGGATTCCACAAACATTTCCCCATATACACGGAAACCCCAACCTCATATCCCACACGCCATAGCACCATTAACCAAAAACAAACCCATAGGATTCTTGGGGGCCATACATTACAAAGAACCCTTGGAAACAAAAAGAACCAAGAACACAGAGAGACACATGACCAAACTACCAATTTTGCAGATGGAAACAATAAATACTCAAGGAAATACAAAAAAATCCCAATTTCGAATTTGTTAAGTCCAACATCAATCGAATTCCATTAAAACCACTTAGGAATAAATGCACAAATTTTGCATAGACCCTCTAACTCATAGATAAATTTCTAGAATTCACAAACCCGATCCCTAAGAAAAAATTAAGGCAAGATAACAAGAAAAATGGGGATACGACCTACACCACTTCACTGATGTTTGAATATGGGGCACTACTCAGTCCGTTGAC
Source organism: Pinus albicaulis (assembly GCA_034641835.2). NCBI lineage: Eukaryota > Viridiplantae > Streptophyta > Pinopsida > Pinales > Pinaceae > Pinus > Pinus albicaulis. Next base: position 654,758,219 of record CM076569.1, read on the forward strand.
CGCTAAGAGGAAAATACGCAATCCAAATTCCACTGCTCAAATTTTCCATCCTCCCACCACCTCAACCAAAGGAAACCAACAAACTAGACCCTCTATGTCACACCACCACACTCAAATCCCAACATATTGAACCTGACTTCATAATGCAAGACAACCACTAACAACAGGGAGGTTTAGGTCTTGACCTCACCTATACCGTTCACCTCATTTTCGAATGCTTGAAGCTCCATCGCAAGGAGCCATTTAAAAAAATTGAATGTCATTCGGTGGCATGCACACTCTTGCATGTTGGGTTTGGACCATGTCCGGTTAACATAAATGTCCATCACATCCAAGGGTGACAATCTCAACCCCCAAAGAACCCTCATCAAGACCATTAACACCCCCATAAGGGTGTTTTTAGGCATAAAACAATCTCACCATTTGGTTTTTACACAGGGGAAAAATAAACAAGAAGAAGAGAGAGGGATGAACATGATAAAAACCATTAAACAAGAAGAATAGGAAGGGATGAACATAAAAAAAATATTGTAAAAAAAATATTGTGGGAAGATGATGTGATATTAACATTTTTGATAATGTTTTTACACGATTTTGGGTAAGTTAGATCAACCCAAAAATCCCCAAAAAAAATTTTAGGTGCATATTTACTTGGACACTCTTATTGAAGTAGTTGTTTTTGAAAAAAATTAAAAAAATCTAAGTTTATAATTACAAACAAGCTAGAATGCACAAAAAATTCTATATAAAAATGTTTTTAATTTTATGTTTTCATTGGTGACTCATGTAATATCTCAAATAAGTCACCAATTATGTTTACATGTACTTAACATTTTATGAGTTAGGGGTTATAAATTGGTTATATATTATTTGGAAATTTTGGTTTTGGAAAAGACATGGCAAAGAAGTGAGGGTTCATATGAAGATTAACTAATCTTGAGTATTTTACTTTAAAAGGAGAACAAAAATAATCATAGGAGCATGTTTGTGAAGCCTACAATATGCAAATCAATAGTCTAACTACACTGTAATAATTTCATAAATATGCATAAAAATATATGAAAGGGGGGGTTAGTGTAGCCTTGCATATATATTCCATGTGTTTTTATGCATATGTAATATGGTTAAGGTTGTTGAATTTTGCATCTAACCACTCAATTGATTTATTAAAGGCACACTTTATTATAAATAGTAATAATAATAATCTAATTTTATGGTTGCAACCAAGACAAATATCAAATTGATGTATAAGTCCCCCTTGATTGTGGGACAAAATACCCCCTCCACACAATTGTTTGAATATTGAAGTATGCATAGGTGTACATAATATACCACCCTTTGGATTTGAATCTCTAACCTCTTAGGAGGAAACAAATGTTCTTGACCATTAAACCTACTCAATTTGTACATTAGGTTCTTGTATGTGAATGTGTTCACATAAGCATATCAGATTATTGCAATGACATTAATAACTTTATCAATGTGTTCACATAACAATATAAAATTAATGTAATGAAATTAAGAATTGAATAGCACCTCAACAAGCACCCATCACATATTTTTGTTAAAAATTTAAGTCTTATTGTTCACCATTAACATATATAAGTCAAAAGTCAATAATGCGAGCTTTTGGCAATCTTTGAAGTTTTGTTGTTTACAATTCACTTCTAAACTAAAAGTGTAGTCATATGCTAATCATACTAAAAGTTATGTGTTAAGAACTAGGGGTTAGAGGATAGTAGGTTAGGTAAATGATATTTATGGGTTAGGAATCAATGAGCTAGGGTTCATTAGTGAGGGGTTAAGAGTTATGGGGCTAGGGGTCAAAGTCACTAATAAGTTATACATGTCAATGCCAAAATATAGGGTCTTCAATTATAACATATGTCTTTGATGTTTATGGGACATGAGTGGGGTCCCAAGATAGTGCACACATTATGAAACCTAGCACATAAGCCATATAAAGGGAATATTTCACATGTAGTAGGATATGATGGCTATTATTTTGGCATAATAGGAATGTTTCTCAGTGATAAACCATGGTTTGATACCAAAATATTGGGTGTTTACCTATACCATTTATGTCTATGGCTCATGGAACATTCATAGGGCCCTAGGCTAGAACACAAACCTTGTAAAAAGAATATTTGACATGTGAGTAATATATAGTCACCATTTTGAGGTATAACACATTAGAGGTGGTTCTTATAGCCAAGGACATGCTCTAAGGTCCATATTCAATGTGTTACTCAACAATATTTAGCTGTAGGGCCCCTAATAATCACACTGTAGAAATTTTATAATTGCAATAATGTATTTCTGGATTCTCCGTGATCTCACAAATTAATATTATGTTAAATACATAATCCTTCCACTTAATTATTTGTGGAAATTAAATCGCCAATTTCAAAACACATATGAAGCAAAATCAATCGCACATAACAAGATGTTTTACCGGGAAAGCTTAAAGCTAAAAAACCCCAGCTATCATTAATTATGTATATCAATGGAACATGTAACAATCTCATACAAAGCTTAGCTCATATAGCTCTCAATACAATATACAATCGTCACACACTGTCATGTAGAAATTTTCATATCTATGCACCAATTTCTTGCCTCCTGACAACCTGCCTCCACTGCGCAATCCCTGCTGAAGAAGAACCCTGAATGAATTCAACCTTACCTTGCTTGCACTGCACAATCTTCATAAGCATATTCAATGTGTGTATATGCATTGAATGCATCACTATAGTCACGACTGATAGTCCATCTCACCCTTTCACCTATCTCTCCACTGGGTCTCCACTGGATCTCACATGCAATTAGTTAACTGTTGTATTTCTTCAGTTGCAAGTAAGACACTACTTGTGAATTAATTAACTAATTAATTTACTCATCTTTCACTAATGTATGTTCAGTTACAACTAGAACAACTGAGTTTAACTCACTGAACTGAGTTAAACTAAATAACAACTCCCATAACTACTCTTCCAAGTCTATTACAACTTTCCACTATCAATTATAACGAAGTCCTCCATGCATGAGTCACCCACCACCCTGGGAATTGCGTAATTCCTTCATCCCACTGATGTGCCACATTTGTTCACTGAAATAAAGTGCTCCAAGAGAATAAGTTACTATTTATTGTCTGATTATTATTAAGGGCTAATAATAATCGACATGTATTCTATCTTTAGATTTGCGATCTATAAATAGACTTCTCCCATCTTCTAAAAATAGAAAATCATATAAAGATAGAATTTTTTCAACCATCTAGAATCAACATCCTGTTAATTTTCGATTTTTCTCAATATTTCTAACAATAGACATACATGTAAAAATAGCCTGTGTGGGCCCCAGCTAGTTTACGTGCTTATTTTTCACTAGGATCAAGGATGATGTTTCTGGATACCTCTTTCATTGTTTCTTGTTGCAATATTCAACACTCCCTCTCAACAAGAAAGGACTGTATTTTCATGCGCCTTGCAACTCCATGCATCCGCCCTGCAATACTTGCATGCAACACTTCTAAAACTGAATAGCCTCCAAAAAACTCAATCAGTCTAATGCATCTATCATCAAAGTCCTCTAACTTCTGCTTAGCTACTACACATGTCTTCAGGAACCACTGCACTGTTTAACTCTGCACTCACGCACTCTGCACTTGCTTTCAACTCTGATCCACGCTCTAGTATCTGACACTGTCACTTTGATTTGAATGCATTAATCCAACTGATAATTCTACTGCTGCTCTGTGGGCTCCTAGTAGCCAGGTTCGATTCATGAGAACCAAAAAATCTCAATGAATCTTGCCCAAAAATATCTTCTTTGGATTACTCACGCATGTCGCCCCACCTCTTTCTTGGTGGTATAGCTGCATGCACTCCCTCTGCCCATCTGGCATGAAATTTCTCTGCATTAGTGGTTGCTCCCACTCCATTATCCTCATATTGTGGCTGCTCCACATCCAGAGGTTCACTCTTACCTGCATGCAAATCCAGCTCCCTCTCAAGCGTCAATTGTGTGGCTTTCTCGCACTTCCCAACTGTAGAAAGCTTCGTAGAAATCCCATCTACTTAAAGTCTGTAGAGTTTCTTAACTCGAATTCCAACCTTCTTGGCTTGCCCTGTTGCTTTGTGTCTCAGGAAAATTTTTCCTTCACTAAAGACAACATCATAGCCTCTATCCTCTAACATTGCGACTGAGATTAAATTCTTCTTTAAACCTGGAACATGCACAACATCTTTTAAATGAAAGGGTTTACCTAACGCCCTATGAAAGGTAATGGTACCAATTGGGTTGCACTGTATCGTCCATCGTCACCCAAATAAACATGCATCTGGAGATCTTTCTACACCAAGTCACTGAAAAGTTTCTCATCTCCCGTCATGTGAAAGGAATCACCACTATCAAAGTACCACCCTGACCCAAATGCACTAGACACCATGCATGAGATCAATGAAAATTCAAGCTCAAATTGCGAGGCAAGGGCCTCACTAGCTGCAGCTCTAGAAGCCATCTTGTTCTTCTTCTCATGTGGACAATTTTTGGCAATATGTCCAAACTTGTGACAGTGAAAACACTTCATTATGGACATGTTATGCTCCTTGCCATCTTCATCGGCCTCATATCTAGAATGGAATTTCTTCCCCTTCTTCTTCTTCACCTTGGAAGCCAAAGCATGATCCTCTTAATCATCATGCTTTGATGAAGAGCCATCCCTGGTGGTCTGCCTTATCTCCTCTTGCACTAGATCCAACCACAGTTGCTCCCAATCCGGCAGTTTCTCCTGTCCATTTACATAGTCTTCATAATTGTGCCAACTCTTCGGAATCCCAGGGAGAGCCAAGCTCACCAAGTCATCATTAGCAACACTGACTCCTACACTCCCAAGCTCATCCTTGCATTGGACAAACTTTGTCAAGTATACTAGAATAGTGTCGTTCTTCTCCATCTTGATTTTTTTGAGTTTATCCTTCAACACCAATTTCCTATGGTCGCTACTAATTTGAGAAATATCTGTCAAAACCTTCCACATTAAAAATGGAGTGGCTTTCTGTTGGACGGATAAATCGTTCTTGCGGACAAGACAGATCTCCCTAGTATCTTACGATAACTAGCAACAAACAAACAGATGTAAACTACTTTCTCTAGATTATACTTGATATGGAATTATCTATAATGAAGGATTTATAACTTACCTGTAGTCCAACACTGATCGTAGTCTTCTTTCTTGTTGCTTTGAATATGTCTCCTTTCGGGATCTACAATCACAAACATGGAAGAATCAAAAGCACCTGCATAATATAGACTAATTCATAAACCATAAACCTATCTTGATGATCAAGGAATTCAAGAAATAAGCCATTTAAATAAACAACTCATTGAGAAAACAAGATCCATTTGTATTATATTAGATGAAATAAGGAGCCTTACAACCGTGTTCGCCTTGATGTTGTACAAGTCCTTCCGGGGTCCAGAACAAGCAGTTCCTCTACTTTGACAAGCCTTTGCCCTCTCTCGACTAACATACACATGAGTGTGTAATCATTCCCATATGGTAATCGGTTAAGAGAGTCTGAGTTTTTCCAACAATTATCCTCAAATAATCTCAAAGCCTAACTCCCCTTGAGGCTGAACTATGGCCTCAATTTATAGAAAAAGAGAAGAGGTTGCAGCTCCAAATAAGAGGGGATAGAATCCTCTTTCAAGGGAATAAGTTCCACATACCAAGGGGTAGGCTCCTTTAATGGAGGGATGAATGTACATGAAAGGAGCAAACTTTCCACCAAATAATTGCTTCCAAAAGCTTCCAGATTCAACCAACTGGGCTTCCAAATTTTACTTCCGCCTTCACTTTACCTTTTACAGGAGTCCACACCTTTAATGAAGAAAAAGTGCGGCCAGTTCCGCATGTTCTAGAGAAAACAGATGCGACATCACAGGTAATACTAAGAGAAAGAGCGGTACAAGTATTTTTATGACCTTTATAAGTTTTACTCTCAATTTCAAGGCTTGGTTTTAGGAACTTGATGTTTGTAGACTTCTAAGGGAGTATTGTATGAGTAATAATGAACCTGTACAGACAGTAAGATGTCATGGTGACAATTTTTAGTGTAACACTTTCTCATGAAGGCTTGACACAATATGGTCTTTCACACCTTCCAACAGAATCCTCCTTGCCATTGCCATTTTCTTTTTCCATGTGTCAAGTACTGCAGCATCTACCGAAGTGGGCTTAGGAACATCGCTATCGATAAACTCCTTCAAGCCATTATCTTCAAGCACCACCTCCATCCTGTCCTTCCAGGATATGTAGTTCAAGCTGCCCTCGAGTGCATACTCCAACCGCAACCCATTGAAATCCATTTCAATGTATACTCAACTTTCGCACCAAGAAATTCTTGCAGCAATTTCGAATTTCTCCACCAGCACAAAACTCGACACCACTTCAATATTGCAATCTCCAGTGATTAACACTGCTCCAATACCATGTAGAAATTTTATAAATACAATAATGTATTTCTAGATTCTCCTGATCTAACAAATTAATCTTATGTTAAATACAAAATCCTTCCACTTAATTCTTTGCTGAAATTAAATTGCCAATTGCAAAACACATATGAAGCAAAATCAATCGCACATAACAAGATGATTTACTGGGAAAGATTAAAGCTAAAAACCCCAACTATAATATATTATGTATATAAATGGAACATGTAACAATCTCATACAAAGCTTATCTCATAGAGCTCTCAGTACAATATACAATCTTCACACACTGTCATGCGGAAATTTGCATATCTATGCACCAATTTCTTGCCTCCTAACAGCCTACCTCCACTGCGTAATCCACACTGAAGAAGAACCCTGAACGAATTTGACCTTACCTTGCTTGCACTACACAATCCTCATAAGCATCTCCAATGTGTGTGTATATGCATTGAATGCATCACTATAGTCACAACTGATAGTCCATCTCACCCTTTCACCTATCTCTCCACTGGATCTCACATGCAAGTAGTTAACTGTTGTATTTCTTCAGTTGCAAGTAAGACACTAGTGAATTAATTAACTAATTAAGTCACTCATCTTTCACTAGTGTATGTTCAGTTACAACTAGCACAACTGAGTTTAACTCACTGAACTGAGTTAAATTAAATAACAACTCCCATAACTACTCTTCCAAGTCTGTTACAACTTTCCACTATTAGTTATAACGAATTCCTCCATGCATGAGTCACCAACCACCCTAGGAATTGCGTAATTCCTTCAGCCCATTGATGTGCCACATCTGTTCACTGAAATAAAGTGCTCCAAGAGAATAAGTTACTATTTATTGTCTTATTATTATTAAGGGCTAATAATAATCGACATGCATTGTATTTTTAGATTTGTGATCTATAAATAGACTTTTCCCATCTTCTAAAAATAGAAACTCATCTAAAGATAGAATTTTCTCAACCATCTAGAATCAACATCCTACTAATTTTAGATTTTTCTCAACATGTCTAAAAATAGACATACACCTAAAAATAGCTTGTGTGGGCCCCACCTAGTTTAGGTGCTTATTTTTCACTAGGATCAAGGATGATGTTTCCAGATGCCTCTTTCACTGTTTCTTGTTGCAATATTCAACACACACATTCTCTATAAAGGAAATTTCACTTGCAAATCATATTTGCTAACCATTTTAAGAATTAACACACAATGGATGGTTAGTGAATTAATGGTTATGGGGTTTCGATTTAGGGTTTAGGGAATTTGTGGTTGTAAGGTTAGTTGGTTAAGATTCATTGTTTTATGATTTAGTGAGTAAGGGGTAAAAACCAAGAGTTCATCAATTGTCTAGGGGACAATAAGTTATAGGGTTCTCAATTTGGGACCATATAGTTTAGTATTAATGGGTGAGTGGGTTTGAATAAAGATTATGGGGTTTAGTGGAATAAAGCATCCATTTGTTGTAGGGTTGTGGCTTATGGATTGTGATCATAAGACCTCTTATTAAGCCAAAATATTGTAAAATCCTCCACATTAATTAAATTTTTAATCATTATAAGAAGTTTTGATTTGTCAATTGGGATTATTTCAGGTGGTTGAGGATAATGATTATCATCCTACCCACTCGTTCAAATCTCTTCTAGTGGCATGTTGAGTTTTTATGCCTTTAAGAATATTATTGTAATGGCTTCAAGCCAAGCACTCTTAAGTGAGTATAATGATGGGCTAGCACGGTATCGACAACCTTACTCTTTCCTTTGAGCTGAGAGGGAGGTTGTTTTCTTTCGCTAGAGAAAAGAAATAAAGAAGAAGCCATGATTATTGGTTAAAAATATATATATACTTCTACTTATATTTTTTCATATTTTTCCACCTAAAATAGTTCATTTTTTTATAAAAATAATTAAGAAAAAGAAGAAGATAATAATGCTTGCCTTTGGGCTAAGAGGGAGGTCGTTTTATTTCCTTAGAAAAGATAAAGAAAGAAAGAAATAAGAAGTTTTAATTGATTAAAACTTATACTTGTCTTTTGTCATATTTGTTCATCTAAAATAGTTCAATTTTTTTATAAAAAGAATTTAATAAAAAAATACAATAATACAAAACTATATTTCACAAATAAATAAAAATAATCTCTATACTAATTGATTATAATTTTCAATTTAAAATAATTATATGTTGTGTGTGTGTGTGTGTTGCGGGGGGGGGAGGGCATAATGGTTAAGTATGTGTTTTACATTAAGTGGTTATAGATTCAAATCCAAATAGGTGTAGAGAATGTATGCATTCATAGAAATTTTATTTTACCATGGTGAATCGATAATTTGTTGGCGTAATCTAGGTGAGGCCCAAGATTCAAACCTAGTGGTTGCTGATATAACACCAAGAGTATATCCAATATCTCGTAAGCTAGATATACCAGTAATTTATGACTTAGCAAAAGCCAAGTCTCCACGAGGGTGGGGGAGCCTACTCCTTAAGCCTTATCACAACGGGCCAAAGATGTCCCCCCATGGAATTTGAAACCGGGTGGAGCGGATAACATCACATTATGCCAACCACTCAATCATCCAATGAGGAGACATATTTCTTCGTAGAATTTAGTAGTCAAATTGTTGCGTGAAGGTGGGCCCCTTGTCCCACAAACAAGGGGGTCACATACACCAATTTGGTGTCTTGCTTGGCCATGGCCTTAAAATTGTATTTATCTGTGTGTGTGTGTGTAACCAACAAATTTTCAATAATTGTATTAATCCAAAATCTATGGAAAAGAGTAGGGAGCAAGTGGTATTACAAAAAACACTAGCATTGTGTTTCAAGCAAAATTGCAAGTTATTTATTTTCCAAAAACTTAAAATACTTATTACCACAAAACATTCATCCCAATATTTCTTAGATGCATAAATTATGACAAATTGTTGACACAATACAGAACAAAAATATTGCCTCACTAACTTGGATTGCGGTCCTGACTTCTTGTCACCATTTATCGTGCCATTGAAAGGGATTTTTTTCTTCTTTACCATTGTTGTCCTTATTTCCTTTTTATTTGATGAGGTCATTGTTTCTCCTACATTTCCTGATTTGTTTAGATGGGGGGGGGGGGGGGTTCTAATTTCTTGTGTTTTTGTTATTCTTCAACCAAATATGCCCTACTTGCTTTAAGAGGTTCTATATTTTGAGATTCCACTAAGCCTTGTTGTGACAATTCTAGCTAATATAAAGGGTTTTAATTTGACGGAATATCCCTTGAATACTCGATATTCACCAAGATACCACTAATTTTGTTTGAATTTTGTTTTATTTCTTCTATTCGAGGGCTTAGTTTAGGTGGATTTTCCTTAGAAATAAGTTGATTTTATTCCTTGGCTCCAACCCACTAGGTTGGGTTTTGTTGTTACTTGTTAGTTTTCCTTAACCCTTTTGGGATATTTGTTGCTAGGTGCCCTACTTTAAATCATAATATACAATGAAAAAAAGCATGTTCATAATGTGTTTTTTTGGATCTAGGAGTAGTTGTCACCTTACAAAATTATTTATGTTGTAAGAAATTTGTTGAAGTCCACATCAACACATATGTGAGAATATGTAGTGGTGCTAAGTATATTTTTTTTATACTTCTATGATAATAAATTCCAAGATATTTTCTAATGGCTCGAAAAGAGGAAGAACCCCATAAATGCAATGGTAGATTTGGACGTATAACTCACATAGGAGCTAACGAGAGAGAATCAGTTAGAGGATCGAAGGAAGAATTTTAAGGTTTCATACATAAAATATAATTTCCACAACATCAAGGACTAGATTTTAAAATTAAATCCCTATCTTCAACAAGATCAACTCAACAATGAAACAACCCTTTGCAAAGGGGTAAATAAATGCATCTTATTTTAAATTAGGCTTCCAAAAGACTAAAATCCATTTATGCAAATCAATTGAAGGGGAGTAGAGGATGTTGAAATGGTAAATAATCCCATTTAAATGATAGAAGTCTTACTGAAAAATTACATATTCCACTATGGGAATATTGATTATGGAAGCTTTGTGAACAAGGAGATTGGGAGAATGAGGAACATTCTTCACAATATCACTGAAAGAAGCTTTGCCAATGTTACCAATGGGAGGAAAAGAACCATATTTACAATTGTTGTCCATATTGGCAACTGGAGAATAAGATATGTGCAATTTTTCTCCCTTAGACTTCCCAAAGTCACCACGATGATCTTTTTAATGAGAATTGGGAAAAATGGAGGAAGTGGGTTCTAACAAAATGAAGACAGTAGCCACCATGCTTGAAACATAACCACCAGGGATGATAGAGTCGCACTAAATTAAAACACCATAAGAAAAAGTAAGGAAATAACCTTGGAGAAGAGAGAGAGGCCATATGATCAGGGAAAATTTTAAGGATGGAAAATTATCTTGAAGTTTAAAACATTAGCGAATCTCACTAGTCCTTAATATGCAAACTATAAAATATTTATTGATATATTTGTAAACTTATTCGAATTTTCAATGATTTCATATATAGTCTCTATATAATGTTGGCGATTTTTAAGGTAAAATTATTTTAGACTATAAAATTTGGGCGAATCATTTTTAGAAAATATGGAAATTGGCGATTTTTTTTTTTTTGGAAAAATCATGGAAAATTATCCCACCTGCGAATATTAGCCCCTAAAATTTTCCATGCATATGATACTTGATCAAAGCATGGGAGGGGCTACCTGCTAATATACAAAAAAACCTAGCGACAACCAACAAACCCTACCTTGGTAGCCTTCACTCCAAATTTATGCTATAAAGTTTAAATCATATTAATATAATTCTAATTTTAAAATATTATAAATGATAATATTTATAAAATTATAAAATTAACTCTCATAAATTAATTAACATAATAAAAAATTAAAAAAGGGATCATCGTATAACCTTTAGTTGGGTATCCAATTTCAATTGAGAAAGCCGTTGATAAAATAATTTAGAGAAAAAAAATCAAATATTATAAATAATATAAATTTTTGAAGTTGATAATTTTTTTAATAAAAAATAATAATATTTAATTTTTCAATTATTAAGAGTATGCATTTTCTCCTAAAAGGTTCGAAGATTCAAATCTGAAGGGAACTAGAGGGGTAGAGTATGTATGCCTTTGTAGACTTTAATTGTCAAATCACTATGTGGAGGTGGGTCCCAAGTCCCATAATGAGGGGGTCTCATACACCAATTTGGTGTCTCTCTTGGCTGTGATCTTAAAATTGGAGGATTGTTTTTCTTTTATGGTAGTGAGAATATTTGTATAAATTGAAAAATATGTGCTCGGATCATAGCTATGCATTGGGAGTTACATTATTATTTTATTCCATCTTTAGTATCATGTACAATATTATGAATCAAAATTATCCTCTAAAGAGGAATACAATCGATACTAAGCATATATGGGTCTATGGAGATGAATACCTTCCAATAGAGCCCCAAATTTAAATAAAGTTTGTAGAACCTATATCCTACTTCAAAATATAATTCTTGATTACAACATATTTCCTTATACCCAATGGATTATTCAAGTATGGAAACTTAACATTAGAGTTGTTGGAACTGAATGAATCTTTCAGATTTAAAAACAAACTATTGACTAGAGGTCTCAATTTAGTCTCCTAGAGTAGAAAAATATGGGGTTATTCTTTTTGAACTAATGATTTAACCTTTGAAATTCTTTTATTTGACCCTAACCCCCTGCAATTCTAGAAGTTTAGTTTCATAATTTTCTATTAGATTTTACGACCCTTGATTAGGGCCCAAACTCCCTCCTTTTCTTGTATTCCATCTCACTGTAACATGTTTGTCCATAATACCTTGTCTTCTCAACTAATTTTCCTTTTCATATTTTTTGATTGGAACCTCTGTTTGTTTTTCTTCCCACCTTACAATGAATGTGATATTATTCCTTCTCTTTCTTTGGATTTTATTTTTCACTAGTTGAACTGGAAAGGGAAGGGTTGGTTCGAACTTCCCTTGGAGAGTGGAACTCACCCTCATTTGAGGAAGATTTGATCTCACCAGTCACATGGATCCATCCTCAAAGGGAGGAATTCCATCCTTAGTAGGACAAGGAGAGGCTTTGGATCCCTTCCCAAGAGAGTGAGGGACATTTCTTGAGGGAATCTCACCTTCCTCTTCAACTAGTTTGAGCGCTTTGAAGCCATTGCTATTATCTTATGTTGCACCCTGATTGATGGCACCCTCTCCTGAAGCTCATTTTGATAAGGTTGGATAGGCTAGGACATTTTTTTTTCCTTTCTAGATCACTTTGTCGTGGTTGATTTTAGTCTATTTGGATGGTCCTCTTTTCCTTTTTGGAAATTTCCATTGATCTTGTTCTTCCACTTGTTTTTGTTGCTCCTCGGTCTTCTTTTTAAAACTTCTAACAATGTATGAACTCATGAAATACCTTGCAGTTAAAAGGAAGATGGTCATAATCCACCTCGTGGATGTGGGGCTATTTATTGTGGCTGTATGGCCTTTGTACATATCTACTTCCACACAAATCTTGGCACAAGAAAAGAAACCCTCTTGTGACTTGGCATGATAAATATACTTACCCAGGGTGTTCTAATACTTCTAAAGGTGCCATCATCCCAAAAATGCAGAGAAAGGAAAGGGAGTTTAACTCATATCAAACCTGCTGAAGGAACATCACACTCTCGGTTAAAATATGAGCTCTATTGATTTATATAGAGACCCTGGGCACCTATGAAATAAGGGTTGATTCTGAAGATCAAGTCTATTTCTGATTCTTGAAGAACGTATAAAACCCTCTCTTGCAGAAAGAAGAAGAAAATTTACCCTTTATCAATGTCTAGCAAGTTTTATTTACCCACTACTTCAAGGAGAGAAGGGAAGGCCAAATCCTTATGAACTAGCCCACTAAAACTTGTTTCACAAGTTGAGGAGCCCTTGTTTAGCGTTGGGAAGTATTAATCTCTACCTTCAAAATATCCTCAAGCTTTTTGACAAAGTGCGAGGGCTTCGTCTTATGTAATTTTAGCCTATTAGAGATAAAAACATCGAAGGTGGCTACATTAGGTGTCAATGAAGGGGGCATGGAAGCAAGGCCGCCCGAGCTAGTAGTCATCGAGCTGCAAGAGACCCTCTAAGTGCTTAAAATTGGATTTTTATTATTATTAATTTAATTAATTTTTAATTTCATATATATATATATATATATATATATATATATATATATATATATATATATATATATATATATATATATATATATATATATATATATATATATATATATATATATATATATATATATATTATTATTATTATTATTATTATTATTATTATTATTATTATTATTTATAATTAATAAAAAATATAAATGCATTTTTTTTATTTAATATAAGTAAAAGTTTTTAATTTTAATTATTAAAAAGTATATTTTATAATTTAAATTTAATTCCATCAATGGATCCTCTAGTTAGGTTTGGGAGAAAAAGTTAAAAAGCAACTAAACAAGCCTTGAAAGATTGGACCAAGAAACCAACCCAAACTCCTCCTGAACAAAGAAAAGAGGCAGTTCATTCATTGCAAACCCTGCAAACCGACATGGAAAGTAAAGATATCACAACAGAATTATTGGAAACAGAAATAAAAGGACAAAGATCAGCATATCAGTCATTCCGAAAGGAAGAAGAATATTGGAGAATAAAATCTAGAAGTCTGTGGTTAAAGGCGGGGGATCGGAATACTGCTTTCTTCCACAGGCAATATAGAGCAAGACTGTCAAGGAATTATATAGCAGAAATTAAAACCGCAGATGGTCATGTCTGCAAAGGATACAATCAAGTCAAGGCAGCTGCTGAAGCTCACTTCCAGAACCTCTACAGTGCAGATGCTCAAAGTAATGATGAGGAAACTGCTGCATTTCTTTCAAACATACCCAATCTCATCAGCCCTGAAGAAAATGCAATCCTCTGCAGATCCATAACGGAGGAGGAAATCATAAATGTAATTTGGGCCATGGAGGCGGACAAGGCACCTGGGCCCGATGGATTCACAATCCATTTCTTTAAAACATGTTGGCATATTATCAAGGCAGATCTGCAGAAAATGATAAGAGGATTTATGACAAAAGCCAAGCTAGGAGGAGGAACCAACTCCACTTACCTAGCGTTAATCCCCAAAGACACCAATCCTGAAACTTTTTCCAGATTCAGACCTATTTCGTTGTGTAATGCGTCTTATAAAATTCTGGCCAAACTGTTAGCAAACAGAATCAAGCCACTTTTAAAAAGAGTGATCTCCAACTCCCAAAGTGGCTTTTTGGAAGGTAGACATATTCTGGACAATGTAATCCAGGTCCAGGAGACAATCCACTCCAGCAGACAGCGGAAAGAGAAAGGAATGGTGATAAAATTAGACATGGCAAATGCGTTTGATAGAGTCAACCGCACATTCCTTAGCAAAGTTCTCCTTACATTTGGCTTCTCGCCCTTTTTTGTTCAGCTAATCAAAGCCTGCATTGACAATCCATGGATCGCTCCCCTTGTCAACGGACGTCCAACAAATTTCTTCCAAGCAAAGAGAGGAATAAGGCAGGGATGCCCTCTCTCCCCCTATCTGTACATTATTATGGCAGACTCATTAAGTCGAAAGCTCAATGCAAAAAAAGTTGCAGGTACCTTACCAGGCCTCAAACCTTCAATGGGAGCTGAGCCTTCGAATCATGCACTATTTGCAGATGATTCTCTCCTCTTAGGTGGAGCCTCCACAAGAATTGCTCGAGCATTCGACACTGTCCTCAGAAACTACTGCAGAGTCTCTGGTGCGGCAGTTAATGACAGCAAGAGCGAAGTTTTCAGTTGGAATATTGATCACCAAGAACTCGCAGGCATAACTTCCATTCTTGGGTTCAAAGGACAATCAATCTGGGACAGATTCAATTACCTTGGCCTGCCCATTATTTCTGGAATAAATAAAAGAGCTCTATGGAGTGAAATAATCTCAAAAATTAAAACCAAGATTGCAGCTTGGGGGGGTTACTGGTTGACAAAGGGCGGCAAAGTCATCTTGATCAAATCGGTGCTGTCAGCGCTCCCAATTTTCTAGGCTGCTTTCCTTCTGGCTCCTCGAAATATTATGGAGCAGATCTCCAAACTACTCAGAGATTTTTTGTGGCAAGGTGGGAAAGGCAATGAAAATAGAATACATCTGGTGAATTGGGATGTTGTAAAGAGAACGAAGGAGGAGGGGGGACTGCAGATAAGAGATCCCCAGCTTGTTAACATAGCCTTGGGAGGCAAAATCCTGTGGAAATTGATCCACGAACCAACTCATCCTGTCAGCATTACACTGCGGTCAAAATATGGAGTCAGCAAAGATCTCAGCAACGTAATACACATGCCCACAGCCAATAGCACGCAACTCTGGAGTTTGTGTTGTAAAAGCAGTAAACATTTCATCAAACAAATGTATCGAATCCCTGGAAGCGGCAAACACATCAATCTGTGGACGGACAGTATAATGAGGAACGCTCCCTTAGCAGATCACGCGGATATAACAGATCTAAGATCGTGGTTGGAGCGCGCTGGTGTCAAAAGTCTCTATGATCTGTCGAAATGGAACAAGCGTGGGGAATGGGAGGGCTGGGATCTCCATGGAGTCCCAAACAGATTGAATCATCAACAAACTCTGCTTGAAGATAGATTGGAGGACGCTGCCCCTGTACACAGAACCTCAAAATATTGCTGGGGATGGGGCAAATCTGGCGTCTACACAACTGCTGCTGGCTATAGCGCTCTGCAGGGTACAAGAAATAGTAATCACCCTCCGATTGTCTGGAAAAATGTTTGGGATTCATTTGCCACACCAAAAGTAAATTTCTTCTGCTGGACTTTGATTCATAACAAAATACTCACGGGAGACAATCTGGAGAAACGAAATATAACAGGCCCTCATAGGTGTGCTATGTGCAAAAACAATTCAGAAACAGCCCAGCATCTTTTTATGGATTGCAGTGTAGCAAAAGAAGTTTGGGCGCTCATCTTAATGAACTTGCAGACTCCTGTACCATCCTTTAACTCTGCAGCTGATCTTTTTGCCTCTTGGAGGCACCATTACCCCCATCATATTCCTCAAAAATCAATCTGGAGCAGAATTTGGACAGCGATACCCAAATATGTTTGCTGGCAGATTTGGTTGGCACGTAACCATCAGATATTTCAAGAGGTGAGACACTCTCCGTTGCAAATAGCTGCAAAAGCTAAGGCCTTTCTGATGGAAGCAACACAACAGCAGTATTTAAAAGAAGACTCTTTGCTTCTGCCTGAAGAAAAGATGTGGTTAAGCACACTAGAGCCTTATCCGAGCAGAAACTATCCTAAACCACAAAGCGATAAACAGGAATGGCGCTTAAGAGATAAAGAGGATTACTTCCAAAAATGGTGGAGGTCTCAAAAAATATCCTCAGTCTTCTTTGATGGGGCGTCTAAAGGGAATCCAGGGACAGCTGGAGCTGGGGGAGTCATCTACTCTCCGGACGGTTACTCTAAAGACACCTTCTACTGGGGATTAGGCCAGAAGTCCAACAATCAAGCTGAGCTCCTAGGGCTTCTCAAAGCCTGCCAAATTGCAAGAGACAAAGGTGTGAAAAATCTGCAAGTCTTCGGAGATTCAGAGTTAATAATAAAAAATTTAAACATGGGGGATCGATTCAATAATCCCAGCCTCAACAAAACTTTGGAAAGACTGAAAAAAGTACTTCAATACTTTGACAGTTGCAAATTTTATCATATACTCAGAGATTTAAACAGTGAAGCGGATCAAATGGCAAACAAAGGTAGTGCGATCATGAAAGGGCTTATTTTTGTTAACAAAAACAGTTTTGTACAAATGCCCTGAAGATTGTAATAGAGGAAAAGCGGCAGAGTTTAGAAATATGCATTGTATTTGGGGACAGCTCGAAAAAGTCCCATTTGTTTCCAGATAAATAAAAATCATATAAACGTTTCAGTTAAAAAAAAAAAAAATTTAAAATTTAATTAATATATATAATTTTATGTTTAATGTGGATTTGAAAGATTTGAATTTAAAAATATATTGTATTATTTGAAAAAATTATATTCATTGTGTGTGTGTTATATCACTTAGATTGGGTGATGTATCGGTTACATGGCATTTTTAATTGGATACATTAGGGTGTTTTATGTGGAGACAAGGGGTGGTGTTAGAATATGAAGGGTGCAAAATCCATTGTGATAAGTCGATGGGACAATGAAAGTGTTAATGGTGCTTCCAACCAGGGGTTCAGTGCATTGACGGTGGTATTGCTTTATTTAGGATAACATTGGGATAATTGATTCTAAACCCACCAAAGATTTACAGTGCCCGGGAATGAACATGATTGTAGCAAGGTCATGGACAGGGTATGGGTATATGGTCGTAGCTATCTCCAGATTATGCCATGGTACCTGGGCTTTGATCCTCTGGTGGATGCGCCCCAGGGCAAGTTCTTATGGGCCAAATTGCCTGGTCTCCCACTAGAATACTCGACGGACAAGGCTCTCACTGCTATCGGGAATACAATTGGAACGACTAGGTACATTGACCCAAGGAGTGTTGGCAATCCGGATAAACGCATTGCCTGGATTTTGATTGAAGTTCCCACAATGCGTGAGCTGGCGGGGGACGTGGTGTTGGTGTGGGACAAAAGGCGACACACTCAGCATGTCGATTACTGGGGTATTCCTTTTCGCTGCCTATGCTGCTACAAAACAGGCCACCTACAACGGGAATGCCCTGACAGGTTCTCGAAGATGAGAAGGAGGCGCAATTACAACGTAACAAAGGGGGCTGGACACAACCTGTCTCCCTCCACTTTGCTGCCGTCCCCGAATAAGTTGTCTTCCTCTCCATGTAGGTCAAGGGATAATATATCCCGTGAATATACAACGGCATCAGAGGACCCTCCTTTTTGCTCAAACGAGCGCCCGTTTTCATCTGTAGCTAATGCCAATGGGACGAACACTCCCCCTCCTCCCTTTTCTTCCCATCTGGACGATATCCCTGCATGATGTCAATTTGCATCATGTCAAATTTGCCCTCGGTCTGACAATGGCCTCTCCTCCCCTAAGGATCAGCCTACACAGCGTCGTTTGGCTCACGGCCAACCCGATAAAAATACTCATCTTCGCTCCATTAAGGAACCTCCCATTTACATTGATCAATCTGTTGATAGCCCTATCAATGTATCTCCTTCGATGCCTGCCTTGGAGTGGGCATCCCCATACAATGATCAATCTTTCGATGCTGACCAGACTTTCGAGTCCCCCAAAAATACAATGGGGACTACCCTGGATGACCTTTTGAGGAACCCTGATCTGGATCTTGTGGCCTTGACTATCTTTGGCGGGAAGACCTTTGACAAGTCCCCTACTATATCGCCGAGGTCCGCCGCTAACATTACTGTCCGTAAGACTACTAAATCAGGATCCAGGCACTTTAGAGGGAAAAAGAAGATGAAAGAGCATTTTAGGGGGGAAATATTGAACTTACAGGGGATTCTTATCATGCAATCGCAGATGGACTGGGCCCTTAGTGCAAAACACCCGATTGGGGGTGAGACATGATCTCCATTCTGACTCTCAATATAAGAGGGACTGGCGACCCCTCTCAAATATGAAGCCTCTAGGGCCTGTTTGCCCATTATTCCCACGATTTTTTGGGGCTGATACAGGCATATGGTTTTATCACAACCATCCATACAAGGGAAATAGGGTATTTTGGCTTTTTCCTGCGTGCCACATCTGATCTTTTCCTTCCGGATCAGCTGCTGGGTGACTCCATATGGTAAATCGCTTTATGCTCCTTTCCACATGCAGGGTCAATTAAGGAGAGGTATCTTACGCTGGTCTTAAAAGCGTATGCTTATTCTGGAAGTATTATATACTGGGCAAATGGTTAATGTGTTCAAATATGAATGGGATAGATTCGGTCTTGGAAAATTAATGAATTAAATCTGATCCTGGTCATACAAGTCGGCAGCAATTCGTGGGGTCATGAACAAGAGAGCCAGCCTTTGTTTTTATTTTCTCACTGGCTTGGTCTTTATCAGGAACAAGAGTGCCAGACTATTATCCTCTGGCAATGGTTTTATTTTTGAGTATTTGACCATCTTTGGATGCTCTCGGTAATGGTATAACTGGATTATGATTGTCGGATCACTAGCTCTCTCGACTAGTGTTTTTGCTTATTATTTTTGTTTTCTCTGTGATTCGGTTGTTTTTACATACCAGCTTTTTGTATATGTCGTGTTGTGTATACTTCTTTCTGATCCCTGGGCTAGATGCCTCTCTGTATTTGGAATGTTCATGGGGATCATCATTAGGCGTAATCTTGCCCCTGTAGATGTATTGTGATCATTACTCTGTCTGATTTCTGGGTCTCCCTACCAGGTCGGAGATCTGGAATCTTTACTCAGTATGTATTGTATGGAATTATGGACTGTTTTTACATCTAATATAGACAAAACAACAGTTTTTTCTTCTGAAAAAAAGAGGTGATTTGCCGTAAGTTCAATTGTGGTTTTTTATAGTTTGTAGTTTGCTGGGAATATCCTATGGCTTTGGCCCTCCTTCTTTTGTTGAGTTTGTCGTTTAGGAGAGGGGTCCTATAATTTCTTGCTCCCAACATTTGGGTTCTTTTTTATTTGTGATTTTTTTTTTAAATTTAATTTAATTTTGAAAATGTAATGTTCTAAGTTTTTATTATTATTTATTTATTACATTTTATTAAAAAATATACAATTCATATTTTTATTGCATCAAAAGTAACTATTAATTTGGAATCCACGTGACATAAATATGGTAATTAAATAATAATATTTTAAAAAATAAATCAACATAAATTTGTTATAAATTTGGAGTTATCAAACATAAAATGGATAAAATTTCTTAAAGTGTAACTATTTTATTAGTTAACTCTATGTCATGTACTAACATAGAGTTATGAATGCAATAGCTATGAATGCAATTCCAGAAATTGAAGATATATAATGTATAAACATTGACATTAAAATATTTTACATAAAAAACAATAGCTATGAATGCAATTCCACAAATTGAAGATAGTGAATTGAAGGTACACCAAGATAAGATATTAGACCATAGGACCTTGAGAGATTGGTGCTCGCAACTATGCATGTATATCAAACAAAGATAGACTCTATACATAAGCCACCAGACATAAATAAGAACCATAAACTCATAGACAGGGGGCCAAGACTAATAGAGTATCTTTGCAAATGATGTTTCCTAGAGACAGTTTACTTAAAACCACCTCTATCACTCAAATTCATCATCATTCCAAGCCCCGTCAAGGTATCTGAGATTTATTACAGTTCATTGTTTTGTTCAAAAATCATCGCTAGGAGATCCTACAAGTTCATTAATACTTGTTCTTGCCTCCATTATCTAGAATTGGGTTTCATCCTCTCTCTCATGATCCATCCTGAAGGTGGACATACTATGCCTCAACACTTACATCTTTGATCGAAAATCCATGTGTCACATATCCTCCTCCCCCAACGTGGAAAACACATGTCATCACGTGTGTTGTCACTTGATATGAATTTAAATTCCTCTATATTAAATGATATAAATTTTCACATTAAAAAAAATCAATACCCTCTCAATACTTGATAAATTAGAAATAAATTTATATTATATATACAAATTTTAAAATAAAAATCAATAACAAAAATAAAATATAATAAAATTAAAATTTCAAATAATTTCCCCAATGGGGATGGCGATACTTAGTCCAATGGAGGAGGGACCAAACCCTACCACACCTCTCCATGCGTTGGATTGTTAATAGGGATGCATGGCAGATCAAAAACATACCTTCTCACATGCAATGGTGAGTTTTTGACGATGAGTATTTACTCTAGGATAGGTGACCTCTGGGCTTTGTATTTAGTTGGTGGAGTTCTAATATGGTAAGCTATTGTGTTGGTCGTGCATGGTGGAATGCGGGACGTATCTCATGGTGCTACTAGCATTGCTTCCTAACCTCCCGAGCGTATTCATATGAGGGAGAAGTGTTGGTAGTAGCAATGCGGCAGAGTCATTTGGACTTGACTTTTCAACAATATTTATGGTGTCTGCCAGATACTCTAGGTAATCTGGTTGGGTTGGGCTTTATTCTGGGTGGAGTCTTTTATATATTCTCTGGTTATGTTTTTCTATTTGTATTTGGTGTGGTGGGAAAGGCTTTTAGCTTGAGTAGTGCGACAACGTGATTTATACCTCTACTAATAGTGCTTGGGGTCTCACCCTCAAAGCATGTTGTCTCTATCTGGTTTGGGATCTCCCTTTTTTTCCTTTCTTTCTAGTTTTTCGTGGGTTCAGAGGTGTGGTCCTTCTGTTGTGCTGCGAATTTTTTAGCACTTGGTATTTTTGATGGTCCTTGCTCTAGAGTTTTTTTCCCTGCAAGTCAGGTTCGAAGGTAGAAACCTCCATAGTGGTGGTTTTTTTTTATTGCGGCGGGGAATTTTGGGTGCTAGGTGTGTTATGTCTCCTTCCTCCTTAGTTCGTCTCTCGCATTTCAGTCTTCCTCCTGTTCTGTATCCATAACTGGGGGAAATTATGTCTTATACGAGTTTCCTATTCTACTATCGAGTGTATGTACCTGGGGAGGCGGGGCTTTATCCAGAGAAATTATTCGACCTCTACTCCTAAATGTGGTCCTATGGAAAAGTGTGAACTGCTTTAAAGGTGATAGTGGGTGGTTTCATTCTATTTCAAGTTTTTTTTTTACTCTAATTTATGTTCTGCTTGACCTCTTAGTTTTCTTACAGGTCTACTCAATATTTTTCCAAGGTGGTAGATGGGTGGTAAGGTGGTTCATTCTCCCTGGAAGAAGGTCGTTCCCTCTAGCCCCTCGTCGAACCTTTTGAATGGGTGTTTTGGTATTTTCTTCGGTTGTTGGCTATAAAGTATGGCCCAACCAAGGTGGAGCTCTCACATTAGACACTCTAGCACTGCACCGACTCTGGCGCCCTTGACCTGTGGTCCTAGTCAAGGAAAGAAGCATGTGGTTACATTGAAAAGGGGGGGTGTGTGTGCTCCTAGTCATGGTGCTCCCATTTGGTGCCTGCAAAAAGGTGGCAGACCCTCTCGCGCTGCGCAGACCAAAGGGAGACAGTGATTGAAAGCACAACTTGAAGAGGCTGAGAGGAACTGTCCCGAGGATCATGAAGCTTTGGTAATGACTCTCACTCAACTTCAATATTTCCAATGCCACTTAAGGGAATGCATGGTTGTGGTGCGACATGGGTAAACACAAATTATGGTGAAGTTTGATATACTGGAAATATGGCTTACTCATATGGATCAACATTTCAAGTGCAATTACCACCACCCTCCTCCTCCATTAACGGGGCCAGATAGCCTAGCTTCTATCAATTCTGATGATTGATAATGATCACTGACACTTTGCTTGTTTTATTGGTTTTTGGCATTTTGGCCTCAACATTTATGGTCAACTTCTATATGTATTTTCTGATACATTTGTTTTGGTAGGATTGTCATGGCCAACAAACCTGGTTGGAATGAGACCAATAAAATTTTGAACTATCCATTTATAAATTTCAACAATCCAGATAATAGAAAATCCAAACTCACAAAAAAAAATTAAATAAATATATAATAATATTTTATCTTAATTATAAATATATCATCTAACTATAAATAACTTAAAATCAATTAAATTTTATAAATAACTTAAAATCAATTAAATTTTATTATAAATTTTATATTAGTTAAATTTTCAAATTAAAATATTGATAGATATTGATTTTGCTATAAATTTTATATTAATTAAAATTTCAAATTAAAAAAATGAAATATATTGATTTTGATTTTATATGGAAATATAAAAATACATAACGAAGCTTCCTCCCCATTACCCATATATAATTAAATAAAATGATAGTGTTATCGATTACAATACTTTTTATAAATTAATTTAAAATAAATTAATTTTTATTAATATTTATAGTCATCAATGAATTTTAATAAAATCATGAAAGATATATTTTTAATTTAAATAAAGAAAATACATAATTTGAAATGTTTGGATAAATGGCACACTGTTCCAATTATCAATCGATAAATTAACAAAATATGTCTTTTAAACTAATGTATTTAAAAGTAATTTGGTTTAAAATTAATTTAGTTTTTGCATTAGTCAAACCAAAGGTATTGAGAACTATTAGTTTTGATTCATATGGGTAAAAGAGATTACATAATAATTGTAAAATGTTTCCAAATGGGTCAAAATGTTTCCAAATAGAAGCACTTGACCAAAAAAATTATTAGTTTTGTATAGTTTGACCAAGGACTTGGAGATAGGATTATCATGACTTTGGATTAAGAACCCACATAGCTGGAAATCTCTTTCCACGGTGCATTAGAAGAAATCACGAGCAGTTAAAGGACTTCTTTCCTATTTAAATATAAGGTCTTATTTAAATATAAGGAAAAGGAATGGTCAACTCTTGCTTACACCATGGGGACAAACATGGCTTTCTGCTGATTCCCAATAACTATGTCTCACTTGTGTCCCACACATTCATTCATTCATTATAAAGGAGACCTTTAGAATGATGTCTCACATGGAGAAGAACCCAAGGTGATCTACAACAAACCGATATGGTATTACCCTCCTTTATATATGTGGTTTATATATATAAACAAAATTTTTAATCATAAAAAGTTATTTCATTTTATTATAGAGATTCTTAATTCAAAAATAAGTTTTGTTACAATATTATGGGTCATTACCATGGCTTATCAGTATCGCAAGCTACAATAACGATAACTCATTTCATATATATATTCTAATTCATTAATTTAATTAAAATAGAAAAGATAACATAACTAGATAAATATCAATCTTTGATATGTGACCACTGCTGAAAATATTCTATGGAGGTTAAATTCCCACCATTTGACACCTAATTATTGATAATTAAATTAAAATTTTGGAAGCCCTATTCCAAAATAGACATGAAAATCAACATAATTATCATACTGATTTTGTTGTATTAATAGGTGTGGTACAAAAACCAAAATAAGATTTTTATATTTTAAAGTACAATTCTTACATTAAAGAATATATTTTATACTTGAAATATAAATAAGATATATATTTTTATGCTTAATGTGGATTTGATAGATAATGTTTAAAAATATATAGTATTAATTTAAAAAATATTAAGGAATTGAATTCCAATGTGGATGATAATAATCATTCTCCTCATATATATATATATAAAGTAAATTACTCGGATTAGGGTTGCATGACACTTTAATAAGATAAGTTAGGAGGGAGTTCTAGTGGAGAGACCCGAGGTGGTATTATAGTGTCCAGTGTGAAGGGTGAGAGCTCGATTGTGACAAGACAATGGGACAATAGAAGTGTTAATGTTGTGTTTAGTGGGAGGTTAGTTCTTTGACGAGTCTAGTTGGGTGGTTGCATATGACATTACAAATTCGAGTGGTGGTTTAAGCTTTATTTGGAGTGTGCAACCTACGTTTGTTATTATTGCAAATAATTCAAGTGCCTTAAATTTAATAGGGATTTTCAATCCTTATCCCCCACTCAACTATAGGTGATTTGATGCCAGTTCAATTGTGATGTTTTCTGATTTTTGCTTTGTATTTTGTTGGGATTCTCTTGTGGCTTTGGCCATAAATTGTTTTATTGAGTTCATGATCTAGAGGAGAGGCCCTTTGCTTGCCTACTCACAACTTTTGGGATCTGTATGGTTTTGGGTTTTGAGTGAATTTAAAAGAAACCTTCTAATGGTAGTGTTTACCTAGGCTTGTGGTCTAGTTGGCAGTTTAGATAGTTATGGGTTCTTAATAGGGTTTATCTCTCAAGCATATAAGCTAACCCACCAGGTTCTAGTTTGTTCTTTATTTGGTCATGTTTTCATTCTTTGGTTGTGAGATTGACCCTTGCTATTTATTCAAACCATAATGGACCCTATCATTTCCTGCCTACATTCATCTACCTATTATGAATAATCACAACTACATGGAAGTTTCTTAATGCAATGTGAGGCATTTGAGGAGGTAGAAAGGTATTCCTTGCAACATTTTAGTTGTAAAACCCTTGTCCCCTCCTTGACTAAAGCCAAAAAAATACCAAGCAAGAAAAACAAATTTATCAGTCAAAATTCTCTAATGCAATTAAAAAAGAGGTGGAATCTATGGAAGACATTGCCCTAGAAAATAGAAATAGGTTTCTAAGAAGCAAATTAAGTAGAATTATCAAAGTTGGTTCTCTAACTCTAAGTGTTCCCTAATAAAAAACACTAAAATTTTACGCGTGATTAAATTATATTGACTCACCAAATCTCTAATAGCCAAGTGATTGAGACAAGTTGATGATGTTTGAAACTAAATTTTAAATAATTTGTATGATTATATTTAATGTCTTATTAAACCTTTCAAAATGATATACAATAATAAGAATTGCTTATTTGATACAAAAGAGGTCTTCGACACCCAAGACACCTCTTCTAAGACCCTTAAGGCATTTAACGCTTTAACCCTAGAGGCATTTAACCCTTTAATCCTAGAGTCATTTTAACCCTTTAACACTTTCAAAGTCCAACTTGATAACTCCTCATTGAGACCATGGCATAGTGTTTACTTCTGTAGTTATGATTTGCAGTGTAAATAGATTTACTATATTTCGGTTCATATTTTAACGTTGTTTCCTTTTTAACCAACCAAAAATAATATTAGTTGTAACATTTTTTACGCTATATTAATATATGAGTATGAATAGCTAGTTTATATGAAAATAAATAATTTTTACTCATATTTGTATGTTATCGACGTAATCTATCATAATGGAACTAATAAAGCTATGGGGTGCATTTTATAATGTACTAAGAAATTATGAGTGAAATAGATAACATCACTTTATATATATATAAATTAAATTTAGTAACTTATTTTCGTTATTGGAAATATTGAGAAACTAATTGATTAGACCTATTTCATTTCATTCTCCATTTTGATGCCTAACTTTTCATTGTGAGATTTTTTTTAATTTCCTATTTTATTTATAGTTATTTTTTAAATATTTAGTAAAATTATTAGAAAATTAGAAAATATTATATTATGAATGGTTAGTATTGGAAAATATATTTTACAATTTATTATAAAGGAGATGTGTGTTTTTTTATTAAATTTAGAATTGGTAGATGTCTTTTTTTTTTAATAATAAAACTAAAATATTCATAAATAAACAAAAAGTGTCTGCTATAACAAATGTAGATCCATCTTAATCCAAATCTATCATAAGTTAAGAGAGATCAAATTACTTGAAGTGTAAATTTTTTTCTCTTATTTTACATTTTTTTTTTTTAAATTGCATTTTATGAAATTTGATTCCCATTGACACAATAAACCTGAAATTAAGGTAAATTTATACTGATACAATTTATATATGATTTTGTTAATGTTATTGAAAAGTTTATATATATATATGTATATATATATATTGTTTTTTTTGGTGAGGTAAATGATCCTTATTACTTAGAAAGAGTTACATATGGCTTGGATTTTCAAAAGAGGATTAAAATCTAGGAGATTGTTGAGACTAGCAAGCAGCCTACCAATACAGACAATAAAAAATTGACTATGAGAATCATGACTATAGAGAAAACTCCTTGAAGATTCAAGATTTCAAGAGGGAAATGCTTCTGGCATTAGCATGATTTTCCTTGAGTTGACTAATTGTTCGTCGTATTCTTGGATCAATGACTTATTTCTCTTGCGACCTCATTTTTTGACTTCTTTTCTTACATGGAGACCACCTTGAAATCCTTAGTGTGAACCCCGAGTACAAATTGTGCAGAACTCGAGCCCAATTGGTCTTTTTCCTTGCTTCAAAGATAGACGTTGTGCAAAATAATAGCCTGATGGGATAATATGTAATTTATATATTTTCCATACCATTATTTTGTAAGGGAAGTTAGTCATGGATCATCCAGATCCATATCTTCTGGTAGGGCTTCAAATTTATCTTCTTCTAATAAGGAGCTAACCATTTCCTGCAGTAATGTATGCTAGTTCTCTTTAGGAGACTTTTGCATGGGGTATGTAGAATGAGATTTTCTTATTGTTGATTGCAGGCTTGATAAAATATTGCCTTGCTTTAGAGAATCCTTTAGAGAGGAGAGAAACTCAAACCTATTTCCAAATCTAGGGATATAGTTAGGATTTGAGGTACTCGAGGACTCAAACTTATTCTTCTTCCAAGGAATTTTCCCAAATAATCTTGTTATTCCTGAGAAGGGTGTTCTTTAGGTGATTCCTTGACATTCATCAAAAAATCCCTAGTAATATTCTTGTATTCATGACAACATCTACATCTAAAGGCGACATGTTCGTAATCTAGAGACTTCTTCCAAGCATTATTCTGATAGTAAATATCTATGGAGGCAAGAAGTGTTTTGGAGATATTCATATAAATATAGATTTGAGGATATGATGCATGCCTCCCTATTTTAGTAGCCTCCATTACTTTAACAAAGTTGTTGATGGCATTTGTTGATGCCTTCAAGGGATTATTCCTCCCAATATTCCTTGGGAAGAGAAAAAAGTTGAACCCACATCGAGGAAAAAAATAAATATTCCTTCTCTGGATTATACCGCTCCTTCCAAAATAGCAATAAGAGCCTTTCATTGTTTAAAAAATGCACCCCCATTCAAAAAACCTCGATCTATCTTGCAAGCTGAAGAAAATGAGTTTGGAGAATCCAATAATAATTCTATTTGACTCTGTAACTTCCATTTATTTTTGATCCACCTAATCAAAGACTTTTCAGAAGACCATAATCCATTGAATTAGGAGATCAGAGCATGATCATGCATATATTAAATATATTCTCCAATCTTGCTAGATTTAACCTCATATTTTGGATCTTGCACCTCTTTTGGTAGGAAATGCCCTAGATTTCTAGCTTGTCAAGATGCAACCAACAAAGGTTTCACTAGGAAACTAGAAACCCCACTTCAGCTAATTTATCTATGAAAATGATATCGAAGATGAGAAAATTAAAGAGGAATATGTTGGAAATACTGAGAGGGGGGGGGGGGGGGGTGAATCAGTATTCCTTTAAATTAGAGCATTAGTTAATCTTCAATTATTATCAGTGTCTGTACAATGATAACAGTAAACAAAAGGAACACAAATGTACACAATTTTAATGGTGGAAACCCACTCCGGGAAAAAAACCACCTAATGCTTTTCCAATAATTCTTTAATATTCATCTCCAAGTGAAAATAAAGCTCCAACTTCCTAGAATCTAGAAAAGCATTCTTCTCCAGCTCCCACTGGATGTACACTCCAATGCATGAGATTCTTCAGTAGTAAACTGAACAGATGCCCCAACACCCAATGAGCTGCAAATCACCCTAGCAAAACCCTAGCACCCTATAGAAGAATAAAAGAAGAATGGACTCCCCTACCAGGGAAAATGGTCCACTTTACAATGATATAGAATGATGTAGAAGAAGAAGAAACACTAGACCATAACCCCAACTATGACACAACCACCTAATGATGATCCTAGACCTCCCGACACTGCCTCTTCAACTCTTGGCGAATAGACACTATTACAATTTTTACAATAATGTATTTACAATGACTTAGTACAATGATACCTTTACAGTGACTATATGCAGTGCTGCCCACTTGAAGACTTCATGTGATGAACTTCTTGCTACTATTATGCACCTTGGTTTCCGCTCTTGTAATGCTACCCTATACTGCACCTTGCTTTAATTTTCTGCCCTAGAAAGTCTGGTCCTTTGCAGCCCTTGACAACACATGATCTAGCTTTTTCTTTCCTTCTAGGAGCTTGATATTGAATCTGGTGTATATCTATTATTTTAGATCCCCAATATGTGATTTTCAGTCCTATATTATTCCTCTTAGTTGTCTTTCCAATGCCACAGGTCTTACCCAATTTGAATTCTTCAAGAGGGAGTTATGCCCAATTTCTCACAATGCCCTAATTATGAACCGTTTCAGTAGAGAGAACTTGTACGGTGTGCCACATGTCATTGTTTCTTCATTTGGCTATAAAATTGATAGAAACAAAACTAGAGTCTGTGAACTATTTGCCACTTTTTACAGAATTCCAATCTGATACTCAGAGAGAGAGCTATGATTATTTTCCTAAGGTCACTTCTTTGAGATGAATTTCAGGAGCCTGCAAAAACACTGACTTCCACATATCATATCTCCGAAAATATTGTGCACCTTGATATGAAATTTATACAGGAGCTTCCTTAGGATTTCTGCTTTGCCTCATAAAAGTTTCATCCTTTAAACCTTCATAGAAAAAAAAGTTAGAGGGAAAATTCCACGATGACCTGTTGCAGATGGCGAATTTCCTTGCATAAGGAGGATATGAGGATCACAATTTATATAAATGCTTAGGTTGAGAGGGGCTTCAACAAGTGAACGTGAGAGGGCTTTTAGGAGCTTAAAAAATATTAATTATGACTTTTCAATGAGCCATGCCACAACCCCATGGGGTTTTAGCCCACTAACTAGGGGTACAAACTTCAAACATGAATATCTCTAAAACTGTGAAGAATTACATGGCATGCCATATATCAACAGAAACATCTCGACAAGTAGAAACCATCAAAAGCATTATTGATCTAGAATGTATTAAAATGGTAGGTAAAAATTCTCATGCGATAGTGGGGTAGCCCCTGGTGCTGCTTGGGTTGACATCAATGACAACCGCTGATCAACAATCCCCCCCTTTTGCATTGATGGCAACCCAAGTACTCCCCCTGCAATCATGACACCTCTTCCTACAACATTCTCTCCCCCTTTGACATCAATGACAAAGGGTAACTCCCCTTGACACACAACCATCCTACATACCTATACACACTTCCACTCCCCCTTTATATTATGAATAAGGAAAATCTAATGAGAACTTGGGAGAATCCTAAGATTCTGGAAAATATATTCCAATGCTTCACAAGTACTCTCACGATAATCAATGCTTCCTGCCCAATCTGCATTTTTAAAGTCATGAATAATGAAATTTTTACCCTTGGGATACCACAAGCCATATTTTTTTGTTCCCTTTAGATATCGAAGAATTATTTTGATGGCAATAATATGTGATTCTTTTGGTGCTACTTGGAATCTTGTTACTTTTCCAACTGCTTGCATAACATCTGGCCAGGAGGATGTTACATATAGAATACTACCAATCATAGTTTTGTACAAGCTTTGATGCACATCCTTAGATGAGTCGTCTATGCTCAATTTGCAAACTGTTACCATCGGAGTAAGGATGGTTTTGCAATCTTCCATTTTGAATTTCTTGAGCATTTCCTTGATGTGCTTAGCTTGAAATATAAATATTCCTTTCTCTTGCTGAGATATTTGAAGCCCGGGGAATTATGTCAGCTCACCAAATAAAGACATCTGGAAATCACTTTTAATATTTGTAGCAAACTTCTTACTTAGTCGATCATCATTGCTACCAAATATTATATCATCAGGTCTTTAGCTATTAGACGTGCTTTAGTTGCTTAAGCGAGAACATATATGTCATTTGGAGCTCGACTTGTTGTAGCCTCAATTTCACCATACCTACCTTTCCTAATTTCACATTTTGTGGAGTTGAATAGTATTGTGTGTCCTTGATCACACATTTGTCCAACACTGAGCATATTGTGATTCATGTTTTCAACCAATAGAACATTCTTGGCTAGAGCATCTTTGCTTCTAAGAGTGACAGTACCTGATCCTATAAAATTTGAAGATCCATCATTTCCAAAGGACACAGTCCCATCCTTCTTCTCTTTCAGAGATACAAATTTCTTTCTATCTCCAGTGATATGCGTTAAGCAACCACTATCAACATACCACACATATTTGTTGTTTTTAGCCTTGAGAGCAAGAGCATGATTATCAGTCTTCTTCTTCTTCCATGTTTGTTCGTTCTGTGGCTTCAAAGATTATTCTGGAGGATTTTTGAGTCTGTAGTCTCTGGCTATGTGTCCAAAGTTTCGACATTTTTAACATTCAATATTATTTCTTAAACGTTCAAATCTATTAATGTTTCGCTGAGCCCTGGGAGGTTCATATTTGACAAATCTCCTGGAATTGTATTCGCTCCTAGGGTACATGCGACATTATACAGCTTTATGACCAAATTTTCCACATGAATAACAGTAGCCATAAATAATATGTTGGTACCTGGATGGAAATATTCATCGAGGAATTGTCTTCCAAGGATGTTCTTGCAAATATTGTCCAATGAAGTCTACATGCATGTCAGATCTCATAGGTTCATTGTATTTTTTTGTAGAATTAGGTCCTGCTTCTTCTTCTTTTTAATCGATTCCAGTTTTGTCGTTTTTTGATGAGTTCTTCCAATTCCCTTGAGATATTGGCATTGTTTTGGATAGTTTTTCCTTTCTTCACTTCCTTACACAGCGAGACTACTTCAACTTCTAATTCTTCCCTTTCTTGGTTTCTTTCTTCCAACTTCTTTTGAAGTGACTCTTAAATGCATTTGTGTTCTTCAACTTCAATTTTGAGACCTTGAACTTGTTCTTCAAGATTATTGGAATGGATTTTCTCTACCTTGAGCTCTTTTATAGGCTTGATTGCTTCCTTAGAAAAATATTCAATGGTCAATCCTTCTTCTTCGTTGTTTGATACCTCTTGTTTATTGTGCTTGGCCATAAAAAATACTCTCTCATTAGTTTCTTCTTCACTGTCATTGTCTTCATTAGATGATGAGCTATCTTCTTTAGAGAGAAAGTTTCTTTTGGATCCTTGCTTGTTGAATTTATTAAAGCCTTTCTTTCCTTTTGAGTTTCCATCACTTCTGTTTGGAAATTTTGCTGCGAAATGCCCAACCTCACCATAGTCGAAACATATCAATGGAAGTTTAACTTTGAATTTTCCCTTACCAATTTTTAGTTTTCTCGTAAAGTAAGCATATTCTTCATCTGAAAGACCTTCTCCATCATCTCCCTTTTATTCACACTTGCAGGTGCATGTATTTTCAATTGAAGGTTGTTTGTCCTTATTTATTTTCTTAGATGCAACGAACGCAGTTTATAGATGTGAAGTACCCTCTTCTTCATCAAGTCTCATTTCATATGCTTTGAGAACTCCATGTAATTCCTCTTTGCTAAGTTTGTCTAGATTTGCACTGTATTCTAAGACCGATACCTTTGGGTTGAATCTCTATGGTAACGCTCTAAGAATATTTTGTATAATAGTCTTCTCGTAAACTGTCTCTCCCAATCCTTCCATAGTATTGGTTATTTCATCAACGTATTGGAAGTATGCAGCAATGTTGCAATCTTCTTTCATTATGAGTTGCTCAAATTTTTCTCTATAGATTTGAAGCTTTACTTCTTTGACATTTGAGTCACCTGCATATATATTCTCAAGCTTGTCCCATATATTTTTGGTGGTTTTACAACCCAACACCTTATGATAAGAAGATTCAATAAGTCCACTGATAATAATATTCTTTGCTTTTGCATCATTTACCAAATTCTTCTTACTTTGTTCATCCGCGGTTGATGTAAATCCATTTTGAACAGTGTCCCATACTTCGTAACCTTGCGCCAAGAGATAGACCTCCATTATTCCTTTCTAGAGTGCATAATTATTTTCATTGAATAGAGGTACACCATTCTTGGTATGCTCCATGACCTCCTTCCAGTTGTTAAACTTATATTGAAGGAACCAAGCTCTAATCCCAATTGTTGGAAAGACTTGGGGGGGGGGGGGGGTTGAATCAGTATTCCTTTCAATTAGAGAATTATTTAATCTTCAGTTATTATTAGTGTTTGTACAATGATAGTAGTAAACAAAAGGAACACAAATGCACACAGTTTTTAAGGTGGAAACCCACTCCGGGACAAAAACCACCTAATGTTTTTTTAATAATTCTTTAATATTAAACTCCAATTGAAAATAAAGCTCCAACTTCCTAGAATATAGAAAAGAATTCTTCTCCAGCTCCCACTGGATGGACGCTCCAATGCCTGAGATTCTTCAGTAGTCAACTGAACAGATTCCCCAACACCCAATGAGCTACAACTCACCCTAACACCATCCTACCACCCTATAGAAGAATAAAAGAAGAATGGACTCCCGTACCAGGGAAAATGGTCCACTTTACAATGATATAGAATGATGTAGAAGAAGAATACACGCTAGACCATAACCCCAACTATGACACAACCACCTAATGATGATCCTAGACCTCCCGACACTGCCTCTTCAACTCTTGGTAGATAGACACTAGTACAATTTTTACAATAATGTATTTACAATGACTTAGTACAATGATACCTTTACAGTGACTGTATGCAGTGCTTCCCACTTGAAGACTTCATGTGATGAACTTCTTGCTGTTGTTTTGCACCTTGGTTGCTGCTCTTGTCATGCTACCCTCTACTGCACCTTGCTTTGCTTTGTTGCCCTAGAAAGTCTGGTCCTTTGCAGCCCTTGACAATACATGATCTAGATTTTTCTTGCCTTCTAGGAGCTCGATATTGTATTTGGTGTATCTCTATTGTTTTAGATCCCGAATAGGTGATTTTTAGTCTTGTAGTATTCCTCTGAGTTGTCTTTCCAATGCCACAGGTCTGACCCAATTTGGATTCTTCAAGAGATAGTTATGCCCAATCTCTCACAATGCCCTAATTATGGACTGTTTCAGTAGAGTGAAATTGTACGGCATGCCACGTGTCACTGTTTCTTCATTCGGCTATGAAATATATAGAGAAAAAACTGAATTCTGTGCACTATCTTCCACTTTTTACAGAATTCCAATCCGATACACAAAGAGAGAGTTATGACGATTTTCCCAAGGTCACTTCTTTGAGATGAATTTCAGGAGCCTGCAAAAACACTAACTTCCACATATCATATCTCCGAAAATATTGCGTACCATGATCTGAAATTTTTATAGGAGCTTCTTCAGAATTTCATATTCGCCTCATAAAAATTTCAGCTTTTGAACCTTCGTATAAAAAAATTTAGAGAGAAAATTCCACGATGACCTGTTGCAGATGGTGAAATCCCTTGCATAAGGAGGATATGAGGATCACAATATATATAAATGCTTAGGTTGAGAGGGGCTTCAACAAGTGAACATGGGAGGGACTTTAGGAGCTTGAAAAATATTAATTATGGCTTTTCAATGACCCATGCCACAACCCCATGGGGTTTTAGCCCACTAACTGGGGGTACAAACTTCAAACATGAATATCTCTCAAACCGTGAAGAATCACGTGGCATTCCATATATCAACAGAAACATATCGACAAGTAGAAACCATAAAAATCATTCTTGATATAGAATATATTAAATTGGTAGGTCGAAATTCCCATGCAATATTGGGGTAGCCTTTGGTGCTGCTTGGGTTGACATCAATGACAACCGCTGATCAACAGAATATTTGTAGATCCAAAATCATTATGAACTCCCAAAATAATCTAGCTAAAAAAGGGGTAAAGCCCCCTCTTATAGTGTTGAGTATAAATGGCTATTTTAAAAAAACCGAAAATATTTTTTTAAAGTAATATTTACTTGAAAATAAAATTCTATTAAAAATATAATAAGAAAAACATTATTAATACAATTTCGTAAATTTAATTAGATCTTGTCTCACCTCAATTTTAACATCATTAGTATTATGATTTGCAATTTTTCTATTAGTAGTATGATTTGTAACTTTTCTATTTAACCTAGAGTCAAGATTTAAACATTACAAATAATGCCAAAATGATTGACCATATGGATACATATCCCATAGTATGAAGGTTTGATGTGAGTTTAATATTTTAAATTTAATTTGTATCTCAAATAATATATGAACATGCACTTCCAACCAGGTGTTCCTGTCGGTCATTTTAATTATTGCATACTACGGAATGACAGGTTTCACACATAACTACTTTTCCTTATTCAGCAATAATGTCACTTTACAATCATATGCAAATATTAGTCAACTTATGTCAACTTATGGCTTTAGATGTGATGGCCCCTTATGCTACAAATTCCTACGATTTATTGGAACCATCTTGAACTTAGGTTCCTTCCTTAACTACTTCTTTGAAAGAGGATAATCTTCTTAGGTTTTTGGATATTTTTTAGGGAAATGTCCATAGGCATGAAAAACCATGAAATTAAATGGAATATACTCATGATGATGGCTTCACCCATCTAAATTTATTTTCAAATCTTTTAGGTGTTCATTCCCCAAACAAACCTCTATGCATTCTCTCACTCAAGAATATAAATTCATTTTGATTCAACATCGATCAATAAAATGGCTCAATTTTTTTCCAATCTCTTTAAGGGATAAATCATCCCATAAAATTAATCGGAGGTGATGTAAGTTGACCCACATTTTGGTTGTTGTTATCACCTATTCTAGATTGAAGTCAAGGGTACATGGGGATAAATACATCCCCTTCGATCTAATTCAAAAATATGGCCTACATATGATTATTAGACCCCACACTTTATTAAAAATAGAAAGACATAATAACCATGACTAGAGGAAAATGATTTTCTATCTGTTTTGGTCCTATAAATTATAGGATATCAAGGTGATTGAGTACTTTGTTTCAGTAATCTTATATTGTAAATAATTTTCAATATGCAAATGGTTTCCAAAAATATATATAAAAGAAAATAAAAGAGGGTATATCAAAAAAGAAAGAAAAGTTGAAAAGAATAAAAAGAAAACAAGAATGACACAAAAGAAAAAATAATATTGAAAGTGTTGCAAATGAAAAGGCCACTACTGGTTGATTAGTTTCATTTATGTCATTGTTAAATAAGGTTTTGTGCAGCTTGTTTTAAAATGCCACAATGACTAGATATTTGTTCAAATCATACAGCTTAATGATGATTGAACAGTTGTGAATTTTTGTCAATTAGGTTAGAGAATAAAGATTTGTCAAACAATTTAATCTTAGTAAATTAGTAGTTAGGTAGAAAATGAAATTGATTCAACTACTTAATCTGAATCAATAGGAGAAATAAGTGATAGTGTAGATTAGATTTTTCATAAAAAAAGTGATGTGCATTTGCTAGCCTAAATGCATCCCTAGAAAAAAGAAGAAGAAAATGTTAGTTTGGCAAAAAGAATAAAATTTAATGGGTAGGTAGAAGTGTTTTTGAGGTCTTGAAAAGGATTAAAATGGTTATCCTAAGTTTGGTTTTAAAATGTATTTATGCACATAAGAAGGAAAAATTGAAAAAGAACTTTATCCTAACTTTTAAAACATTTGGGTGCATAAATGAAAGTATTTGGCATATTGACCATATATCCTAAGTTTTCATTTTAATTAAACATGCTGCTACCTGAAAAATCCATCAAATCACTTGACTTTAAATCCCCCGCATCTGTCTGCCATCCATCATGTCCACCTCTAGATCTATGGTCCACATCCACCTTTGGCCCCCCCTCTCCATCCGAGCTTTACTGCCGGGGGGGTGGCGGGGGGGGGGTGTGGGTGAGGGAGGGGTACGAAAAAAATTGTTTGATGTTTCAAGCCCATGAATATGTGGCAGATTCTCTGCAGTTCGCACCCCTCTCTGATCATACCATTTACCACCTGATACCCCCCCTGAAAACTACCTTTCTCTGCAATACCAAAATTACTTACCTGTTCGTTATGCTCGCCAGTCCCATCGCGCCAGCTCATATACCCTTTTCCAATCACATCCCTTCTAGTGGTAATGAATCTGTTCGTTCATTCAATTAAAATAATGGCAATTAATATAACGGATCCACGCCAAATTCAATGAAAAGTCATAATTATTTATAAAACCATGGACTGTAACCAATTTAACCTTTAATGTGCTAAATTCTCTGTGAATTCCATTGTTTTGACAAGTTTTAAGAGCTCCAGTTCATCACCCATCAAATTAATTGTGTCCACCTTACCTCCTTCAACCAATCCAGAGCTCTGCACATTCCCGGTAAACCTACTCCTTTCTAAATCCTTTCAATTCCTCTGAAACAGTTAAAGATGCCTCCTAAGAAAAAAATCCAAGAGGATTCATTTGACCCTTTGATCCATCCTCCTTTAGATTTAGAACATGTCCCCCTAGCTGACAGAGACTATAATATCAATGAAACTATGTGTGAATTCGAATTGTTCGAGATGTATTTCTTGTTAGAGGATAAATACATAGAAAAATTGGATGATATTGGACTCTCGGAGTCAAACTTGCCACATTATATTTCCCCCCACAATTTCAGTGCCCCTGAATTCATCTGAAAATGTCAAGCCTGCTATATACCCAGTTAGATATCCATAATTTTCCCCACAGGGGAAATTATTTTTACCATCACTGCACAATCCATCGATTAGATGATGTAAGCCCCTTCTGTAGAAAATAGAACCCCTTTCTCCCTAGAAGCCCTCAATGAGTTATACCAGAAGCTAGATTTTTCCAAAAGGGCTAAAACCTTTGACCTTTTCCTAGCTAAAGACACTCAACTACCTAAGAATAACCCTCTATATCCTTCCTCTATTTTCCCTGATAGAGCCAAGAAAATTATAACAATCATTGCATACCTCCTTTGCTACTATTCATACCAGTAGATAGATGAGCCCATCATAGATTTCCTCTCCATATTTTCCATAGATTCTAAGCCATCCATCATCTTCAATTTCAGCCAATTCTTGGCAAACATTATTCATGACCAGTTTGTTAAATTTCAAACATAAGAAGCATTCAAATACTCTTTTGTTCTAGTGTACATGTTTTTATTATTATCAAGAATATAGGTTTAAAGTTTCTATGTAGAATTTGGATGAAGATGGCAATCAACGGTCAGTCATCTTTTGGACCACATTGGTAATGAAAGAACAGAAAGAGTATTCATACAAATAGTTCATTGAATCATTTGTACATCCAACTATGAGCCTTCTGAGCAGTAAAACTAAACCAAGGATAAATGAAGACATCAAAAGGGTTTTACATTTGTCAGATCAAGAAAATATAGGGGACTGGTATTTATACTAGAACTACACAAAACTGGGATTTTATGGCTATGAGCTTGCTCCTTACAAACTTCTAAAATTTCTCCCGATGAGGATTTTTTCTCTAGAGTACATTAGATAGATGCTGAATGCTGATGAAATCCACTTTGTATCAGCAAAGAAGAAGTCCCAGTTTAGAATTAAAACACAAATTGGTCCATTCATTTGTAACAACATGTTAGCAGGTGAGGAAGTAGACAAGATCTTGAAGGAAATGAATTTCAACCTAAGGTTTACCTGGTCCTATGATCCCTTGGGAAGTATTTCAAAGTTAAGGGTATAAAAAAAGACTACTCCTTATATACACACCCATAGGCCAGAGATAGAGAAGTATATGAACCAGTTGGAATGGGCTGAGAACACTTTACAGGAAGCTGAGGAGAAACTAGTTTCGACATCAACATCACAAACTCATGTCCCACATGAAAAAGCAGGAAAAAAGGCTTAGAGAAGAAGAGTCACATTCAATGATTGACACTACAGGCAAGGAGTTCAAAATAATGTACAGAAAAAGAACCAAGCTTAATCCAAAAACTAATACAGATAAAGATTTAGAATAGGAAGTTGTTATTATCACTAAGGAAACACCTTCATCCTCTCAAGTTAGTGGCTAATCCACCCTTTCTCCTACAACTTCTTCAGCTTCATAGGACCAACAATAGGCTATTCAGACAACTGAGGTTGTCCCAGGGGAGAAAGAGAAAACAATATTTGATACATTTGGCGAAATAAAATTGAAGAATGAAATTTTGAAGAACAACACTTATAGTCAATTCTGGAAGCAGAATTCCAGTTCTCAAAGTAGGTTGATGTCAGCATTTGATTTTGAGAAAGGTAAAATGTAGATGCCCTTTCTCGAGGCACATATTTCACAACCAAAGACATCTGCTGATTACAAGAAGACTTCTTTTGAGTTTGACATAAAAGAAATTCATCCCATTTAACAAATGGAGATGCGCAAACAAACAAGTGAAATTATATCCTCTTCTTTGACTAACACATCAATGAGTCTCTCTAAGTTGCAGGTTTCTTTGGCCAACATCCAATCACAGCTAAAAAAGGAGAAAATCTTCTCTCTTGCTAAGGATACAAGGAT
This sequence comes from Pinus albicaulis, assembly GCA_034641835.2. Lineage (NCBI taxonomy): Eukaryota > Viridiplantae > Streptophyta > Pinopsida > Pinales > Pinaceae > Pinus > Pinus albicaulis. The sequence goes on from CM076569.1 coordinate 654,797,994, forward strand.
TAAATCCTTATAAGACTTGGTGGTTAAGATAGGATATGATCCCTCTAACATGAAGGCCTCAGAGGAGATAATAAAGAAGAAGAATGCTGACATAACAGCATTAAGGAAATAATTGAAGTTTTCAGCTACAAAATACCCTCTCACCAAGGACATTGAAGAAACAGAGTCCCAGAAGAATGATATGATGAAGCTCATCATGGAGAAAAATGCACAGTTGAGACAAATGGAGACAGAAATGGAAAATATGATTAAAGAAAGGGATCAGGATGTAAAACTTTCCATGGTTCCTTTGGATGTTGTACCTCTTACAACCATCCCCACAGATGCAACCTCAACAACACATACAACAGATGGTGTAGAGCGGTTGAAAAAGGAAATGGAGAATCTATCTATTCAGACAGAGGAAATCAAGAAACCGTAAGATCAAGTCAAAATGTTGCAAGATCATAGATCAAGGAGTGACGCTACTCATTCAGCAGAAGCACATAGATCTTAGAAATTAATAAAGAGATTGCAAAAGTCAAAGAGAGAATCAATAATTAGATAGACCTTGGCCCAAGCCAAGGAAATTATCTGGGTAGATATCACGAACTCCATTAATGAAATATGGCCCTACATCCAGATTATTTTTGAACAAAAGGAGTTGATTAAGAAGGAAAATGATGTTGTCATAGATATTAAGAAGAATCTTGGGGATATGCCTACTACAACAAATAACATTATCAAGTTCCTGAATTCCAAGAACAGATATTAGTTAGATGACTTGGGAGTGGATGATAGAACAAAGACCATCTTAGAAGTGAAGAGGGTTCTTATCAAGAAGAACCTGGTTTTTCAGATGGAAGAGAAATGCCACAACTTGGAGATAGAAGTGAACAGGTTTTTCAATAGGATAGAGCCTTTAACACAGAAGGGTATGCCTTCTTTGTTTGTTAGTAATGATAATTTGATAGCTCATGAAGATTATTTGAATAAATTAAAGGAAATTTACAGGGACAACACCAAATTATCCAACATTAAAGGCAGTATGTCAGGAAGAGCATTTATGGAAGTAATCAATAATGAATTTTTCATTCAGCATGAGGTAAATCACATCTTTCTGGTAAAGCCCACTTTTTCCAGATATACTGAAGCTAATGAGATTTACCGAAAGGTAATAAAATTGACTATCCCAGATGAAGATCGATGGGATAAACTAAGTGAGCTACATGAGTAAAGAGTAATTGAGAATAGTCATCTACATCCAACACAACCTAGAAATAGGTCCACTGAGCAATTGTTTCCTCTAAAACAGTGCCAACGTTCCATATCATCTTCACTGAGCCTATTATTTTGTCATAGTTAGAGTTTATTGTTCAATTTTTTGCTAATAATATACTATCATTTGAGACAACATTAATGTAATCAGTTTTGTAAAATTTAGTATAAAGACTTCGTTGTTCAAAGTATTAGAGGTTGATTTCTGAGTATATTTTCCTACTGAACATTTTAATTTTCAAGTTTGCTAAAGAATTAATAATACAAGGACTTATTATAGGATTCATGTGGTGTATTCACTAGTGAAGTTTTCTTCTATAACTATGTTATTTCACTGTTTTTTCCTTTCTCTGTAAAGTTGAAAAGTCTTAATTGTAAAACAAAAATTGTGATGAATAGCATATGTTAATTGGAACAGCTTATTCTAGTTGTTTTGCAATTTATATGTTTTCTACTGAAGTCAGATTGAATAATACTTAATTACTTTTCAATCTCAATTGAATTTCACACTTCTTCCATTTCCATATTTCACTCAAAATCTTAAAAGATCCAGTTAATGCAACCTAGCTTGCCCTGTGACAAATCTTTTAAATATTGATGCAAAACCAGTTATATTTTGACTCCATAGCCTAATGGGGATATAGTCACTTAATTGCCAAACAATTAAAATCAAACAAAAAATCAATCACAATCATAACTAGCCTAAAATGTATTAAAAACAAAGTTAAAATTTACAGAGAGATCCCTCTCTGAAGCTAGCAGGGCTAGATACCAGCTTCCAAAGCAGTTTTGATGTTGTCCTTTGTGTTTATTCTCACAATCTCATAAATTACAGAAAGATAACACTATCCATTGTTCTTGGGGGGCCATTCTTATGTTACCCATGTTTCCAAAACTTTTGGGTTGGACCAGAAACCTGTAAAATTTCCAACCAAGCTCACTCAAATAGAATGAAGTCCTTCCTTCTTGGCTTTGGAGATGGGAGATCCAATTGAGGAATGGGTTTCAGCAATTTTACAAATTTATGTTGTTAATGATTTAGTTTTCTTAGAATTAGGGACCAAGCCATAATGTTAAACACCTATGTCTCCTTGCAAGAATTTCCAATAGCTTACAAGCCAATCCTTGCAAGTGATGGTGGTGATCCCTTTCCAATGATGCCAAGTCAACACCAAATAACTCCATGTATAAGGGGTTCTTACATATCTTGGAACCATAACTAGTGGATTGTTGCTTTTGAATTTATTTGACATGAATTGATGGTTACACTTGCTCTAGCTAGTTAAAAAGGCTCCTTTGTAATGATTTTGGCCTTCTTATAGTATAGTACTCACAACAAAGTTTCTCAAAACATTGGTAAGGATGACTAAGGAAACAATGACTAATATAGACCTTAGTCATTATAAAAATAATGATCACCCACATATTTCTCTTTCTCCTCAAAATTATAATTTAAAATATATATATATATATATATATAATCTATTCAATTTATTATCAATAATAAATAACAATGGGTTTAAGATTATTTCACACCCAAATTCCATGCAATATCACTATACACCAACTAATGTAGTAATTGATTAGAGAAATAGTCAATATCATTTAGATGGAATTTCGTTACTTTCCTATGAAGCCACACGTGATGGCTTTCAACTTTTAATTTTTAAACTTTGAATGCAAGAATGCCAAATATTTTAATCCATTTTTTAAAATGGAAAGAAAGAAATAAAAAAAGAAAATATTTAAACCTCCATGATGCTAAAGATAGCCTATGAGACAAATTTCTTCACCATTTTATTCTAGTATTCAACCCTTTTCATGTGATTCCTCAAAATAAACGGTCTCGAAAAACCCCTTGCTAAATAAATTATTCCAAGAGCTAGCTGCCATAATATAGACATAACTTTCCATGTTTTTTTTTAAGGCCTCACAATCTAATGCTTTTCTATTTCCACTTATTCGGAACAACAAAAAATACATAATCGTTTTTCCCACACTTATTTTAGCCTTTTCCAACGCCTTGTTTCACAATGAAATATTGGATCTCCAAGAAATATTGGCCCCTATGTACGCTTTTTGGTTATGATTGTGGGCAGGATTAAACTCTTTAATATAATACTTTTCTCTTTCTCCATATATCCTTACTCAAGTATGCTTGTGGAACTTATCCATAACAAAATATTTTATCTCTTTACTATTTCTGGGACACATGTTCAAGAAAATACCCCATTTACTAAACCATTTTTTATTCTGTTGCATCCAAGTCTTGTTTATTTTACACAATATGTCATTAAATAACACCTTAGGCCATTTGCCCTCTTCAATTTTCTCATTTTTTAAAAATATATTATGACTCGCACCACAATGATTGCTTCAATAGGAGCAACCCCCGTTTCACTTAACAACATGTTGTCGCTGTGACAACACCCTCCAAAATTTGACCACACTTGAATTTTGGAGCCTGCCGTGGATCTTGCAATCGATCGTTACGTAGTAACTTATTGGTTGGTTGATGCTTTGTTAAGTCTTTGATCTTTGTTATTGAATTGTAAGTGTCGAAGTCACCCATGTTCTTCTAGACCGAGGTACCCTACTTGGGACATGTTGTCTCCAAGGAGGGCATTGCAGTGGATCTAGAAAAGATAAGGGCCATCATGGAGTGGGTAGCTCCAAAGAATGTAGATGAGGTGAGATCATTCATGGGATTGGCAGGTTATTACAGGAGGTTCATCAAGAACTTCTCACAGATTTCTTATCCTATTAAATCATTGGAAAGGAAAGGTAATAATTTTGATTTTATAGAGGAGTGTGAGGCTAGTTTATAGAAACTTAAGTAGTTTTTGACACATGCTCTAGTTTTAAATATTGCAGATACAAACAAGGAGTTTGTAGTGTGTATATATTCTTGCAAGAGAGGGCTTGGTGGGGTCCTTATGTAGGATGGAAAAATTTTAATCTATGAGTCACGAAATTTTAACGAGCATAAGAATAACTACCAGACACATGAACTTGAGCTAGCAACGATTATACATGCACTGAAGATGTGGAGGCACTATCTTCTTGGAAGATGATTTGTAATGATGAGTGACCACATTGGGTAGAGGTACATGTTTTACTAGCCGATTTTGAATTCCAGGCAAGTTAGATGGTTGGGCATGATAAGTGAGTTTGACTTCAAGATGAGGTACATCAAGGGAAAGGAGAACACGGTCACAAATGCTCTTAGGAGGCAAGTACAGATAAATCACTTAGCAATGATGAGCTCCTATGGGAGAGACTTATAGGATAGGATCTTGCAAGCATTTCAGCAGGATCACAGACATATGGAGATTGTGCACATGTTGCAACAGGGTACAGGTACAGGTACAAGTGGTAGTACACATATAGGTACAGGTGGCAGTAAAAGCACAGGTACATATAGTAGTGCAGGTACACATGTACAATAATTGGTCTATCATCTCACAACAGATGTGTTGGTTAGATATAGAGATATGATATATGTACCAGACAATAGTGAGCTAAAGAAGGTGATCTTGAGGGAGTTTCATGTGAAACCATATTCGGGTCACCCAGGCTACCAGAAGACATTGAATGTAGTGAATATATTCTATTATTGGTCGAATCTAAAGAAGGATGTGGCAGAGTTTTTAGCTATATTTTTGGATTTCCAAATGGTTAAGGAAGAGTGTAAACATCGAGGTGGATGGCTACAATCGATTGTGATTCCAGAGTGGAAATGGTAGGTCATTTCCATGTATTTCATCACAGGTTTTCCCAAGACAACTAGACAACATGATTCCATCATGGTTGTTGTGGACAGGTTAACAAAGGTTGCACATTTCACACCGGTGAAAACTACTTATTCAACTAGCAATGTAGCATGTGTGTTCATCAGGGACATAGTCAGATTTCATGGTGTTCCAAAGAATATTGTGTCAGACATGGATGCAAATTTCACTTCAAAGTTTTGGAAGGAGTCGTTTGCAGGTTTGGGCACTGATTTGGCCTTCAACACAACTTATCATCTGTAGATAGATGGACAGACTGAGAGGTTCAACAGGATATTAGAGGATATTTCAAGGATGTGTTTGATGCATCAAAAATGCAAGTGGGAAGAATATATTCCACTAGTAGAGTTCGCTTACAACAATGGGTACCAGGATTCATTGAAGATGAGTCCATTTGAGGCTATCTATGGGCAGATTTTTAACACTCCCATTATTATAGGTCAATTTGGGCATCATCCCCCAAGACCTGGTCAAATTGGGCATCATGCCCCAAGATCAATGAATAGGGTCTGTCATCCCCTTAATTCAGTTTCTATATGCCCTAAGTGAAGACATTCCTTCTATGGCTTCGATTGTGAGATTTCCAAGGTTTGAACTATATATTATATGACCCATTTAATCACAAACACTCCTCTGAAAGGGGCTAACTGTGTTGCAGCAGAAATACCTTCATTCAAGGGTGCACTACAGTGCACTTCCCGACACTAAAGGGTGCATTGGTCTCCTGGGAGCGAAATCATTATTTTTCTGGGAATCTCCACATGGCTAGTGCCTTCTAGAAGAGTCCATAGGTGTCATACTTTGAATACAAGTTTCCATCCACCACCTTTGAACTTGGGAACATGTATCACCAATTATTAGAAAGCCATTCAATGAGAAACTACCTTCAATTTCCCTATAAATTGAGCACTCATCTAAGTGCTAGGGAGGAACAATTTTGTGCAAAGTTATGTTGTTGGATTCTCAATTGATAAGAGATGGAAGTACTTATATGCTATTGAGATGGTACTTGATGTGATGATGAGGGAATGAAGTTGGAGCAAGTTGATGAAAAATCGATCTATTGGTTGTAATCTTCTCCTCCTACTTTCTTAATAAAGATATATGTTCAATTTCTCATACATATGTTTATATCTTGTGAAATGTATTCTTGATGATCTATGTATTATCAGATCTAATCGGTTTGATTTGGTTAAGATAAGTAGATAATTTTATATTGTATGTTGTTTTTTTTCTCTATATTTGATTGCAAGAATCGATCTAGTGGCTTTAGTTGGATTGAGAGCGACGACAACAACGACAAAAGGAGAAGGAGAGAGAAAGGATCACAAGTAGGCTTCTTTCTTTTTCTGTTTATCTATTTGTCGTAGAGAAAATAATATTTGTCTTTCTTCTGTTGCCCTGAGTGAAGGAACACCACACTCAGGTAATCTAGTTTATCTGTAGATTAGAATTCTGTATAACAAATTGGCGACCATACTGGGGATAATCCCATCATTCCTTGTGTTTCTACCTTTTTTTACCATCATCAGTAGCATCTAATTTCCTTTATTAGTCATTTGAATGCACAAATTACATTAGAAGTGTGTTTAGCTTCTAGTTTCCCAAACTTAGCTGCGCCCAACGCATTGTTGGTTAGGGTACAGTGCACTGCAATGCACTGTGTCCCATTCAGGGGGGCACTACAATGCACTGTCTCCCCTTACAGTGTGTGTTTCCCCCTCAACCAACCAAATTCCATTCAAATTTGTCTTTTCTTTCAGTTTTAGCCATTTTTCTATTGTATTCTCAGATGTCTGATTGATCTTAGAGACCAGTAAACATTCCTTGTTCTTCCTCCTTTGAAAAGTAATTTGTTCAATGTTTCAATAGTTGTTTTCTTTATCATTGGAAAATCAAATTCAAAGTAGTAATTTTTTCACTAGATCAATTATGTTTTCGAAAAGGAAATTTTTGTTTCATTCCTCGCTTCCTGTAGGAAAATTTTAGTTCCATTCTTCATTTCCTAAGAGAAATTCTTGTTTGATTCCTTGTTTCTCAAAAGAAAACATTTGTTTGATTGATTTGTGCATTTAGTTTACTTTATATCATTCACATTAAAGGGAGATGAAAAGAAAAACATGCATGTGAATTTAGAGATTGTGTGTGTTGTATATGAACAAGTTAGGGAAATTTGCATTTAGTTTGTGCTCTTTGTTGTATGCTCAAAATCTGATTGCTCTTTCCCCTTAGTAGCTAGGATTTTCATTGAAAAGTTTTCTTCTCATTTAGTTTTCATTTTATGAATTTCCCATTACATTACGTGGTGAACCTCAAAGATAAACTTTTAAACAAGATCAATATAAAATTTACTTCAATAAACCTAAGAAAGCATTGTAACATTAACAATAACGCTTAGAATGTCTAGTCTAGAGACATGTTCCGACGTCGTTAAACATAACAGTTGTCACTAACTTGTATGCGATACATTCTGAGTATAATCCCACTCCACGTATGTGAGTATATCAAAGCTCGTCTACGTACCTTTGGGTATATAGGGCGGTGTTCTAGTACAAAAATCAAAAGGGGGTGCTCTCACTGTACGGTTTCGCATTAGACAGCGTTAATTCGAACTTGGGACTCCACATACATTCAGGTATATTTGGTAGGACAACTTTAGGTTTCTTACCATCCATAGGTAACCGAGTTGACCGCCTTGTAACTTGTGATACACCAAACACAACATTCGGTGAAATTTCCTGCCCATACTTCTTGGTTTGCCATGAGGTATTATGTAGTTCAAAATTACTTGGTAAACCGTTTTCCTAGTATCACCCTTTTATTTATTTATTTATTTTTGTAATAAAATCAATCAGTAATCATGGAAGAAGAACATCCCTTTCCCCATATTTCGCGTATAATATCAATTAAACCACCTTTACCACCGGAAGCCATTTCTGGTCAGTGAAGGCGACCTCGTTCTACCGAAACCAGTACTGTTAGTACTTCTACTACAACATCTTCATCACATCTACTAGTCGTATCGAGTCATTTCTACACATCCTGGTTTATCCACTATCGTCGAAGTTGATTCCTCACAGCTACCTATGGACACTATACATCTAATCAGTGAGACCATACCTCTAGAGCTCGATGTTGTTCAACTGAAAGTTGATCCGGATCTCATCGTTCTTTTACCAGAACATCTAGATCCTTAAGGAAAACAAGTGGAAGTTGTTCCTGTATCGGTCGCTCCTCAATCGATCGTATCCATTGAGTCTTCCCTTTCGCATAGTCAACCACTTGAAATATATCTCGGGCCTGATGACGAAATTCCTCCACTTGGTTTGATTTAGATTGAGGAAGAGCCTCAACAAGAAACATGCCCTTCAACTCCAACTCATTTTGGGTCGAGGCTTTATCTTATGAGTCTATTCCTTGATTGACTTACACTTCTTTTGTTGATCCTGTTTCAATCCAGGTTCCCATGAGGATGGTTCTTTTATTGTGTCAACCTCGTTAAAAAATGAAACAAGTATTGAGGATAGTTCTTTTATTGTGTCAACCTCAATAAATGAAACAAATTCATGAGGATAGTTATTTTACTATGTCAACCTCGTTAAAAAATGAAACAAGTATTCAGTATAGGTATTTTACTGTGTCAAACTCGTTAACTGAACATATTCTTGAGCATAGTTCCTTTTCTTGTGTCAAGCTCATTAAATGAAACAAGGTTCCATGAGCACAGTTCTTTTTCTTGTGTCAAGCTCGTTAAATGAAACAAGGTTCCATGAGCATAGTTCTTTTCCTCTATCAAGCTCGTTAAAAACTGAAACAAATCCTCTCCTAATTAAGACGATTCTTCCATCTAATCTCGTAAATGAACCTTCATTCCATCCAACTATTAGTAACTAGTAGTCTACTTAGATGAATGAAAAGAAGCTTGGGGGCAGGATCTTGCAGGGGGAATTCGACATGTGCTATTGCAGGGGCATTCAAAACTATCTCGAGTCCATTTTGGTTATTCTTTTCAAGACTCTTTAAACTCATGAAAATACCGAGCTTCTTTTTCTATCTTTCATGCTCGTAAAACACATGAAAATGCCGAGTTCTTTCCATCTTATCCTGCTCATAAATTAAATTTAAAGTTGACCAAAGCATACTTTTATCCTGTTTTTTCAAGCTTTGATAAAAATCTAAAAGGAATTAAATCTCAATTTTATCTCTTTTTCGAGCTTTGATAAATGCAAAAAAAGGAACTTGCTGGAGTCTTATTTTAGCTCTTTTTAGACTTTGATAAGGTGAAAAGATTGTCGAGCACTTGTCTTTTCAAGCTCGTAAAAGTAAATGAAACGACATCTACTCAGTATAAGTTTAACCCTTTTCCGGACTGAGATAGATTATTTACGAAAAAGGAAAACCTTAGTCGAACATAGCTAAGTGGTTTTCTGAGGTATCATTTTACACTTTTTCAAACATGAACAAAAAATTTATGAAAAATGACTCATGGATTTTTCTTTTTGTCCTCTTTTTCAAAATCTCTAAACATGAAAAAGGATTGGGTTTTCACTATCGTTAGACTCGTTAAAACATAAAATAGCAACAGACTTGTCGATCATGGAAATATTGAGTTTCATTATCGCTAGACTCATTAAATCATTAAATAGCGATGGATTCACCTGAAGGGTCAAATTATAGATCAAGCATATATTACCCTCTTCGAGATTGTTAAAAAATAAAGAGGTATTGGTCAGCAATGACTGGGGAAAATTTGGGAAAAAGAACATAACACTTTATGGTAGCAGGTGGCTCTTGAACATGACACTTTCATTCCATCACCGTGAATTTTGGGTTGGGTAATCTTCTTGAACCTTCATCATACCTATGGTTCATCATATCATCACTTCAGTTTTGGATTAATGTTGCAAACTCATTTCAGTGTCACCGATATGTTCAAGAGAAGTCATCTAGTAATTCCCCATCTTCTACAATACTCATAAACCTTCATTTTGCATGATATTCATCCCTGAAATTGCTACATCAAGTCACATTTTGTCTCCAAAATCATTACTATCGTTTCGCGATAAATTTTCTTCCTGTCGACATCAGTTCATCATCCAGGAAGTTAACTTAGAAACATCTTCCAGTACCTTGGGGCTTACAACATCATCGACAGGTTTCTCTCTTCCAGACCTTTGATCAAAATATTTTTTTTTGGAGTTCGACATCAAATCATATATTCACGCCTTGCAAATTGTACTACAATACCTTGAGAGAGATTAATTTTCTCACATCTGTTAACAACTCACATCATTTTCTGGTAATCAGACGATGTCTCTACATGTTCGACTTCATATCATATATTCACATGGTTAGACTTGTACTTGAATGATCGAGTGAAAGAGATAAGAAGACCCCAGATCTAGTTTCATCCATCCGAGCTGTGATTTTAGGAAAATTGTACACATCATATGTATGATGGCTTTACATACAGATCGTCATCCGAACATGGGCCTATATCGGGCAACATTCAAATGTAGATGACTTTTTGAATTATGTACGTGTTATGCTAGTTTATGTGATGAGCATGGGTATGCCTCCCTCAACAATTCATGTCCAAGATGTAAGATATAATTGTGTAATGTAGTGCAAATTGATGCAGGTCACCATCCGATTTAGATCTGACTCATCACATCGTAAAGCATCTCATTCAAATATTATTATTATTTTGACTTCATGCTTTAGGGGGTAGCTGTTATAGGTCAATTTAGGCATCATCCCCCAAGACTTGGTCAAATTGGGCATCATCCCCAAGACCAATGAATAGGGTCTATCATCCCCTTAATTCAGTTTCTATATGACCTAAGAGAAAAAATTCCTTCTATGGCTTAAATTGTGATATTTCCAAGGTTTGAAGTATATATTATATGACACATTGACTCACCAATGCTCCTCTGCAAGGGCTTGCAGTGCAAATAACTCCATTCAAGGGTGCACCACAGTGCACTTCCCAACACTCAAGGGTGTGTTGGTCTCCTGGGAGCGAAATCATCATTGTTCTAGGAATCTCCACATGGCCAGTGTCTTCTAGAAGAGTCCATAGGTTTCATACTTTAAATACAAGTTTCCATCCACCACCTCTGAACTTGGGAAAATGTATCACCTATTATTAGAAAGCCATTCAATGAGAAACTACCTTCAGTTTCCCTATAAATTGAGCACACATATAAGTGTTAGGGAGGAAGAATTTTGTGCAAAGTTATGTTGTTGGATTCTCAATTGATAAGAGTTGGAAGTACTGACATGCTGCTGAGATGATGCTTGATGTGATGAGGATGGAATGAAGTTGGAGTAGGTTGACGAAAAATCGATCTATTTGTTGTAATCTACTCCTACTTTCTTAATAAATATATCTGTTGATTTTCTCATACATATGTTTATATATTGTGAAATGTATTCTTGATGATGTATGCATTCTCATATCTAATATGTTTGATTTGGTTAAGATAAGTAGATACTTTTATATTGTATTTTTTTTGTTGTTCTCTGTCTTTGATTGCAGGAATCGATCTAGCGGCTTTAGTTAAATTGACAGCAACATAAAAAATGATAGAAGGATAAGGAGAAAAAAAGGATCACAAGTAGGTTTCTTTCCTTTTCTGCCTATCTATTTGTCTTAGAGAAAATAATAGTTGTCTTTCTTTTGTTGTTCTGAGTGAAGGAACACCACACTCAGGGAATCTATTTTATCCATACATTAGAATTCCATGGAACACCACACTTAGGGAATCTAGTTTATACATAGATTATAATTCCATATAACACCCATCAGTTGGAGTGATCTAGTTAACATGTACTGATCAGATGAGAGATTATTGCAGAAATGGAACAAGAAATGCAGGTGATCAATAAGAACTTGAAAGCAGCGCAGGATAGGCAGAAGAGTTATGCAAACAGGAGCAAGTTGTTCAAGGAGTTTCAGGTTGGGGATCAGGTGTACTTGCATATCAAGTCCAAGAATAGCTCCTTGTGGATTGGATCATGTGCCAAGTTGGAACCACAGTTTTGTGGACACTTCAGGATCATTGATATTATCGGACTAGTGACCTATCGACTTGCACTGCCTTTCGCAGTTAAAGTCCATGATTTTTTTCATATATCTTTTCTTAAGAAGTATGTTAAATATGTTGATCATGTGATTTACTAGTCTGTATTGCAAGTGGAACTAGATTTAGAATTCTAGCCAGAGCCTCAGTGTATATCGCAGAAAAAGTTGCTCATGCTATAGAATCAAGAAATAGAGCAAGTTAAAGTGCAATGGAATCACTTTGGGACCGATGAAGCTACATGGGATATTATAGATCATATGCGGTCCATGAGGCCCAGGAATCCTAGGTTTGGGATATACGGTAAATCCTGGAGATTATGTCTCGGTTTAGGGCCTAGTGACCCTTGAGTCGGACTATGGGTTGCAGTAAATCCTGAGAGACTAGGATATAGGAAAATTCCTCATGGTTTAGGTGGAGAGAATCTGGTGATATCCATGCTTGTGTTGGCCTAGTTATGGGGTGTAGATCATGGTAAAGATGGTTATTCCAAGTTTATTGTGTTGGCCTAGTGATCCAGGATGGATCACAGTAAAGCTTGATTTCTATTGATGAGGGCGAGATTTTTTAGCCTTGCGATTACCCGATTGGTTCTTTCGGTTTGAAGCATGCATTCTTGCTTGGAATATGACACAGGGGTGATTGTATAAAGATAGATTTGGCTCATCCAATATATGGTAGGGTGGAATGTAGAAGTCTAGTCTCTGGTTGGTTTTTACATTTAGTAATGAAGAGCCTATTCCTTTGGTATTTGGTATGAAAAATTACTGGTTTCTATGTGGATTCTATTGTTGTTGTATCCATGGTATTTCTATTGTTATTTTGTTGGTTATAAGCATGTATTAGATCAATGATGATGTATGGATCTATCTATTTTTTTACTTGTAAATGAATGCACATTGTATCTATGGTCAAATAGATTTTATTACAACTAATGAGGTAAGGGATCAATGCTTCTTAGTGATTCTTAGATAAGTATGAGACCCCTATGCTTAAATCTATTGTTTACACATGCAAATTCAATGTCTGTGACATGTTAAAAAAAATTACTATCATGGCTACGAGGGGTATAGATGATTTCTTGATGATATGTTTGCTTCTACATCATTGTATTGTTGTTATTTATCATGTATGAAATTTTCATGAAGTTCTGCACAGTGACTTGGGCTATGTGCCTAAAACGCTGGCTCAAATCTTGGAGCTGCAAGCACATAACTAAGCATTTAGGGCCCTAGACACTGTCATGTGGTGTTATACCTATGGCTATAGTCACCTGGCCACTAGAATTCAGTTTCATGCCTGTGACTATGGCTCAAAGAGGGAAAAAGGCCAGTGTGACCCAAGGGTAAGAGGCCTTAAAGGTTTGGTTAGCTCCTAGAGGTGTGATTGATAATGTGCAAGGTTTGCATGTTATGTTTCCATTGGTTCCACTTCCTTAAGGTCACCTAGGATGTTGAATCTCATTATAGTAGCCTCTCATTTCATATTTACCCCAGTTGGTCAATTTCTTACATAGATGTGGGAAGGTTGTGTTACAAAGTTCTTTTTGTATTAATACCTAAAGGAGATAGCTACAACCATTTATATATGCTTGACTTTGTAGATGTAACCCCAATTATATTATCCTTCCTTTCCATAAAGAAAATCTTCAACCTCAACCATAATGCATCAATGGATGATGATTTTTTAAGATCAAAGTAGCAGCATGAGGGCACTGGTAGTCTCCAAAATCCAACCCAGACTCTATGGGAGGCAGTAAATTTATAGAGTAAAAATGTTTAGGATTTAGCAATCTAGGCTTTAGATCCATATATTTTTAGGTCCCTATATTACTAGTGTAGTCCCTTATTTTTGTTAGTGTAGCCCCCTTATTTTTATTTTTGTACCCTTGTAACCCCAATATTGTTATTATTGTGCCCTTGCATTATTATTGTTAGGTCGGCTAGGATTATATTGTGATCCCATGGACTCCTATATATAGAAGGAGGTTTTGTCATTTGTATCATCCAAGAATTTTTCATTTATGTAATGTAAAGGAGGTTTCCCCCTTGAAGTGGCTTATTTCTAAGGCATTTATCTCTCTTTTATTCTATTTTTGGAGTTGGTTTCATAACATTTGCTATCAAAGCTTTGGATTCTAGGGTTTCGCTGCTCCAAACATATCATTTTGGAATGTTCACTATAAATTTTTTTCTACGAAGGTTCAAAAGCTAAAATGTTTGCAGTTTGGCCATCTTCACCTTTTTATCACCCTCGTGGATATTTTCTAATGTATCCCATATATCTTTGGCAGTCTTACTATGCATTACTTTGAGAAATTATGACTCACATAGACCTCTGAAGTGTGCATTCATTGCTTTTGCATTATAGAGCGAAGCCAAAACCCTAAGGTATGTCGTGTAAAAATTTAAGATCTTGGTTCAATTTATTTTCAGAGATATGATCTGTGGAATTTAGGGTTTGTTCAGGCTTCCGAATTTCACCTAAACAGGTCATCTTGGAAGTTTCGATATAATGTTTTTTATACGAAGGTTCAGAAGCTGAAATTTTTATTGAACGAATCCGAAATTCTGAGGAACTTTGTGTAAAACTTTTAGATCTTGATTCGCAATATTTTCGGAGATATGATCTGTGGAATTTAGGGTTTTTTCAGGCTCCCAAATTTCATCTCAAAGAGGTGACCATGGGAAAATCATCATAACTCTCTCTCTGAGCATCGGATTGGAATTCTGTAAAAAGTATCTGCAATCACATGGACTTTAGTTTCTTGGGTATCAATTTTAGAGCCAAAGGAGGAAACAATGACACGTGGCACACCGTACAATTTTTCTCTACTGAAAAAATCCATAATTAGGTCATTATAGGAGATTGGGCATAACTTTGTCATGAAGAATCCAAATCAGCTCAGACCTGTGGCATTCAAAAGAAGATTCAAAGGGATACTACATGAATTTTTTTTAGATATTTAAGATCCTAAATCATAGAGATAATTCAGTTCCAATATCGAGCTCCTCAAAGGCAAGAAAAATGTGTGTATTTGTTTTTTCCGAATTGTATAAGTCTTGTTTGAAGAATAAGTTTGAATTGATTCCAAGGGCATATTGTAGAATAGATATCAGTATTGGGTTCTAAAATGCCCCCTAAAAACAATTCAACACCCATTAGGCCTTCAGAAGGCTCTACTATGGCTCATGAATATGAAGAAATGCAACAAAACATATCAAAATTACAATGGAAATTGCACTAAATTTCGCTCTCGCAAAGAGCAACAAAAAATGAAATGGAACACAAGATTATTGTATTCATAGGGACTTTAAAGGATAAAATCCAACATGAGGTTCATGTTTGGGAACCTAATTCATTCGAGAAGGCATTCAGGTTGGCAAGAAAAATTGAATGTAAAATTATGGCAACAAGGAAGCCTACCACTCACATCTATAAAGATGGAAGTGTTGCTATTTCTAGACTTCCACAACCTACAAGGTTGACACCACAACAATTGGAAGAAAAAAGAGAAAAAGGGCTTTGCTACAGTTGTGTTAGCAAATAAACTAAAGGTCACAAGTGTACCGAGAAGAAATTATTTTACATATATTGTGAAGAGGAGAAAGAAAATGAACAATAAACTTCAAAAGAAGAGGATATACACTAGGAACCAACTCTAGAAGAATAATAAATGAGTTCGACCATATCGTGTAATGCAGTGGAAAGAATTACCACTCCTCAAACTCTCAAGATAGAAGGACATATCAAGAAGAAAAAGGTAATAATGTTGATTGATTTGGGTAGTACCCATAATTTTATTCATTGTAAGGTAGCCAAGGAATTTAATTGTTTCCTTTACCCGCCACCAGAATGTCAAGTGATGGTTGCGAATGGAGGAACAATAAATTTCTCTAGAAAATGCCATAATATCAAGCTAAACATGGGTCAATATGTATTGAATAGTACAATGCTTTCCATTCCAATGGGAGGTGTTGATGTTGTACTAGGAGTACAATGGTTACAATCTTTGGGGATGGTAGCTTTTAATTTTCAAGAACTTTTCTTGAAATTGTTTTCGGAAAGAAAGGAAGTCTAATTACGGGGTATCGCAGGGAAGTCGAGAAACATAATAAGCTCTAATGTCATGGAAATGCTTCTGAAGGATCTCCAAAAAGTCTTAGATAATCATTCCAAGTTGTTTGAAACTCCCAAAGGACTCCCACCTATTCATGATCATGATCATGCTATTCATTTTATTCCAGGAAGTGTTCCTCCAAACATTAGGCCTTATAGATATCCTTATGTCCAAAAGAGAGAAATTGAACGTATGATTGCAGAAATGTTAGAGGTTGGTATAATTCAACCTAGTCAAAGTTCTTCCTCTGCTCCAATAGTATTGGTGCACAATAAGGATAGATCATGGCGCATGTGTCCATATTATAGGGAGCTCAATAAGCTCACTATTAAAGATAAATTTCCCATTCCTGTGATTGATGAATTATTGGATGAATTACATGGAGAAAGTTATTTTACCAAGTTGGATCTTCGTTCAGGATATCATAAATTAGAATGAAGACTGAAGATATTCCGAAAACAACATTTTGAACTCATGAGGGTCATTAAAAAATTTTGGTCATGCCTTTTGGCCTTACCAATGCACCTTCTACATTTCAAGGGTTGATGAATTCCATTTTCAAACCTTTCGTTAGAAATTTTGTGCTCTTATTTTTTGATGATATACTAATCTACATTAGGTCTTGGAAGGATCATGTTCAACATGTTGACAGGGTGCTCAAACTATTGGAGGAGAAAGAATTATATGCAAAAACCTCCAAATGTTTCTTTGGAGTACAAGAGGTGGAATATCTGGGTCATATTGTATCTCATAAGGGTGTTAAGGTAGACCCTAACGAAATTAAAGCCATTAAGTAATGGAAATTTACCACAACCATAAATTAGTTCCACAGATTTCTCAAGTTAATAGGGATTATTGCAAGTTTGTTAAGAATTATGGGAGAATAGCAGCACCTCTAACAACAATATTGAAGAAAGATACATTTCCATGGACTCCTAAAGAAATTAAAGCATTTGAACATCTTAAAGAGGCAATGTGCGTAGCACTGGTCTTAGCTATGCCAGACTTCACAAAAACGTTTACTGTGGAATGTGATGCCTCAAGAAATGGAATTGGTGTTGTAGATGTTGATCTCATCAAGTGGAAGAACTTACCCACTGAAGATTCTACGTGGGAGGATGGGAATTTTATACAGAAGCACCCAGAGCTATTCAAGCGTTTAGGACAACACTTTTATGAAGGAGAGGGGCATGTTAGGTCCCTATATTACTAGTGTAGTACCTTATGGTTGTTAGTGTATCCCCCTTATTGTTATTGTTTTACCCCTGAAACCCCAATATTTATATTATTGTGCCCTTACATTATTATTGTTAGGTTGGCTAGGATTATATTGTGACCCCATGGACTCCTATATATAGGAGGTTTTGTCATGTGTATCATCTAAGAATTGCTCATTTATGTAATGTAAATGAGGTTGCCCCCTCGAAGTGGCTTATTTCTAAGGTCTTTATCTCTCTTTTATTATATTTTTGGAGCTGGTTTCATAACACATATGAAGGAGGATAAGATTTAGGAATAAGAGATAAGACCTTTAGAGTAGGAATTCAAGATCTTTATCAATAGTAAATGGTTAAAACCACCTTAGAAGCTTTTGGAAGGAGAAGTTTTGTAATTATTTCTTATTTTCCCTGAAATTATAGAACCATCAAATCCAAAAGGGAGAGCAACCTACATTGGTTAGTGTAGGTGCTCAGTTATGCAACCTGCAACCATTGTAGGTGAGTTGAAGTGCAGGGTGCTCTGGGGCCAAAAACATAGTTTCTGAGACGATTGGCCCAAAAACTCGGAATTTTTGGAGAATTAATTCTTTGGAATTTGCAAAGGGATAATGAGAAAGTGTTAAGGATTCTAATTGATTTTATTTTTAGGCCATTTGAGTTAATGAGACAAAATTACTTGTAACAGATTGCCTCCTAAAGTACAAAGTTAGAAGCAGTGTTTGAGGACTAAAGTGATTTACGTTGTGACCAATTTGGATCAAGAATAGATTGGTTAAGATCAACATATTTTACAATACATATTTATCATCATGATATTATAACTAAGGGAGGCATACCCATACTCAACATATAAGACATTATACATGTATTGTAATATCCCAAAATGGGAACTGTCAGCAAGGCATGACTGGAAAACACATTTTCCAGGAATGGTTGCTACAGGATTTGAAACCAGCACTTTTATCCCTTATATATAAGTATATAAGTCATAATTCCAATAGGATATCAAAAAATAATCCTTCTAGGTGGGGCAAACAGGCCTCCCACACCTAGTATGGCTTGATAAATGCCCAATGAGGGACTGTAGCAATATATAAACTTAGTAATGGATATGCAGCATCAAATAAGCTCATAGGACATGTTGAAAACACATATCCATCAATCCAAGCTACAGAAGAAAACTGTACTTCATTTTATGAGCCAAAAGTTGGGGAAAAGCAGCAATTTATGCCCTAAAAAGGTTAATTTTAGAGATGAGCGTAAAATTAAGGGTAATTGATGGTGGTATATCATATATTAGGTCATGCGGGACTCACATCCCAAATTTCAGCAAAAAAAAAATGACTGTAGCTAAGTTAAACAGGTCTCCCACTCCTGATATGGCTTAGAAATGCCCAATCCCCATGACTTAATGACTGCAGAAATTACTGAAGCTTAGGAAGCATGATTTTCTAAAGGTGATGGATGAAATATGGTATGTAAATCATAAAATAATATCTATAGCATGGTTCATACAATGTACAATAGATAAACAAAAGAATTACATGAGAAAACCCTCAAGATTGAGGTGCTGCAACAACAAAATGGGATTGCAAAGCTTGAAATTGTTATTTCATTGATGATACAGCAGATATATATTACACATCAGATATGGAGCATATATGTACACAAAAATATAGATCCAATACAGATCTGTGTACTAGATGGACTCCTTAATACATTCCCCTTGGGGATCTGAGAAAATCATGAACATCAGTGAGTAGATCTGAGATCTAAGTTGCAGTTTTGCAGTAATATTCAGAAATTATGTAGTGAATAGAACCATATAAAAATCATATCTGAAGGGAACATGGATTGGATGGTCAAGCCATGGATCACCACAGTGCAGGGAAAGCTCCTCAACACCAGAGATCACTCCTCAAAAACATTGCTCAAACACCCTGCAACTTTCCTCTTGCAGATAATGCGGTTATGGAGGGGAAAATATGCTTTTAGATTCAGTGATGATTAGGCCTAATGCCTAGATCTGAAAATTCAGCTCCAATGATCCAATACACTCTTCCAAGAGGTTAAAAGACACACTCACTGAGAAGAGGCACTAGATTTGCCTAGATCTGAATAGATCTAGCTTCCACTGTTGTAGCTTGAAAAAACAATCAAATCCTCAACATGATCTGAATTGTGGTTGGAAGATGAAGCTTGGCCCAAAGACTGATAGTGGAAAAGATAGAACAAGTCTCCTCCAAGAGCTGCTCAAGGAAGGAGGTGGGATTCTTGACCAGGAACACCCAAGTGCTAAACAACACTATTCTCAGCGAAACAGCTAGAGAATAAAGAATGCCTAAGTAGACAACACCTTGAGAAATATCCAATAATCAACCCTCTCCTTGGTGTCCTCCTCCTCCTTTTATAATTTGGAAATCTTGTCAAACCCTAAACCACCTTGATGATTTAGCCTCATTCACATGAGTGACCTCCAACATGAACTGCGCTATGCCTTTAGGAGATACATTGCATGTAGACAACGCTGTGGATTTGGTCCTATTGACCTAGTCATTTGGCCCAGCCTCGTTCACACTTAAGTGTGTTTATGAAAGTAGCTCATATTTAGCTTGTTTCACATTGAGCATTGATTTATTTTGATGTTTAGGACTTATTATTCGTCCTCCTTTACAATTTTATTCATAAGCATGAAAAACAAAACAAAATTGAATATTCCTATTAGCTTGGGCTAACTAGGAATATTACATGTACAATGATCAAGAAGTCTCGTCCACTAATAGTAGAGTGTGGACCTATTCTTGGATGATTGTCTAAATGATCATAACCATCACACTTTGTAATATTGTATGAATGCTAAAATCGCATCCTGGACTAAACTAGATTCGGGGTCTTCTACCTCGTCACTCGATATTACGAGTCCAGCCATGCGAATAAATGATTTGGAGTAAAACATGGCAAACATCATCTAATTACCATCCAATGATATAAATCGTTAACGTATGCGAGAGAAACCACTAATAATGATAATGGATCTCAAGGTACTATAGTAAAATAGGTTATAGGTAAGGTAAAAGTGCTTTACCATATAGATACATACATGAAAAAATGTGATTGCAATACAATTTTTTCATAAATTTCACATTTTTCATGTAGTAGGGTCCATAAAAAGTATGTGCCATTAGTACTTCCTCGATGCATAGTTAAATTTTTCATCCGACGAGTGCTCCCACTCAAAATTTGAGTAAAATCGTAGGTAGATAAGTTGAAAATATGAGTTGAAAAGGTAGTTTTTAGTTTTTTGTATTTTTTTGCCTTTTTACCTTTTCACTCCAAAAATGGCAACTCACCCCCCATGGTTGGCATTATCATATTGAATCCTATTGATTCTTATAAAGTTTATTTTTGTGTTCACATTTTTTTAGACCCATTTTTTACTTCAAAATTTCTCTAATTGAAACCATCTATATATTCACATCATAAACAAAATGTAGAGTATGTAATACTATTTGTTGAGTGATTGCCACTAGGGAAATTAGTCACCATCCAACTCCAATTTTTTCAATATTTACATATTTAAATTGAATTAAGCAAAAAGATTAAAATTCCTAGAACAATTTCAAACATCTTACTAGAAATCTGGATTTGTTACACTTGCTAAATAAACAATATAGAAAGGAAAATTGAGCTCAAAATAGGTTGTTAGGCCAATAGTGGTTGAGGATTTATTTCCCTGGTATCATCAACATAAGTAAGAGGTGAAAAATAATCAATTTGTAGGTGTGGGACTGGGCCTCCTCTTCCAATATTATAGGGTTGGTATAAGTCCCCCTAGTGCCTCCTCTTGAATTTTATTTTTATCTTCTCAAGTGACTAGTGCTACAAAGAAGCCAATACCATAAGTTAGTGTACATTCACTTTTCCTACCCTAAATTTCCTATCCTTTAGGAGGTAATGTTATTTTTAGTGGTTATTATTTATACTATGTCTAGTTTTAGCAGGGGATGTTATGTAGGATGAGAAGCGGCAATGACTGGGCACCAACTTGGTAGTGACATGGTTATATCTTATCCAATAATGGAATTTTATTTATCCTTATCCTTCTTATCCATAAGTGTGCACTTCCTTCCTATTTTTAGAGGCAAACCATATCCAAAACCTTATATATCCACTTATCCCTTTATTCTAGGAAACCTTATCTCTTAAGTTTTAGTCCTATTTTTGGGGGTTTTCTACATTTTTGGAGTTTAGTGAGTTGTATGTGTGAGTTCCTCCTTTAGTCCTCACTTATTTTGGTTTGTCTTATCCTTTGTCAACTTTATTACTGACCCTAACTCTATTTAATATCACACATAATTTTTGGAATAGTTAGCTAGAACTAGGGGTGAGTTTCTTTTCTATTGGTTATGCATGCACAAGGAACCACACCTAGTGCACATTGTTCCTCTCTCAAGAGAGTATTGTTTAATTATATTCAGGGAAAGAAATGTAATACAAGCGAATTTTAATTGGCCTTTTATTCTCTTTGTATAAAGAGTGATCATATATTCTCTCTTCTCTCTTTTTGTCTTTTAATTGCTAGTGTAGTTTTTTGTCACACCAAGATTCTCATTCTTGCGCTTAAAGTCCTACATGGTATTAGACCTTTCATAATATCAAAGATTCAAAAATATAACATTATATTAGAGCATAGGATGAGTTTTTGAGGAAAACGCATATTTTATTATAGGTAACATAGGATTGAACAACCCATATAAGATGGATCAAGCCATTACTGTGATTATTACTCTGTTCAACTATTTTGAGTGGAAACCTAAGATCATACTTCTACTACGAAGTAAGGGACTTTATAAAATTTCCATGGGTACAAAAGTAGAGCCCAATTTAGCTATAGAGAAATCAAATTAATTCAACATAATGGATGAGGCCTATGGGATTCTATGCTTGTCCATTTATTTAGACTTTCTCTTCCATGTTGAAGCTTGATCAAATCTCAACGAAGTATGAACTAAGTTGGAGAGGCTATTGAGCATGAAAGATGAGTTGATATGAAAACAATTGGAGAATGAGATCATATTATTGAGCCCAAGAAACTTCAAGACCCTACAAGACTTCTTTTCCAAGTTCAAAACATTGGTTCAACAAGTGAAATAATGTGGAATTGACAGAAAATATGAGAAACTTATCCTCTAAATTCTTTCAAAGCTAGGACTTGTTAGCCCCCTATAAATTTTTTGACAAGAAAACAGGGGGCTAAATTTTTTTTGAGCCTTCAAGGAATGCATTTCCCCTGAAAACACATCATCCTTGAAGCCTCCTTATGCCTTTGTCCTTTGATGAAATCCCCTCTGCTGTTTCCAGTTATAAAGCCCCTCTGTTTATGAAGAAATGCCCAAAGGACCTCCTCTTTCCCCTTATATCATCCCTTCTAAGCCTTTGTTTTCATCTTTGTCTTCCCCTTCTAAATTCCCCACTTACCCTCTAAATCCTCCCAAAATTCCCTTTAAATCCCACAAGTTCCCCTTGTTTGGCCCGTTTCCCCCTTTTTTCCCCCTACCGTTACCCTTTCCCAACCTCAAAATGCATTAAAACGGGTCAAATAACCATATCCTTCATGTATGTCGGTTTAGCACCTTTCGGCCCTAGCCCCAGAACCGTTTCCCCCCATGTGACCCGAGCGCCAAGACCAGGCGCCAGGGCAGAAGGCGCTTATCACAGAATCCATATCGGGTGCATTTTAAACCGTCAATATGTATAGATCTGACAATCGTCGCGTCCCCACAACATCCACCGTTCACTCCATTTGCCGCCCCGATCACGCATCCACCGTCCGTTTTCCTGCAGATCAACGGTCAACCTTTCACCCGCCCGGTGGTCACCGCAGCTGCGCACTATTCAAAAACCGGTGGTATCCATCGCACCGCGTTTGGAGGATGGGCGGTAATTTTATTTTCGGAGCGATTCCACACACCGCCCAACACGTGGCTCTATCACTATTTCACCCAACGCGTTATCGTTCGGCATTTGACCCAGCGCGATATGCATATCAACCGTCCGATCTGGGGATCTCCATCCAACGGTCATCGCACCCCGAAGATGTGCGGAAATTAACCCAAGGTATCCATACCCCTGGCCCACCATCCATCACCCTTCACTACGTTTTCCACCTTCGATCTCCTCCTGAGATCAGTCGGTCCAGATTCAATCGCCCCCGTCTTTGACCGGTCCCACCGGCAGAGCTCCACGTCACCTCCCTTCATGGAATTTTCTCATTTCATCGGTTTTTCGCCCGATTTCCAAAACCCTTCATCGTGCATTTTCTGCCATCGATCATTACCCCCATGTAGGAACGAATGGTCAGCATGCTCTTTCTCCACCGCGCCGCCACCTGTCTAACCCTCCAAAATTTTTGCATTATTTTTCCTATTTTCACCGTTCTACTGCAGTTTTTCCATTCACCTCCACCATTTCCACCATTCCTCCGACCTCTGAAGCATTCGCCCGCCACCACCATGGATGTTGTAATTGATTTGTTTTCATTGTGCAGGGTTTTTCACTAGACTGGTATTTCGCTCTGCCTGTCATAATCGCAGTCAATGTGATTTGAAGCACAGAGATGTCGTTATAGTAACAAAACGTATTAGTAGCATAGATCAAGGTGTTAGAGCTCGAAAATTCAAGATCAAATGCTCTAATCCTCATTCAAGGAATTAAGGCGTAGTTGAAGATTAAAGAAGCACACGAAACAAAGCTATATCTGTGTTCTATATCAAAAGAGTACTTTTCTCTAGAAACAATGCCTTTCAGTGTTCTCCATGCCCCCTCGAGCCCTCCAGAAGCTAAGTACACTGACAGAAGTTTCTGTTACTGTCAGGACCACAGTTATGAGGTATGGAGAGACCTGCAGACCTTTTCGCCATGTCACTTATTTCAGTAAGCTACCACAGAGTACCATTAGTCGGATTTCTTCATAAGAACATACTTGAAGTTATTAACAGACTTCTGGACCATGCTCCAGAGTACACACAGTTAATGAAGAGCCATTTTTCAGAATGGGCATTCGACCTACCTCTCCTATGTCTTAATGAAATTCATTTAATGAGTATCACCTACAATTGTTATTCTCTTCTCCTATAGGAATTCCTGAGAACATATTGTAAAAGGTTGTTGTTCAATTGTTGCCGATTGTATTTAGAGGGATTCAGTTTTGACTGTTAGAACAGTTTTGGGAGAAAGTAGCAGAGTAGTTTGTATTGTAGTAGGCTGGGAGGAGAAGTTTGGATTGTAACAACCTTTGATATCAGTGTATGTGACTGGTTTTTCATCAATTAATCAAGCACATTTCACAGGATCTTGGTCTATTACTATTGGTGATGTTTTTCTAACATTGTTTATTACATTTTCATACTGTTTCATTTTCTGCTGGCTTGCATTAGAAATATGGCATAGGATTTACCCTTCTTAGGTACCCTATTTCTCTGCTCTCCTTGCCTTCAATGTTTTCTGCTAAATGTGTTATCTAAGGGTTGATTTCAGTTAATTTAACCAGTGTAGTGGATGTCATTGCCTGCTAGCTGATGTATGAATTAATGAAATCTGTCTTTAGTTCTTCTTGTTGGGTTTAAGCTGGAAGATTTGGGAACACTGGGGATTAGAGTTAGCCCTGTCCACTAGGATCCTTGTGCGACCAGCTAGCCTTTCTAAGATCTATTTCTGGAGTCAAAGCATTGAAGGTTCAAAGTCCTTCTCTGATCTACAGACCTTGACTCTGTTAAACTTATCTATGTTTTCCCTTGGAGTATGCTAAAGCTGACCTAGAGTTAAATGACCTATGGTTCGATCTATAAGCTGCCCCTTTTTCTCTCTTTAAGAGTTTTCTATGAGTATGTCCAAGCAGGTCTGGAGTTAAATGACCTCTGACCTGATCTATAGACAGAAATTGGGTTGCTTTCCTTCTTTCACTTTTAATCCTTAATGTTCCATCCCACCATCTATCTAAAAAGATCCTTTAGTGTAGATGACTTGCCCTCTGAAAGCTTTGGCTAGTTGTGTGCAAGTAATTCCCTTTCATGACTCCATATCCCAATGGATGGCACTTTCTTGACCTATCCTCTTTGCTGAAACATCTTGTTGTTTTGTTCCTTTTCTCCCATTACTTTCTCAGTATATGATCTCATGACCAACCGAGCAACCAACCAACCAAATAATTTTAAAACCCCCTTTGTGCTTCATAACTAGCCTAACATCTCATTTGAGCTTCAAAGATATACCATTCTTTGTTTCATTAGAGAGATCCCTCTCCGGGTCCAAGAGGGCTAGATCCTAGGGCCCTAAAGTGGTTTTGATGTTGTCTTATCTTTTGGTATTGCCAAATCTGCCAAAAAATAGGAACCCCAACAAGACCCAAGAATTATGTGTTTGTTTCTTCTTTCCACACTACAAATTTTTCCTTGGGAAAAACTTAGATGATTCCATCTTTAGATGACTTCATAGATTCACTCATTCATGAGAAAGATAAGCTCATTAAAATGGGAGGTCTTAAAAATGCTATGGACCATGAAATTGTGTTATAAGATGATAGCAAGAAGAACAGGAAAACGCAAGGGATCTTTATCACATATATGGAGAAAGCATTGAATCCACCAAGGAGACTTCAAACCATAGTGGAGGAAGTGTAAGAAAAAAAATAAATATGATCACATGATAAGTGTGAGGAAGGCCCCTTGCATCCACTAGAGGAGGAACCTATCGTAGCTTTTTTGGCTTTACCTAAGGTGGATAATTGAATCCGCCAAGGAGACTTAAAACCCCAAGGGAGGAAGTGTAAGCAAGGAAAGGAACATGATCACATGATAACTTTGAGGAATTTCCCTTGCATCCATTGGATGAGGAACCTATTGTAGTTTTTTTTCCTCTGCCGAAGGTATAACTTTGATATGTTTTTACACACTCCTAAGATCATATTTTTTATCATATTTCTAAATTTGATTTGTAGTCCAATGAGAATCTTATTGTAGATCTAGATTGCAAGCCAAGTGTAGGAATTTACAGGGTAAGTTCCGTAGATCAAGAACCAAAGGTCACTGCTCACAAACAGATCACAAATCAGTACACCAGTATAATCACGTGGTTAAAACCATCAAAGAGGGAAACAGTCCATGACCTGAGCCAACGCGACCACTTCAGGAAATTTATTAATATAAAAAGAAAAGTTACATATGTTTCTCTCATAAACGGTTAACGGAAAAATGACCCTCCATGCTCTTTAAGTAGAGATCATGGATCAATCGGGTGTTAAGCCACGGATCAAGTGTCATTAATACCGAGGAGAGAGATGACCGTCAAATCAATACAAATCGTGACCGTCGGATTATAAGTTACAAATGTACATGGTAAAGAAACACACTTTACCTAACTCTACACTAGAGTAAGTTATTCTTAACTATTTCTTGTGTCAGAATATCCTAACATCCCCCCTTAATAACAACTTAGGATAGGATTGAAGGATTTATAAAGGTGATAGAAAAGGAGCCTATTTCCTATGTGTCGAAATATCCTAACATCCCCCCTTAAGAAAAACTTGGGATAGAATTGAAGGATTTAAAAAAGTGACACAATAGGAGAAGGAAGGAGGCATTAGAGCCTATCCCCCTTTAATGACAACTTTCTTGAACTCCAAGCATGGATCAAAGTTTGGCAAACTTCACTTTTGTGAGAGCCTTTATAAAGATATCAACTACTTGATCATTGGTTGGACAGTACTGCACTTCAAGAAAATGATCATGAATGAGCTTTCTGATGAAGTGTATGTGGAGTTCAATGTGTTTCATACGCTGATGCTGAACTAGATATTTACATAGCTGAATGGCATTCTGATTATCACACCAAAGTGTAGTTGGATGCTGCTGATGAAGACCAAATTCAAACAAGATCTGAAGAAGCCACATGGCTTCCTTGTTGGCTTCAACTGCACCACGATACTCCGCTTCTACTAAATAAAGAGAGATGGCACTTTGTTTCTTACAAGACCAAGTAATAGGTCTTGATCCAAGAGTGAATACATAGCCTACAATATACTTTCGATCATCAGGGTCACCAACCCAATCAGAATCAGTGAAACCAATCAACAATGGAGATGCTCTTGCACTGTAATGAATCCCGAACTTAACTGTACCTCGAATATATCGAAGTATTATTTTAGTTGCTTTCCAGTGAATTTCATGAGGTTGGTGCATAAACCGAGCGAGAATACCAACAACAAAGGAAAGGGTAGGAAGAGTATGGGTTAGATACAGAAGTTTACCAACAAGTTGACGAAATAAGGTAGCATCAAATTCAGGGGTAGTACAAGTGACTGAAAGCTTGACTCTAGGCTGAAAGGGAGAAGGGTTTGGCCTACAGTCTTCCATGTGAAAGTGGTGTAGAATATCACAGACATACTTGGACTAGGAGAGGGTAATGCCTTCCTTGGATTGCAAGACTTGAAGACCAAGGAAATAATGCAAGTGTCCTAAGTCTGTAATTTCAAACTTATTTTTGAGGCTAGACTTCACATGGTTTATATGGTTTGGATCACTACCAGTAAGGATAAGATCATCAACATAAAGAACAAGGATGGTGAAGGACTTACCCACTTTCTTGATGTAGACAGTGTTGTCAGAATGACATCTAGAAAAGCCATTATCTAATAGAAATCTATCCATTTTGGCATACCAAGCTCGAGGAGCTTGTTTGAGACCATAAAGAGACTTCCTAAGGTGACAAACAAGGCTAGAGTCGTTTTGGATAAAGCCAAGGGGTTGTTCCATGTAGATTTCTTCATGTAAATCTCCATGTAAGAAGGCAGATTTAACATCCATCTGATGGACTTCCCATTTAAAGGAGGCAGCAAGGGAAAGAACAAGGTGGATAGAATTCATTTTGGCAACAGGGGAGAAGGTTTCAGTATAGTCAATGCCTTCAACTTGTGAAAATACTTTAGCGACAAGACGAGCTTTATGTCTATCCACTTTTCCATCTAGTCCAAACTTTGTTTTGTAAACCCATCTGCATCTGACAAGTTTTCTTCCTTTTGGAAGAGGAACAAGATCCCAAGTATCGTTCGCCAATAAGGAACGATATTCTTCATTCACAGCTTCATCCCAATCTGGATGACCGGAAGCTTCTTCAAAGGTGTCTGGATCAGGATTTTCTGGAACTTGAGACAATAAGGAAAAGGCTCTTTGGAACTGAGAACGTGTACGTCGTCAATCTACAGGGTCACCTACAAGAGAACCTATTGCATCCCGAGTAGAGAGGACCCATCCTGGAAGCTGTAGAGTAAAAGGAATAATTTCAAGAGGTGGAGGAGGATTGTCATCGTCACTGTCATCATCTGAACTAGAAGGAAGGCTATTCAAAATAGAAGAAAGAGAGAGAGGTGACACATATGCTGAATCACGCTCGCAGGCCAAAGGTGGCACATCCATCGAACTAGGCTCGCAAGCCAATATATTTTCATCAAATTTTACATCTCTTCTAATGATTATATTTTTGGATTTTGGTTGAAGAAGTCTATATCCTTTGACATCTTCAGAATATCCAACAAAAATGCATATTTCACTCTTAGGTTCTAAGGCTTTATGTTTCGCATCTGGAATATGGGCCCAAGCATCACTTCCAAAAACACGAAAGTGACTTACATATGGTTTGATTGAGCTCCAAGCTTCTTCTGGAGTTATATTCTTTAAAACCTTAGTAGGAGTGCGATTTACTATGTAATTTGCACAGTTAATGGCTTCTGCCCAAAAATTGAGACCAAGTCCTTTAGATTGAAGCATATAATTAGCCATTTCTTTTAAGGTGCGATTCTTCCTTTCAGCTACACCATTTTGTTGTGGAGTATATGGAACAGTATGTTGCAATTGAATGCCATGCTTAGTGCAGAAGTTGATAAATTTGTTGTTAACTATTCTCCTCCATTGTCTAATCTTAACTTAATAATTTCATGTCCAGATTGTTTCTCAACAAAGGCCTTAAAGGCCAAGAACATTGTTGTGTAACCAGCTCCAAAAAGAGAATAAAAGAGATATTCACGCCTTAGAAATAAGCCACTTCGAGGGGGCAACCTCCAATACATTACATGAATGAACAATTCTTGGATGATACAATTCACAAAACCTCCTTTCTATATATAGGAGTCCATGGGGCCATAATGTAATCCTAGTGGGCCACAATGTAATCCTAGCCAACCTAACAATAATAATTTAAAGGCACAATAATAACAAAATGGGGGTTACAAGGGTACAATAATAACAATAAGGGGTTTACACTAACAATAATAAGGGGCTATACTAGTGATATAGGGGCCTAACATGCCCCTCTCCTTCAAAAAAGTGTTGTCCTCAACACTTGAGTAGCTCCGGGTGCTTCTGTATAAAATTCTCATCCTCCCATGTAGAATCTTCAGTGGGTAAGTTCTTCCACTTGATGAGATACTCTGAAATTGATCGATTCC